>CAUYUJ010000597.1:0-72337 GCA_963575745.1 Prorocentrum cordatum
CCTCCTCCTCCTCCTCCTCCTCCTCCTCCTCCTCCTCCACGTCCTCCTCCTCCTTCGCCTACTCGCCCTCCTCCTCCTCTTCCTCTGCCTCACCATCGTCATCATCACCATCATGATCACCATCAGTATCACCTGCATCAGCATCACCACCATCACCATCAACAGCACCATCATCAACACCATCAACCTCATCATCCTCATCATCCTCATCATCAACGTCATCGTCATCGTCATCTGCATCTGATCATTCCGACTCATCATCGTAATCCTCGTCCGCGCTTCGTCTCCTACCCCTCCTCATCATCAGCATCAGCATCAGCATCATCGTCTGCATCATCGTCAGCATCAGCAGCTTCGACATCAACATCATTGTCGGCATCGGTGCCATCATCACCATCATCATCAGCATCAGCATCACCAACATCAACATGACAATGGACATCATCAGCAACATCCGCATCAGCATCATCATGCTCCTCCTCTGGTGTCCTCATCAGCATCATCGTCGTCATCATCATCATCATCAGTAGCATCAGCGTCCGTATCACCGTCATCACCAATATCATCATCAGCATCCGCATCATCATCATCATCATCATCATCATCATCATCATCATCATCATCATCATCATCATCATCATCATCCTCATTATGACCCACCGCATCAGCATCTTCATCGTCAGCATCATCATCAACATCAGCATCATCATCAGCATCATCAGCATCATCAGCAGCAGCATCAGCATGAGCATCAGCATCAGCATCAGCATCAGCATCATCATCATCATCATCATCATCATCATCATCATCATCATCATCATCATCATCATCATCATCATCATCGTCGTCGTCCTCATCATTAGCATCATCAGCGTCGTCCTCATCATTAACAACATGATAAGCGTCAGCATCAGCATCCTTCAGACCCGTAGTCAGCTTCACCATCATCAGAACGATTATCAGCATCAACACAATCAGCATCATCATCATCATGAACATCATCAACATCATCATCATCATCATCATCATACGCAAAATCATCATCATCATCAGCCCGCATCATTGTCATCATCATCATCATCCTCATCATCATAATCATCGTTATCATCGTCATCAACATCATCTGCATCATTATCAACACCATTCTCATCATCGCCATCACCATCAGCAACATCATCATCATCACCACCACCATCATCATCAGCATAGTCATCATCAGCACCATCATCGACATCCTCCTCTTCTTCAGCATCAGCATCATCACCAGTATCAGCATCATCATAATCATCATCATCATCATCATCATCATCATCATCATCATCACCATCATCATCATCATGACCATCACCATCACCATCACCATCACCATCACCATCACCACCATCATCATAATCATCATCATCAGCAGCCGCATTATCATCATGGTCTTCATCATCATCGTCATCAGCATCATCATTCCTCCGACCTCCTCCTCATCATTCCTCCTCCCTCCTCTGTGTTCTCCCTCCTTCCTCCGACTGCGCAACACACACCTGGACTGGATCACTTGAGGCATGTCCCAATGTCTTCTGAGCCGTTTGCACTTCCACCGTCTCCGACGAGGTAAGGCATGGCACGCTCATCCTCCCGTTGCACGACTGCTCGTCGCCCGGATTGTCATTGGTGAATGTCAGTGCTGTTCGGCGAGAGAGAGAGAGAGAGAAACGAAACAAAAAAAAGTTCCGATCCGCAGTGTCGCGCAGCCTCATGTGCTCTGCGTAGGCTACGCCGCAACTGTCTTTATCTACGTAAATGTACATACACATATACACAGACACACTCCGACGATGTTGGCATGTACCTACTGGGAGGGTGGCGCTGTATGAAGTCGCTGGCTCCCAGGTGGGAATCCATACACCGCCGCCCTCCCCACAAAACCCAGGAGCACTCCATTGTTGGGCGTCGGCAGAACTGGGTTTAGTGGGACCTGGTTTAGCGATGTGCACTGGGGGACGCCCCCCCCCCCCGCCACGTTCCACTAACCGGAACTGTCGCCACCCGACAAAAACACAAGTTGCGGCAGACCTGGTTTAGTGACCCTGGCCCATTTAGGGGCTCTGGGGCCCTACCACTGACCTCTGGAGCGGCCAAGAGGGGGGTGTCCAAGAGGGGGGGGGGGGGGCAAATCATGACCGTCGGCATGTGCGCGGCCCAGCGGGGGGGCCAGGGACGTAATGAAATAAGAAGAGGCGCCATACAATCTGGGGAAATATCGTAGCCTCCGCCATGATATTTCCCCCCCTAGTCATCACCCCCGGACATTTGGGGGCTCCAGAGCTCTACCACTAACCGGACCCCCTTACCTGGGGTCCTGGCTGTACCCGACAGTGGAGTTGAGCAGGGACCGACCGTACCGGCATTCCTAGTCATACCGCGAAATGGTCTTAGAACCCAAACATGTTCTAAGAGCAACGACAATGTTCTTAGAACATAAACCCGATGTGACAAAACAAGTCAGGCTCCGCCAGAAATGCTCTGAGAACATGTCGTGGAACCCACAAGAGGTCCTTAGAACATTGCTTGGTGGGGCTATAGCCGAGCCAGGACGCTTCGCCACTGCTTGAGTCCCTGCGCCGCTCCCAGGTCCGCCGCTCCCTGGAGGCGGAGGAGGAGGAGGAGGAGGAGGAGGAGGGGGAGGAAAAGGGGGAGGAACAGTGGGGGGAGGGGGTGCGAGGAGGAGGAGGAGAGGAGGAGCGAGGACGAGGTCGCCGCGGTCGGCGGGGATCCCGAGCAGCCGGGGGGGCATGAACGCATGCGCCCGGAAGCTCCTCGAAGACATCTTCGGCGCCCTGGATACGCCCCCCTCCCCTCTCCTCCCCCCTCCTCCTCCTCCTCCTCCTCCTCCTCCTCCTCCTCCTCCTCCTCCTCCTCCTCCTCCTCCTCCTCCTCCTCCTCCTCCTCGGCGGCGTGTGGCCGGGGCCCCACTGGCCGATCTACCCCCCCTAGATGGGGATGGAGGCCGTCCCCTGCGGGTTTCGAGGGGCGCATCCCCAACAGGGGGGGGCAACTTCGTGGGGGGTCTCGAGGGGGGTGGGGCTGGGGTCTGGGATCGGATCAACGATACTGACACTGGGCTATTCGCCCCTATCGTTAAGTCGGGCCTGTCCCCCTACAGGGGGATGTTCTACGAATAACAAATCATACCTCCGAAATAATCCCAACACAATGCAAAAATAGTCTGGGGACTATTTTTGCAGTATTTTTTGACGTCATTTTTCGTCGAAAACCCCCCTGTAGGGGGACAGGCCCGACTTAACCCCATCGCCGCCTCTGACGCCCGCGGCCGGCGGCCCTCGGCCCGCGCCGTCGCCGAAGGTGGCCCGCCCGCGGGGCGGCAGCCTCGACCTGCGAGGCCGCCGCCGGCCGGCCGTCGGCCCTCCGACGTCGGCTGGTCGACCACCGGCTGGCCTCATGTCGGGCGTGTCCCCCTACAGAGGGATTTTCGACGAAAGACAAAAAAGTACCCCAAACATGCCCCAAGAAGGGCTAAAAAAATACCCCCAAAGTGGTCCCCAGGATATAGTTGGACTATGTTTGGGTTATGGTTGGGAGATTTTGTGATTTTTCGTCGACGCTCCTTCTGTAGGGGGACAGGCCCGACCTGAGACGGGCCTCCCTAGGGGCGCGGGTCTCCGCGCCGTGGTGCCGCGGGAAAGCTGGCCCCCGAGCGCGCGGCAGCTCGGGCGGCCCTCGAGGCCGGCGCGCGCCTGCCGGCCCCCACCTGGAGGCCTGGAAAGTGGCACCAACACCAGCCCAGGGGGCTGCCTCCCCAGGGGACAGACGATCCTAGATTTCGGTGTTGGTGGCAATACTTCGGCCACCCTTGGAAGCCAGAATAGTACCACCATCCCCGAGATGGGGATCGTCTTCCCTCGGTGGAGGCACACCGCCGATCTTGGTGTTGGTGTCAACCTCTGGGCCTGCGGCCCCCCCCTCCGCCGGCCCGTCGGCCCGCGAGCGTCCCTCGCGGGCGTGCCGCGTGCCTGCGAGAGCCCTCCCGATGCGCCTCCTCCGCGCTCGGGCGGCGGCCGAGGCGGAGCAGCTGCACGATGTTCTCCAAAGGTCGCCGAGTGTCCCCGCCATGGCTGGCGGGAGGAGGCGCCTGTCGATACATCTCTCGCACACGATCTCGCCGTCGGGCCAGAAGTGGAGCGCGCAGCTGGTGGTGCTGAAGCAGGTGATCAGCGCCCAGAAATTCGCCGTGTCGTTCGACTGCCTAGTGCGCAAAAAAAGCCCGTTCCTCGCCCCTGCCAGCTCGAACCTTCCACCCCTTTTCCGTCCACTCGCAGCCTGACACAATGCCGAGCCGCATCTCCTGTGACTTCAACCGTTGTTGTGCTCGCCTCCTGACCCGCCGCCGCAAGCCACGGCTTGACAACCGCACGACGTCCACATGCGGACGTCAGGCACGGCTCATTTCGGGGGTACTGCGTACAACCAAGCCGTGATGCCACAGTACCGGAAGGCGGGCACCCAGGGCAATCTTTCCTGCGCTCTATATTCGGGAGCGGCCAAGAGGGGGGTGTCCAAGAGGGGGGAGTGCAAATCATGACCGGCGGCATGTGCGCGGCCCAGCGGGGGGGCAAGGGACGTAATGAAATAAGAAGAGGCGCCATGAAATCTGGGGAAATGTCATGATCCCCGCCATGATATCCACCCCCCCTAGTCATCACCCCCCTCTTTTCCCGCCCGCAGTGGATGGGCGAGTCCTGGGCAGCCCGCGGCGCGGGCCGCGGGCAGGCCTCCAAGCGCCTGCTACGGACGCGGCAGGCAGGGCCGCGGAGGCGACCAGTCGGGGCGAGGCGGCGCCGGCCTCAGCGCCGAGCGTCTCGGGTGGCGCGCGCCGCGGCGGCTGGCGCGGCGCCGCTCCTGGGACGCACAGGACATACTGGTACTAACATGTCCCCCATGGAGGCACGCATCCGACCCAAACATACAGTATACCCATCGCGTGGTAGATCGTTTCCCGAGCGGTGTGGCCAGAATGTGCCCGCCACGACGCGTATACTAGAAGATTTCTCGGTGCGCGCGTCGCCCCAAGGGGGGGCAACGCACATATAGCATGTTAGGGCGAGGCCGACCTCAGGCCCGCTGCCCAAGCCGGCGGCGGGCGCGGCGAAGGCGACAGAGCCGGCGCCGGACGTCGCTGGCTTCGGGGGGCGCTGCGGTTGCTGGCGGGCTGCTCTGTGCGCGAGGGACGCCTCAAACAAAAAACAACTGCATGAGCCAAAGTGGCTACAGTAGGTACCAACTACCCCTCTCGGGGTCCATCTGGTGCCATGTTTCTCCCCGGATCCGTGTTTGACGGTCCTGGTCCCACAAACGGCCCCCAGAGGCCGAGAAGGTCAAAAAGCCTTCCCGAACCCAAAGCCTCGAACCTCGCCCCCCGCTCCTGGCTGGTAGCAGCGAGTGGCCCTCGCGCAAGCCATCCTTGGGCATGACCGTCAGATACGTCAGAGGCGCCCAATGGGCTCCCAGAAGCACCCAAGGAGGCCTCCCAGAGGCCCCCCGAGGCCCTAAGGGCCCCCTGAAGAAGCCTTCAGGCAGGGTAGCGGGACGGGTAGGAGGCTATTAGATATCTGGGTAACAAAGGAAGCTCCTAAGCCCCTGGCCAACCCACTCTAACCAGCCTCGAATTGGTCTATCCCTAAGATCGGCAAGCCTAAGACGATGACAACCATGGGGATGTGCCATCAGGGACTGAGGGAATTACGATCGGCATCGAGATCGGGTAATGCCAAGCTAAAATGTCTGGAGCTGGTAAACTCGGCATCGACCGCAACCGAATGCCAACCTCGTCTCTCTCCTATGACTTCCTTCGGAAACCAGAGGGTACCGATACCGCTACTCCCTGGACCTGTCCTGGGCTGCGTTGTAACGAGGATTTCGAAGCGAATCCAGCGGTGGCCACGAGGGCTACCCAGGACGCCCAAAAAGGAGAAAAAGAGGGAAGGGTAGAGATGTGGGTACCTTTTCCCCCCTCCGACTTCCACCTCCAACGTCCCGCCTCTCCTGCATTGCTGAGGCACGGTAGCGCGTTGCTCCCGTCAGTTCATGAAAATCTGTCCTCGAGGCCCATCTTCTCCAACCAAATCTTGAGGCCCGGCACCGCCTCGGAACAAGCGAACACTCTGCCTGTTTCTCCGTGTCATCCTCCTACGCATCCTCGTCGTCATCAACCGCTGGAACGGGAGTCGAGCATGAAATACTGCTCTGCACACGAGGAAGCTCGCCAAGATCCTCGTCCGCTCTCCATCTCGTTTCTCGCCTTACTCCTCTCCTCTCCCTCTTCCTCCCTCATCATCGTCATCATCATCATCATCAGCAACATCAGCATCAGCATCATCATCCTCACCACCACCACCATCATCATCATAATCATCATCATCATCATCGTCATCGTCATCGTCATCATCATCAGCATCAGCATCATCATCATCATCATTACCAGCACCATCGTCATCATCATCATCACCATCCCCATCCCCATCCCCAAACCCATCCCTATCACCATCACCATCACCACCATCATCATTATTATTATCATCCTCATCATCATCATCATCATCCGACTCCCTCGTCCTGGCCCTCGACCCCCCCCCTCCCCTTCCGTGCCTGTTTCCCCTTTCCTCCCACTCCTCCTCCTCCTCCTCCTCCTCCTGCGCACAACCTGAGGCGCCAGAGAGTCTATGACACCACAGCCGCCGGTCGGCGTGGCTGAGGACGCACCTTGCAACCGCCATCAGCCACGCGCATCGGACAAGGGCCACAAGTGGGCCCAACACCCAGCCAGGAGACATCGCCCCAGGCTGCAAGGACTGCGCCCATCCAGAACGCCAGCGCGCACAGAAGGGCTGTGCAGGGCCAGTAGAAGAAGTTTGAGGCACAGCACTAGCCCGTCGAAAGTAAAAGAAAAAGGGGGAGGGGGGCAGGCCGAGGGCCACTGGGCGATCTCCCTCACTGGGAGGATCCCTTAAGGCCAACGGCCTGCCCTCCAGAGCGCGACCCCACGGTGGGGTCAGGCTGTTCCTGACCATGAACATCGAGAGCATCAAGCAAAACGTGGGGAAGAGGACGAGGGCGACCGCTGGCAGCTGCCAGCAGTCGCTGAACAATAGCAGCACGTTCGGCTTCCGCGCGCTGCGCGCGCTGCTTGCGCGCAGGCACGGCTGTGACCAAGGCAACTCCTCCGCCCCCGCCCGACGACGACGACGGCTCGACACCTCTTCCTCCGCGTAGGCGCCAGCGCGACCAGCGGACCGCTGGGGTGCCCCCGAAGGGTGGGCCATGCTTGCGACGGCGCAAGTCACGCCAGCCTCCAGCTGGGGGGCTGCCGAAGCACTGGCGGCCTCAGACTCGCGACAAGGAGCCTGCACGGCGGGCGCAGAGGCGCCAACATCACCTGCCTCCAACAGGGGGGCGGAAGGCGAGGCTGCAGCAGGCAAAGAGCGCGGCGCCTGCGGAGCCGCGCCGCACGCCTGTGCGCGAGCGGCCGCGGCAGGCACAGAGAGACTGCTTCCTCCACCCCCGCTCGAATCAGCAGCACTGTCGTCGCCAGCCTCCAGCTGAGAGGCGTGCAGGGAATCAAACGCGGCGGCCTCAGCGAGCGGCGCCTGCGCTGCAACTCGAAACACCTTGGCGCTGAGGCGAAACTCACCTTTGCCGAGCCGCTTGAGCACCTTCTTGGCATGATCGGTGACCTCAGGCGGGCACGGCTGGCTGAGAGCGGCAACACGCGCAACCGCAAAGCTGCCGCAGCGCGCGCAGCCCACGACAGAGGGACCATCGCACAGGGCAGTCCTAACGAGGTCATGATTGCGCACTCCGCCCCCGAAATCCCACTGCGCCGCCAGCACGCGAGAAGCAACGTCAGTCGGGGCGGGATTGCGCACAACAAGAAGCCGTGGGAGACGCGGCTTGCCACGATTGCGACGCTTGGGGCGGCCGCAATCTTCGAGCCCATCGCCGAGTCGCCCAATCCAGTCCCCCCAAATATTGGCAACCTTAGAACGAGCCTGCAGCTGCGCACGGCCCTGGCGCGGTACACGTGCATAGGCAGCTGCACTCTTTGCAGCACGGTCGGCCAACAAGTTGCCAAACCTGCGGCCCGCCGTGGCGCGCCCGTGCTGGATGTCACCTACGGCAGCATGGCCCTTGACTTTCGAAAGCTCGAAACCGCCCCCCCCCCCCCCCCCCCCCCCCCCCCCAGTCGCCCACCAACCGCCAGAACTCCCGCCAGAGGTGGGCGTGTGCAGCTACGCAAGCCGCGGCGGCCACTCGGCCGCGTTCGAGGAAGCCGTCCACGACAAAGGCAGAGTCCGAGAACATGCGCACTGGCGGCGCCGCGAACCGCAGCACATGGATGACTGCGACGAGTTCGGCAGCATTAACGCACTGCATCGGGTCAAGCGCAGGGCCAGAGCAAAATGCGACTGCCTGAAGGCGATCGGGGTGAAGCGCCACGCACCCCCCAGCCAGCACTCGCAAGGCTGGGATACTCAGCTTCGAACACCGATCCATCAGGGCGAATGTCTCCCGTGAAGCAGTCAGGCCCTCCAAGCCCCCAGCGCACGGGCTGCCCAGGCGGCGGCCTGGCCAGCGCGGGAAACGGCACCAGACAGCGCCCAGCAAAAACAAGGGCTAGTGGCGACTGCGCCGCCCGCGCTACATTGGCACGAAACGCAGGAGCGCCCTCGAGGCTGTCGAGGCGCGCACAAGAGCAGCGCCTGTGCAGCAGCGTGCCCTCGGCCAGGGGGCATAGCAAGCAAGCAGGCGTGGTGTCATAACCTTCGGCCCACTCACGCTTCTGGGGCCACTGACCCCCAACCGCAGTACTACGCAGGTGGCCTCTCTGCTGGGCCGTAAGCTTACTCTTGTTGCTGAGCAGGGCCTTCAGGAGGCTAAGAATGACACCATTGCCAAACTCACGAAGGTCCAGGTGGTCAGCAACCTTGGCGAACTGCCAACACTCAACGGCACGGAGGCCGCGCAAACGACGTGCTTGGTTAACGGCGCGGTTGGAAATCTGGCTTTTGTGACACCGAACTCACGAAGGACAAAGTGTAGGACATCACGAAAGGCCGTTTCCTACATTCAAGTATGCAAACGTAACGAACGAAAGCGACACAGTGAGATGTAGGAAAACACGAGCCATGCGTTCATACAGGGTGGTTTGGCCACGAACCGCGCTGTCCTACAAGTGGATGTCCTACTTCGCCGCCAGGTAACACACCGTTAGCGCGTCTACGGCCTAGATCAATCATGAGCACGGAGTACGCGGATGCATGCGCCCCGAACGCGCAAGTCTAGGGTAAAGGACCATTGAGAGCATGCCCAAGGCAACAGGACAGTTGGCTCACAGAGCTTCTGTTCCAGATCGACAGACCGCGATGTTAATGCCATCCTGGATAGAGGTGTTCCCTTAACTGGCTACCTACCAAACCACCCCAACCCAACCCCGAAGACCCGAACTCCTGGTTTTGGGGAAAACGGGTTCCGTGTGTCTGTGTGTCTGTGTGTCTGTGTGTCTGTGTGTATGTGTGTCTGTGTGTCTGTGTGTCTGTGTGTCAGTGTGTCTGTGTGTCCGTGTGTCTGTGTGTCTGTGTGTCTGTGTGTCTGTCTGTCTGTCTGTCTGTCTGTCTGTCTGTGTGCGTGTGTGCGTGTGTTGTCAGTGCTCCCCCGACCACCCTGTGGAAACGGAATGCAAAAAAAGAGGCCTTCGGGTTGGGTTGGGTCGGTTTGGTCGGTAGCGATGTTGGCGCCATCCTGATCGACAGCCCGCGATGTTTATGCCATCCTGGATAGAGGTGCTCCCTTGACCAGGCTTGTGCCTCGTGGGATCCCTTCGGCTGCACGCAAGAGTGGCCCTGGGTGAGAAGGACCTCTGCTGCGCGGCTCTCCAGGGGCCGGGGGGGACGGCACCCGGGCGCGCGAGCCGCCGCTGCTGCTGCTGCTCCGCTTTCAGCCATCGGAGGACCCATCTGCGCCCGCTATTTCTTGACGAGCGGACAGCAGGCGCCCAGCGCATCCGCGGGCGCCCGGGAAGGCGCCGATCAGTCTGGCTCCTTGGGGAGCTGCGCGCGCCGCTGCGCACCAGAGGCCACTCCGGCGAGGGGCCCCTCGCACGCCGAGTCGGTCCCCGTGGCGGCCATCGCCGGCGAGGCGCGCTGCCGGGCTCGGCTGCCGCGCTCCCCCCCCGACCTCCACGGCGGCCGGAGCCTCGCCTGCGGGCCCAAAGGGGCAGCCCCTCGGCGCGGGAGGTCAGGCGTTCTGTGGACTTTCGTGTGGCAGGCGCGCAGTGTTGTGCGCACAGGCAGCGTCGGGGCTGTCTGTATGGATTGTCTTGCTCCTCGTCGTCCGCGTCCGCGCCGTCGCCCTCGGTCCTGCCCCTGCTCCTCCTCCCAGTGCTCTCCGTTCCACTCCTCCCGTTCCTCCTGGTCTTCCTAGTCCTCCACCTCGTCGCCGTCGCCGTCCTCATCCTACCACTCCCACCCCTCCTGGCTGCCCGTCCACCTGCACATCCGCACACCTGTTCCTCCCAAACCTCCACCTGCACCTGCTCCATCCATGCCTCCTCTTTCTCCCACCTCGTTCATCGTCCCTCGTACATTCTCCCTCATGTTCCCCCTCGTGCTCCCTAAATGTTGAAACCCCTCTGCTCATCCTTCCCGTTCGCCTCCTCCCTCCTTCTCTTTCTCCTGCTCGCACGTCCGAAGTTGTGCTGCTGCTGCTGCTGCTGCTGCGGGGGCCGAGCTGACGCCACAGATCCCCTCGGGGCCGGGGAAAACGCGCCGCATCGGACCGAGTGGCCTCGTCCTCCGCAGGCCGCGGACCCATGATGTCGTGCTTGTCGAAGCCGCTGGCGGGCTTGAACGTCGGCTGGCCCACCTGGGCGACGGGGGTGCCAGCCGAGGTGCAGTGGCTGCGCGTCTGAGGTACGGGCCGCTCTCTCGAGCCGGTGCGCCCCTGCCGGTGGCAGGCCTCGTGACGGACACGTGCGTGGGAGGGAGTGAGCGCGTGTCCCCCCTACAGGGGCTGTCCCCCCACAGGGGGATTTTGGGCGAGTCTTTTATATATATATATATATATATGTATATATATATATATACATATATGTATCCCCAAGATGCCAGAACATTGCAGGGAGGTTGAAAAGAAAACAAGGGATTCTGAACACAAGGAATTTGTAAATTACAGGTGGTCGCACAGAGATCGCAGCTCCGAAGCAAGGCAGATGACACAACTAGGAATTTGAAAAACGAGAACAGGACCCGCGACGCGGCATGAAACATAACAAGGGACGCTCTGGAACAGCAGGGGGAAGATCTGGGGGAAGATCTGTCGGGAGATCTGGGGAGTGTCCAATGGAAGATTTGCGCGCCTGCAAAGCGATACATCTGGAGGATTATTTGGCGGAAGATCTGGGAGATCTGAGGGAACATCTCGGATATCATATTTGGCGGGAAATCTGGAGGAAGATCTGCAGAGACCTCCGAGGGGAGATCTGGTGGAAGATCTGGGCGGAAATCTGGGGAATGTGCTGAGGGAGAGTTGGCGGTGTAGTGCGTCGCAAATCTGCAGCAAGATTTGCGGGAAGATCTGGGAAAGATCTGGGTAAAGATCTGAGGGAGAAGATATGGGAGACATCTGGGGGAAGATCTGGGTGAGGATCTGGAGGACGATCTGGAGGAAGATCTGGGGGAAGATCTGAATCAATATCTGGGTGACTAGATTGGGGAAACAACGAAAAAACTGCGGGGCAATATCGGAAAAGATGCGGGGGATGATTTGGGGGAAGATCTGGAGGAAAATCCTGGCAAACATCCGGGGAGAGATTTGGGGGAAGATCTGGGAAAACATCTGGGGTAATATCTGGTGGAAGATCTGGGCGTAGATCCAGAGGAACATCTGGAGGAAGATCTGGGGGAAGACCTGGGGGAAGATCTGGAGAAAGAGCTGGAAGAAGATCTGAAGGGAGATGTGGGGGAAGATCTGGGGGAGATCTGGGGAAAGATCTGGGGGGAGATCAGAGGGAAGATCTGGAGGGAGATCTGGGGAAAGATCTGGGGGGGGATCTGGGGGAAGATCCTGGGTAATATCTGGGGTAAGATCTGGGGAAAGATCTGGGGGAAGATCTGGGGGAAGATCTGAAGGAAAATCTGGGGGAAGATCCGGGGGGGGATCTGGGGGAAGATCTGGGGGAAGATCTGGGGAAAGATCTGGGGAAGGATCCGGGGGGAGATCTGGGGGAAGATCTGGGGAAAAATCTGAGGGAAAATGCTGGAGAAGAATCCGGGGGAAGATCTGGAGAAAAATCTGCCGGAAAATCTGGGGGAAGGATCTGGGGAAAATCTTGGAGAAAATCTGGGGAAATATCTGTTGGAAGCTCTGGGCGAGGATCTGGAGGACCATCTGGAGGAAGAATTCGGGGAAGATCTGAGGGAAAAGCTGGAGGAAGGTCTGAAGGAAGATCTGGGGGAAGATCTGAGGAAAGATCTGGGGGGGGGATCTGGGGGAAGATCTAAGAAGGAAGATCTGGAGAAAGATCTGGGGGGAGATCTGGGGGAAGATCTGGGGGAAGATCTGGGGAAAGATCTGGGGGAAGATCTGGGGGGAAATCAGGGGGAAGATCAGGGGGAAAATCTAGGGAAAGATCTTGGCAAACATCCGGGGAGAGATTCTGGGGAAGATCTGGGAGAACATCTGGGGTAATATCTGGTGGACGATCTGGGCGAAGATCCAGAGGAACATCTGGAGGACGATCTGGGGGAAGACCTGGGGGAAGATCTGGAGAAAGAGCTGGAAGAAGATCTGAAGGGAGATGTGGGGGAAGATCTGGGGGAGATCTGGGGAAAGATCAGGGGAGAGATCAGGGGGAAGATCTGGAGGGAGATCTGGGGAAAGATCTAGGGGGGATCTGGGGGAAGATCTGGGTAATGTCTGGGGTAAGATCTGGGGGAAGATCTGGGCGAAGATCTGGGGAGAGAGCTGGAAGAAAAACTGGGGTAAGATCTGGGGAAAGAGCTAAGGAAGAATATGTGGGAAGATCTGGGAGGAGATCTGGGGGAAGATCTGGGAGAAGATCTGGGGAAAGATCTGGGGCAAGATCTGGGGGAAGATCTGGGAAGAGATCAGGGGGAAGATCTGGGGGGAGATCTGGGGGGAGATCTGGGCGAGGATATGAAAGATCTGGGTGAAGATCTAAGAAGGAACTTTGGCGAAGGTCTGGGTGAAGATCGGGTCGGGATGTTTGGGGTAAAAGCAGGAGAGGGTCTGAATAACGACCTGGAGGAAGACCTCAAGCTGCGTGACGATCTGGGAGGAGATCTGGGTGAAGATCTGCGGGGAGATCTCGGGGAACCTCTGGAGGAAGATCTGGGTGAAGATCTGGAGGACAATCCAAAGGAAACTCTGGGGGAAGATCGCCGTGACCATTGTTTAAACTAGGTGTTCGAGCATCACTCGCGCGATGACGGCAGGGCATGAAACAAACTGCAGAATGTTTTAATTATGATTTTAGAATAGGCCCGCGAGACTGAGCCCGGGCATGCCGTCGTAGCTGTTGTTTGGAATCCCTGTATCAACAATTCGTCCCCATACGATTTTCCCTATTTTTGAATATTACCCCTGTAGAGGGACAGGCCCGACTTAAGCGTGTGTGCGCATACTCATGTGTGCGCGTGCTTCTCCTCGCGCGTGCGCAGGGGGGAACTCGCACGAGAACGGGTCTGCTTGCGCGCGCGCATGCTCGCACGCGGAACGCACCAGGGCACTGCGAATCCCGATTACGAGAGAGAGAGAGAGAGACGGCAACCAGCACGAGGCGAGAGTGCGGACTGATGGCACAGCGATCCAGCTCCAGGCGAGTCTGGACACTGCAAGACCAAGTGCCCAGTCGGAAGCCGACTTGCAAGGCAAACGTCGACATTAGCGCCGCCTCCTGTGCGAAGACATCCCGAGAATTACAAATCATGCAATTGCACCACTATGTCCCTTGACTTGGCAGCACAGCCACACCGATGCCAGTGCAGAGCCACCCCACAGTGCCATGCCCGAGCTTCACCAACAGGGGCAACTCGAGTCTGCAACGGCTTTTGCGGAGCAACACGTCCGCCACCGTGCCGCAAACACACACAGACAGCAAGAATCCGAAACACCAAACTGGAGCTACTGCTGCTACTGCAACTGTACACCGCTCAAGGTGCAACGGAAGGGGGAGAGAGAGAGAGAGAGGGCAGAGAGAGAGAGAGAGAAAGAAACACAAAAAAACAGAGCAGAGAGACAGTGCTTCCCCCGAGTCGGAGTGTCCTCAGGTCCCTTGAGCCCTCGCCCAGACCCCAAACTGCCAAACCTCTGCGGGAAGAGGCGCGTGCCTCCGGGGGGGTCCCGGGCGACTTATCCGGAGGCAGGCGAGCCTCACGACGACCCAAGAGTGTCCCCCGGGGGCCTCGATGATGGTAGAAGAGGGCTCCGCATCGCACGAATAGTTCAACGGCGCCCAAAATGGCCTCCACACGACCCAAGAGGCACCCAGGACGCTCCAAAAGGGCCCCCACTCGTGCCCTTTTTTTTACCCCCGGGATGTTGTGTATGTTTTGCTCGGGAGCTTTTTTCCTCCCCCTCGAATCTTTTGTTTCCCCCTCGGAAGCTTTGTTTTTTCCCGCGGGGGCGGGGGGCTGGGGGGCAGCGGCCTCAAGGCTTCCCGTATCCCTCTCCGGGGCTGGGGGCGCGAGCCGGGGAGGCTTGGCGGGCGCTCCAGCTCGGTCCGGGCCCACTCGGGGCTCCAGCGGACCAGGGGCGTGCGGAGATGGCCCAAGATGGCCTCCAAGACGGTCCTGAGACGCATCCCACACGGCTGACATGGCCCCAAGAGGGCCCAAGATGGCCCCACGATGTCTCCAAGACGGTCCCAAATGGACCCAAGACGTCCCCCACGGCTAGGCGAACACGAGGGCCAATATCTTGGCCAAATGTTGGCCCGACGTTTCGCCATATAGGCGTTTCCAAATGGTAGGGGGCGGCGACGATTCGCCGTATGCGTTTTTGACGATATAGGGGCCATGCTTACTCCTTCTGCTCCCTTTTCCTTTTCCTCCTCCTCCTCCTTGTGCTGCTCCTCTCCCTCCTCCACCGCCTCCTCCCCCTCCTGCTGCTGCTGCTGCTGCTGCTGCTGCTGCTGCTGTTCCTCCTCCTGCTAATTCTTTCTCAGCAACGAACTGGAATACATCTTATGTGGCCCCATACAGAGCTCCACCGAAGGCCCAAGCCCCAGTGGCGGTGCCCTCATGCGTCCGCGTCACCAATGTCGGCACACCCCTCACACGTTCCGTGGCCCCATACGGAGCTCGACCGAAGGCCGTAGTGACGGTGCCCACATGCGTCCGCGCAACCCTTGGTACACCCCTCACACGTTTCGTGACCCCAAGGGGAGCTCCACCGAGGGCCCCAGCGGCGGTGCCCACATGCATCCCCGCCACCCATGTCGGCACACCCCTCACACGCTCCGAAGACGATGCTCACAACTGCGTTACTCACAACTGCATATGGCCGGGTCCTTCGCCAAATCATGTTTTTTCCCCCCCGGAGGGGGGGCATTACGGTGCTCCTCCTCTGGGGGAGAGTAGGCCGCCGCTGGGAAGGATGACGAGGAGATAGAGGAGGAGGTGGAGGAGGAGGAGGAGGAGGAGGAGGAGGAGGAGGAGGAGGAGGAGGAGAGGAGGAGGAGGAGGAGGAGGAGGAGGAGGAGGAGGCCACGGAGCTCCAAGACGGCATCACGGTGGCGCCGGAGAGGCGCCTGGGCGGCATATCTCGGGGGCCCCGCGTGCGCATGTTTTGAAGCCTCTTTGGAGCTCTCGCGGCCGTGCTTTTTAAGCTTCTCGGTGGCCGTCTCGGGCCTCGTTTGGGCCTCTTGGCTATTGGGTGCGTTTTAGTTCATTTTGGAAGGGCTTGGGGGGCCGTTTGGGTGCGTCTTTTGGACCGCTTGGGAGGCCTCTTGGTGGGCTCTCGGGGGCCTTTTGGGGGCCTCTTGGGAGCCTTTCGGGGATGGCGCACGCATGCTGTTTTTCCGGCACCGCGCGATCGTTTTCGCACCAGCGGGACACCGGGACACCGGCAGGACACCGGCGGGACACCGGCGGGACACCGCGCGCCACCGCTTGCCGGAGGGAGAATCATTTGGTCCGGCCGGGGCCCAGCCACAACCCAGAGGTCCTCAGGATCGGTTTTACCGATCCGGAAAGAAAACCGATCCGGAACAAAAAACCGATCCGGAAAAACCGATCCAAGAAAAACCGATCCGGTGAAAACCATAGTATATGTTATACACAATTTATTCATATTTCGCTTCCCCCCCCCCTCCTCGTCGTCGCGCCCCCTTGCTTGCGCTCGCTTCCCTTCGCAGCCGTCTGGCTCGGCGCGCCGCCGCGCGCGCCCCAGGGCGCGCCATAATCCAGGCAGAGGCCAGGAGGCCAGGAGGCAGAGGCCAGAAGGCAGAGGAGGCCAGGAGGCCAGGAGGAGGCCAGGAGGAGGCCAGGAGGAGGCCAGGAGGAGGCCAGGAGGCCAGGAAGGCAGAGGCCAGGAGGCCAGGAGGCCAGGAGGGCAGAGGAGGCCAGGAGGCCAGAAGGCAGAGGAGGCCAGGAGAGGCCAGGAGAGGCCAAGAGAGGCCAGGAAAGGCAGAGGAGGCCAGATCGGCCAAAGGCAGAAGAGGCCAGGATGGATACCCATGGCGCCAGAGGTCGAGGATCAGGACGAGGTGGGCAAAAAAAAGAGTTTGTCATCTCGACATGAACCAGCGCAAGAAGCTGGCAAAGGTGCTCGAGCAAAGCGTCCACGATGTTGACACAGTGTGTGCCGACACGGACACGCGGGACAAATCGATGATGGGAGGGTGATCTGATGATGCAAGGGTAATGTGAGGAGGAATTGACGAGGACGGAAGAGTACTTGAGGAGGAAGCCCCCTCCCCCCCTCCCTTCCCGAGGACGGAGACAGCCCAGATGACGTGATCGAACACAAGCAGTTGTTGAAAAAGATCCGCGCCATCGTTGCGCCGATGGAAACGCTCAACCAGTCCCAGCTGTCGTCTGCGCTGCACGCCCATGCGCAGGCGAAAGAGGCAGAATGGAGTCTTGACGAGGAGGCCGCCAGCTGGGCAGATCAGGTTGCCGCCAAAATAGAAAGGCTGTCGCCGCGCAACCGCCGCTGGTCATGGGACGTGATAGAAGGGCGAGGGGGACAGGTAGCTCGAGAGACATAACGAGAGGGAAGGAGAGAGAGAGAGAGTCCAGGGATGACGTCAGGATCGGGAGGGAAGATAGAGAGAGATGGATAGAGAACGAGAAAGAGAGAGATAGAGAGAGGGAGAGATATGGGATGGACAGGGAGGGACCCCTGGGATCACGAGGGAGAGAGTGAGGGGGAGAGGGAGGGAGGGGGCGAGACAGAAGATATGGAGAGAGAAAGAGAGAGTCGTTTCGATCCTTGCTCGAATTCCCCCCCCCCCCCCCCCATCGGACATCGATTTCGGTCTGTCTCGAACCTCGGTGCCCCTCGATGTCGACATCGGATTTCGGCATCCGATTGGTAGAGCTGTCGGTATCGGTCGGGGGATCCAGCCACCGACCCTCCTATCGGATGGGGGCGGCGGATTCGAGCTATGCTGAGGGTGGTGAGCGAGGCAGGCATCAAGGAGAGGGATCCAGACAGGGAGGCGTACGCGTGGCTGGAGGACCACTTCCCAGAGGTGGCGCAGGTCACGGGAGGCAGAGACAAATGGATGAGAAGGTGAGGAATAGATCGGTAGCGACGCGACGACTGCGATGGCGTGGGCGGGGGAGAGGAGGCGAGTGAGGTCGGGCCAGATGTAGATGTATATATCTACTAAACGTATTCAAGATTTCCTCAGCTTCCATTTGGCTTCTATTGAGTTTCGGCTAAAGTCATTCCAGATTTATTCAAACTTCAGTATGGAATGAATTTGGTATGAGTTGCATCGCGCTCACACTCTTCCGCATGCGCGCGCCTTCTACCCCCAGGAGGCAGCAGAGATGAAGGCCGCGGCGCAGAAAGCGTCATTCTCGTACAACTGGGACTCCAACAAGCAGGCGGCGTTCCGCCAGCGAGGAGAGAAGTCACCGCCAGAGTACGGGGTGCCGCTCAAGGGGCAGAAGAGCGACGATGAGCTCGCCTTCAAGTGGCCAGACGGCGCGGAGTGGAGGGTGCCAGGCTACACGGTGGGCGAGCACGACACCAGCAGGGAGAAGGGTATACCTGGCTCGTCGAGCCCCAATGAGCTGCTCCAGCTGGAGAACGCAGAGGGCGACGTGATCACCGTGACGAGGTACACGAGGCCGCCCGCGGCAGCAGGTGGCGACAGGCGAGTGTTCATCGCCGCCTGGATCAAGACGGATGGCGATAGAAGGGCGAGGACGATCGGACGAGTCACGGTGAAGGAGCACTTCGAGCAGCCCGAGGAGTGCATCGAGAAGCTCGCGAGGCAATTCGCCATTGGCGGCGACGCCGAAAAGTTCGAGCTCGCCAAGCAGGAGCACATCAATCGTCAGGGCGGGTACGGCAAGAAGGCATCACAGAAAAGGCCAGCCACGGCGGGCAAGAGGTCGGCAGCAGCGGCATGCAAAAGGCCGGCGGCAGCGGCAGAGGAGGACGAGGATGAGAAGGCTGAGGAAGATGACGAGAAGGCGCAGGCCGCGGCTGATGAGGACCACCAGTAGGCAGAAGAGGAGGAAGTTCAGAACGATAAGGACGAGGAGGAGGAGGAAGATGGCGCAGAGGACGAGAAGTCGAGCAGTCAGAGTGAAGAAGCCGAGGCGGCCGCAGCCATGAAGGGAACGAAGGGGGCCAAGAAGACATCCGAGCCCAAGGCGGTGATCCCCACGGCCAAGGCGACCCCGATGAGCAAGCGCACCAAGAAGAACAAGGATGAGGCGTTGGCATCCTCCAGCAAGAGCCATCCCAAGACAGCGGCGCCCCCAAGCTCGAGCCCGAGCCCGCCAAAGAAGGCCGTCGCCCAAGGAGAGCCCGCGCCCGTCTAAGAAGAAATGCTCTTCCTCAGAAGATGAGTTCGACATGGGAGCGGGATTCGGCTAGGCTAGCACAGAGGAGGTAGAGGATGCTGCCCATGAAGAGGTAGAGGAGGCATGCCAGTGAGGAGGTAGAGGAGCGCTGCCAGTCGAGGAGGTAGAGGAGCGAAGAGGTAGAGAAGCTCTGCCAGTGAGAGGGGGTCGCGCGCGATCGCGCCACCGACCCGAGGCATCTGGGGGCGGCGCAGCCCTGACTTCTGACTTGGACGGCAGGCGCTGCACGCCCGTCGCCTTGCGTCTTGGTGTGAAAGGAATAGGATTCGCAAATCAAGGATGAGAGACGGACGAGGAGTGGGTGGAGGGAGGTGCGATGAGGAAGGTTGATGGGAAGCAGGTAGCATGTAAAAAGGATCCGCGTACTGAGAGCAATGATCAGCGCGGGCAGCATGGGGAGGGCGATGAGGCATGGGCGCGCGCGAACGCTGCAGAAGGGCACGCATGCAGCCACGTCGGCTCGAGCATGCCTCGCCTGCAGCCCCTGGAGGGCAAGTGGGCCGACATCGGGCAGTTCGTTCAGAGGGTGCCGATGGAGGAGGTCACGGTGCAACGTCACAGCGCGTCGCAACCAACCTCGCTGCGTCATTGCCCCCCTCGCGCAAGATGGCCGACGTCCTCTCGATCGAGGGCGGGCGCGACCCGCGCGACGGAGAGATGACGCGGCGAGGTCGGTTGCGCCGTTGCTGGCAACGTTGCCTGGGGGTCAGAGGTCGCGAGGACTCCGAAGCGCCACCGAGTGCGGGGCAAGGCCAGCAGCACCAGCAGCCCTGCGAGCAGTCCCCCTGCACAGAGCATGGCTGAGCTGACTCCTGGTACCCGCAGGATGCACGAAGAGATGGACGAGTGGATGGGTCTCGAGGGTTCGCTGTTGGGAGGAGGTCGCTTGCCGCCGACCGACGAGGCCCAGGAGGCAGAACGGTCGAAGGTGGCTGGTGATGCCGAGGAGGAACAGGCTGATGAGGTCAATGAGGAAAAGGCTGATGAGGCCCAGGAGGACGAGGCTGATGAGGTCGAGGAGGTTCCGGTCAATGGACAGAAACATGAGGGCGAGGATGTCCAGGCAGCACCTGGGGCGGCTGGGGAAGTCGAGGCTACTCGTGCGAAAGGGGCGGGGCCGAGTGAGCTGGCGAGCGATTCTGGAGATGAGCGCCTCTCTGACAACGCTTCGCAAGTTCGAGATGCAAAGCTGGCAAGCATTGCGTCTCTGAAAGAAGCGCACGACTCATTCATATCCCCATCCTTGCTATCTCTCTCTATATATATATATATATATATATATATCCGTTTCTCTCCCTCTTTATCTAGACCCATCTCTCGCCCGCCAGCAAATGGTCGCCGCCCCAACCCGAGGAGCGCATCGCCGCTAGCATCGAGGCTGCTGCTGGACGACATCCGACATCCAAGGATTGCCCCCCCCGCCCGTCCCAGTTGCCATCGCCCCGTCGCTTGTTTACCGAAGTCCCTCATCCTCCTCATGTTCCTCCTCCTCCTCCATCCAGGTTTTGGCGGGTAGTGTATGCATAGTGCACGTGCGTGTATACACGCATGCGTTGGTGCGTGAGCCTTGGGTCGGGGACTCAGAAGACCAGAAAAGGATGGAGAAGCATGCTGAGAGGAGGAGCCGCTCGGCGTCGACGGTCAGAGGCGAGGCGAAGAAGAAGGCAAGGGAAGATACGACGGCAAAGAAGGATAAGCAGGAGGCGGCGTGTGCTGAAGATGAGGGTGGTACGAATCTCTCGTCTTCACCCCAAGGTGGAGTGCCCGTTGGTGCGCAGATAGACGGTCAACTTGGACCACCAGCGCCGACCTCAGTGATATCGAGTTCGAGTTATTCTGGTGTGAGCTCTTCTGCTGGTGTAGCGCCAATCGGGGGACACCGCTCGATGGGAATCATGGACACGGCTCGCGAACCGATTGGGGCGTCCAACGTCATGTATTCGAACACGTTCCCTGACAGCGAGAGTCATCTGATTTCGGCGATCGACTCGGAGATCAAGGCCGTCAATGATGAGATGGGCTCGCACCCGAACCCCGACGAACGCACGATGGAGCACGCCAGCATCAGGCTGGGACAGTTCTTCCACTGTGGGCTCATCAAGAAGCTGACAGCCTTGGAGAAGGCCGATCCCACCTGGTCTGAGAATGACGATCACGACGAGTCGCCCGACGATGATACGAACGCTCACTTAAGCAAGAAGGACAGGGAGGAGCAGCGATTTTACGAGGAGATGGCGGCGAAGAACTTCATGTTCACCACAGAGACAAAGGGTGGGAACACAATAGGGGGCCGATGGCAAACGGCCTGGGCGGCGTCAGAGGCTTTGAGGAGAGACTACGCAGCGGAGAAAGGATGGCCAGCCCAACGGGAGTTCAGATCGGACTGGCTCAAGAAAGGGTTCGAAACATGGAAAAAGGACTATGAATTACGTGCAAAAAGAGGAGCACGAGAAAGAAGATAAACGAATCGGTGAATACGTCACCTTGGGGCGGCTGGCGTGGCTCAAGGGTGGCGGCACTGCAGGCCTCCGCTTGGCGCTGAAACACGCATCGAACGCCGTGCTGATGGGTGGGAAGTGGGTCCGCTGGGACGACATGGCGGAAACGATCGAATTCTTGAACGTCAAGCACCAGTTGACCGAGTCGTTCAAGAAGAGCTGGCTTCGGCACAAAGAGTGGGTGTGCACCTTCCAAGGTAGCGAAGCTGGCAGCAGCAGCGCGAGCGCGCTGCCAGCACCAGATGCCGTGGAGGCGGCGCCAACGACGAGGACTACGCAGAAGAGAGACAAGGGTGAGGAGGACCACGGCTCCACTGGGCACAAGAAAGGGATTGGTAAGATTGCGTTACATGACGAGGAGGCCGCCGAGAAGTCTACGAGGCGCGAGCAGGAGAAGCCCATGAATGAGGAACAAGTCAGCAAGGATAACTCCCAGAAGGCGGCGAAGGAGAAAAAAGAACAGGCCAAGGAGAACGAAAAAAGAACAGAAGGAGAAAGAGAATGAGAAAAAAGAACGGAGAAAGGGAAGGAGACCAAAGAACCGAAGGAGAAGGTCGGTAAAAAAGGACAATAAGGGCAGCTCCGACTCTGATGAAGAGAAGCCCGACCCCAAGCCCCGTAAGGTGAATCCAGATCTCGTCAAATTCAGGGCGCTGAAATCCAATTACGACTTGGCCATCAGCCATTCTGCCAAACTCGACGGGCTCATCAAGTCGAAGGACGCATCCTGGAAGGCAGTCGGCAAACTTCGCGAGCCCATGGACACCGCGATGCAGGTCGTGAACGCGAAATGTTCGGAGCACGGCCTCACGTCGGTGATGGCATTGGCGGAAGGGAAGTTCAAGAAACAGGCGGATAATCCTTGAATTGGAGCATCTTGCAATGTTGTGTGATGGGTGTGTCATTGCGTGCGCGTGCGTGTAAGTGTTGTTCACTATCATGATGTCGGTACCCATCGTGCATCCTCCCATGTCTATCCTGATCATCCGCCCCCACTCGTCATCCATGCCCGCCGCCAGGTAGGAGATGAGGAGTTCGAAACATGCGCGCAGAGAGCGAACGCCACGCTGACGAAGAGCGCGACGATATTGAGTGCAGAAGTGAGGATCCTGATGAACCAGAATCTTGCAAGGGGCGATGAGGACGAGAGGTTGAGGTTGGCAGCGAACCCGAAAGAGAAGAAGGGCAGCGCGAAGAAGAGGAAGAAAGATCACAAGGATGAGGGTAATGAGGGGAAGAGCAAGAAGGGCCACAAGAAGAAGACGAACAAAGACTCTGGGTCATCTGATTCGGGCTAGCCC
Organism: Prorocentrum cordatum; assembly: GCA_963575745.1. NCBI lineage: Eukaryota > Dinophyceae > Prorocentrales > Prorocentraceae > Prorocentrum > Prorocentrum cordatum. The sequence continues at coordinate 22,930 of CAUYUJ010000597.1, forward strand.
GAGCTGGCCAGCACGGGGAGCCGAGAGGGATGAGGGGATCAGGAAGGACAGATGGGTCGCGCGACCGCCTGCCGAGAGTGTGGTTCGGTCAATGATACGCCATCGCGTCAGTGGCCTCGCGACGTGGGTTCAGACGGCGGGGCCCATGCATAGTTGACCCACGTGACATCATCCAGCTCTGGCCTCATGGAATCCACTGTTACATGGTGGATCCAGCCTGTAACTGGCTGATAGACAACGTGTGGATCCACCGCTCATGTGATCTGCCGTCCGGATCCGCCGCCGCTGAGTCCTGTATTTCTTTTCTGGTTTTGGATCGGTTCTCCCGTCCCGAATCGATGTTCCCTGTGCAGATATTCCTGGATCGGTTTTCCCGGATCGGTGTTCTCTGGATCGGTTTGTTCCCCAACCATCCTGTGGTGTTGGGTCCTCGTTTTGAAGAAACGGTGCCCCGCGTTCCCGCCTCCTTCCTCCTCTCCCCCCTCCTCCCTCCTCCCGTCATCATCATCATCGTCATCATCATCACCATCACCGTCGTCACCGTCATCGTCACCATCGTCGTCGTCATCATCGTCATCATCGTCATCACCAGCATCGCCATCATCATCGCCGTTATCGCCACCATCATCATCATTGTCATCATAATCCTCCTCAGCATCATCAGCATCATCGTCATAATCATCATCATCATCAAAATCATCATCATCCTCCGCATCATCACCATCACCATTACCATTACCATCATCATCATCATCATCATCATCATCATCATCATCATCATCATCATCATCATCATCATCATCATCATCATCATCATCATCATAATCATCAGCATGCGTCCCCTGCACCCATGTCGGCGCACCCCTTCACACGTTTCGTGGCCCCAAAGGGAGCTCCACCGAAGGCCCCAGTGGCTGCGCTCGCATACGGTTCCGCCCCCCCCCCCCATGTCGGCGCACCCCTCACACGCTTCGTGGCCCCACAGGGAGCTCCACCGAAGGCCCCAGTGTCTGCGCTCGCATGCGGTTCCACCCCCCTTTTCGGCACACCCCTCATACGTTTCGTGGCCCCACAGGGAGCTCCACCGAAGGCACCAGTGGCTGCGCTCGCATGCGGTTCCACCCCCCATTCTCGCACACCCCTCACTCGCTTCGTGGCCCCATAGGGAGCTCCACCGAACGCCCCAGTGGCTGCGCTCGCATGCGGTTCCACCCCCCATTTCGGCACACCCCTCACACGTTTCGTGGCCCCATAGAGAGCTCCACCGAAGGCCCCAGTGGCTGCGCTCGCATGCGGTTCCACCCCCTTTTTCGGCACACCCCTCACACGTTTCGTGGCCCCACAGGGAGCTCCACCGAAAGGCCCAGTGGCTGCGCTCGCATGCGGTTCCCCCCACATTTCGGCACACCCCTCACACGTTTCGTGGCTCCATAGGGAGCTCCACCGAAGGCCCCAGTGGCTGCGCTCGCATGCGGTTCCACCCCCCTTTCGGCACACCCCTCACACGTTCGTGGCCCCATAGGGAGCTCCACCGAAGGCCCCAGTGGCTGCGCTCGCATGCGGTTCCACCCCCCATTTGGCACACCCCTCACACGTTTCGTGGCCCCATAGGGAGCTCCACCGAAGGCCCCAGTGGCTGCGCTCGCATGCGGTTCCACCCCCCATTTCGGCACACCCCTCACACGTTTCGTGGCCCATAGGGAGCTCCACCGAACGCCCCAGTGGCTGCGCTCGCATGCGGTTCCGGCACCCCCCTCACCCGTTTCGTGGCCCCATACCTCCACCGAAGGCCCCAACGTCTGCGCTCGCATGCGGTTCCACCCCCCCTTTTCGGCACACCCCTCGTACGTTTCGTAGCCCCGCAGGGAGCTCCACCGAACGCCCCAATGGCTGCGCTCGCATGCGGTTCCACCTCCCATTCTCGCACACCCCTGACACGTTTCGTGGCCCCATAGGGAGCTCCACCGAAGGCCCCAGTGGCTGCGCTCGCATGCGGTTCCACCCCCCCGTTTCGGCACACCCCTCACTCGTTTCGTGGCCCCATACAGAGCTCCACCGAAGGCCCCAGCGTCTGCGCTCGCATGCGGTTCCACCCCTCTTTTCGGCACACCCCTCACACGTTTCGTGGCCCCACAAGGAGCTCCACCGAACGCCCCAGTGGCTGCGCTCGCATGCGGTTCCACCCCCCATTTCGGCACACCCCTCACACGCTTCGTGGCTCCATAGGGAGCTCCACCGAGGAATATATCCACAATTGCGGTATTCACAACTACGTATGGTTGGGTCTTTCGTCAGGCTAATTTTTCGTGGATCAGGTTTTCCTGGATCGTTTTGCCCTGGCCCGACAGCGCTGCCCCTGCTAATCAGCTAATCAGGCCCGTGGGTAGTCTTCAAACCCTGAGAGTTGCAGGAGAAAGCAGGAGCGCCAGACGGCTGCCACAAAAAAACCATTGGTGGCCAGGAAACGTAACTGTCAGCCGGGTAATTTCTGAAATGTTGATACCCCAGGAAATAGAAAAAAAGAGAATATGTATAAATCTAGAAAAATGATTTGCATAAAAGACAGGAAGCCATATATGTTTATATATATATATGAAAAACGTACAAAGTAGGAAAATGATTTCCTACTAATTTCAGAATGCATTTGGTATGAATTTGGAAGAAATGATGGAAACTGCGCGCCAGTGGTGCGCACGGATGTCTGACCAAATTTTGCCTGGGCGGTAGCGCGGTCGGGTCCAAATGTTCGGGGCCGCGGCGCGGGTCGCACCCCGCGCCGCTCGGGGGATCTGGATCCGAAGGCATGGCTATCGCCCCTGGGACTTGCCCGTGTTGCCTGTAAGAATTTCGGCCATGGCGCTGGCTACTCACGGGTGGCCACACAGACGTCTGCACGCGCGCCTTGCAAACGTATGCACGCGCGGGGGGTCGCCTTGTGCATATAGAAGGCGCGAGCGTTATGCTGAACGCGGCAAGGGCCGCGTGCTTTCTGCTGGGGTTAGCGGCCGAGGAGCACATCTTGTGTTCGGGAAAGATGGCGCGCGCAAGCGCGCAGCAAGCTCAACTGCGTTTGACCTGTCGTTGGCATTATACGGGTCATGTAAGAAAGTGGCTGCCAGAGATGTTTGCGCTCTGTGTCATTACTTGAAGTGCTGCGGCGTCACGGGGGGGCAGTGGAGCACATTTGCGATGTCGCCAGATAAACAGACAGGGGAATACAAGCAACACATGGATCGACATCTGCCAGGTCCTGGACCTCTTTACACGACACGACTGCCCGCGACCGTCAGGAGAAACGCTCATCTGAAATCCAGGGATAACATATTCAGGGAGATGTTTCGCACTGTCGCTGATGAAACTACCGCATCCCAGGATATGCGTGATATTCTGGAGAAAGGGCCGCGTGGTGATGCAGATAGCGCGCTGTCGGTGCCGCGTTACCAAGATCATGTATGCGTTGAGCGGTGCGTCAGGGATACAGGGAAGCGGCCGTTGCCCCTGGCTCTCTACATCGACGGGGTACTGTACACTCCTCTATGCGCTGGTCGGTCTGATAATCATGCTTCGCACACAACACCCATGATAGTGATGGCGGGATGTGTGATCGACCAGCTAGTGTGGACTGGTTGCGAAATGAATTTGGAATGAATTTGGAATTAATTTGGGATGGGTTTGGAAATGGAATTAGAATGATGTTGGAATGACTTCGGAATGAAGTCGGAATGAATTCGGATTGGATCTAGAATGAATGTGGAATGACTTTGGAATGGATTCGGAATGAATTTAGAATGAATTCAGAATGGATTTAGAATGAATCCGGAATGGATGTGGAATGAATTTGAATCAACTTCATTCTAACTGTATTCTGCTATGAAATTGGAATAAATTTAATATGAATTCGCGTGTCAATCACCGCTCTGCCCGAATATTAAGGCTGGCGGATAATCTAGTTCAGGTGAGCGCCGTGAACATGGTATCGCATATTAGGCACCTCATGGGATTCATGCGAACTAGTGAATTGTGCGACTGTGGGTGTGGTGGGCATTGCTCGATCCACGAAATGTTGCAGGTTTCGGCGTGGCAGCTCGAAGCGTTGACAGGCGGGTGTGTCCCACAAAATATGCACGACGGATCACCGTGGCCCGTCCACCTGCGCCCAACTGATAATGGTACCGACATCGGGTTTCGGTGTGTAGTCCTGTGCGTGAAGGGTGACTGGGCAGAGTTCGCTAAGTCGATGGGTTTAGCAGGGCGGGGTAATACGCGGCAGCCGTGTCCTATCTGCCCAGCGCAAAAAGATGCATAGCATGCGTGTGCGCCGTGTCTTGTTTCTGAGGACGGCCTCCAGATGCCCGGCCGATCTCACGACGACTACGAACTGGCACGCGGCAAATGCAAAAAACTCGCAAACGTCACTTCTGTAGGTATGAGGAATGCGATTCGGGCGGCAATTGAACCCACAGAAACAGTTGGGTTGGTTTTGAAATCGAACGTTCATGGGCTCATCACAGGGGACCGTTTGGCGTGTTCCAAGGAGCCTCTGATACCCGCAGAGCTTCACGCGAGGAGCGCGCCGTTCACTGCAACGTTTTGGAAGTCCCGATTCGATTGTTCAAAGCGGTGCATCGACTCAGTGCGACGCAGATGCCAACTGTTTTCAACCACGCTCGCTACATCACCAGCCCGCTCGCTCGCCGCAGACACACTGCGCACAGTATACCTCGGTATAATGATGCGGATCACGTGCGCTATCTTGATGAGACTGATGCGGTCCAATCCGTGGGGCGTGAGCGCTGCAAAGAGAACTCCGAGGCTGGAGGCTGACATGTTCGTGTATTACGACAAACAACAAGTACCGCACCAAAACAGGGTTAACATCTTGTCAGTCAGACAAAATGTTCCCGACGGCACGAGGGCCAACGCACGCTGGTGGAACTTTGAAGCTAAAGGCATCCGAGACGTATGTGATATGGAAATTCGCAATATACGAACTCGAAACATTTGCTGCGTGTCCCATCTGCAAGGGTACGGAACTGTTGGCTGCCGCCCGTGCGCTACGTACCTGGGTGCAGACAGTGCGAGAGTGTGGGGCTTGTCTGACGCGCGACCAGTGCCAAACCCTCCTGGATTCAGCCAACCGCACACTGGCAAACGCAGATCGAGCAGGGGCGAAGCCAACGCCGAAATTCCACACATTTGGCCATGCCACTGCTAGGAGCCGGCATCTCGGAAATCCTGAGATGTACGATACGTTCGTAGACGAGGCCCTGAACCTCGCACTACGGACTTGCGCCGAGAGGAGCCACAGGGGCACGCTGGAGGTATCCGCGTCGACGGATGTCCGCCCCAGGTACGCTGCTCGGGGCATACGCGGGGACAGCATGGAGGGAGATGCCATGGACGTCGACGGCGATGGCGACGACGAGGGCGAGGCAGCTGCAGGAGACGACAGGTCGACGAACACCACCACCCTCACACCTGGCAGTCATACTCTGTCACCAACACGCCAGAGACAGTACAGTTCTGGACATGCCAACTCATACCCAACCCATTCCAAACTTATGCTGTAATAGATTTGGAATGAATGAGGTGTGGACGCACAAGCCCTCATGGGGGCCGATGGGGGCTGGGCGACCCCACCAGGAGGTCACGGATACGGCGGAGGTGGCGATGGAGGCGGCGGAGGCGATGCACCGCGGTTCGGGCGCAAGCACAGGAAGCCAACGCCTCGATGACGGGCGCCACAAGCAGCTGCGCTAGTAAAACATAGCCGTTGTCACTCACGGGGTGGGGTGCACAGAGAGTAGAGAAGGTGAATGGGGCATGTCGAGCATATCATTGCGTTCCTCTCGCGTGGCCGAATTCTTTTAGGATCAGGCCTCGCGGGGCCGCAATCCTGCTCGGGCGCAGGGGCGACGAGCAAGTATGGCCTCTGGCTATGGTAGATGGAAGGTGGCGCCACCACTGATGCCCGCGGCGCCCCGCGCCCCTCCGTCTCCGCCCTAGAGCTTCGCGTGAGCGGTGTGCTGAAACGTCGGCGTGGGGGCGAGGCGGGATAGGAAAGGGGTAGACACGTGAGATCTGTGCGCGGGGTATTAGCCAGGCCGTGCAACACGCTCGAGATCGATATGGATTCGCACTGCTGGGGCTCCGACCCCAACGAGGACACAATCGACCTCGGCGCGCTGCCACCGATTCGGAGGAAGATTCGCTTTCGCATGCCGCGGCGGGGGTAAAATCAGGGGGGTGATGTCTACGGGTGGTCGGTGTCATTGCCCCCCAACCCCACCTTGTCGTTTGGCATAGGACCCCGCCCACATTCAAGTAACCAGTTCTGTTTCGGCCCAGGCCTCGATTCGATGACATAGTGGAGTACGAGATCTACGAAGGGAACCGCTTGACGAATTGGACGTGGGGGGACTTTGCAGCATGATGGCGTTAACTGTGTGCGTTGGCCATGGCGAGGTTCGGCAGTGCTGTTTTGCGGATGTTGTGCCCAGCTATAGACCAACATTCGCATGCGATCGTAATGCTGTAGTATGGCGCATATACGCACATGGGACACGCGTACGCAAAGGGTGCCCGCGCGAGAGCTGCGAGGGGAGGGCCGAGGTAGAGAACGAGAAGCCGAGGAAGGGGCGCAAGCGCAAGTGCTGGCCAGCTGGGGCAATGCTGGCGAAAACAGACGACGTTAAAGTTAGAAAATATTCCCGCTGGGTAGACGCGCGTCGCAAGAAGGGGCGGTCGCATCCGACGCGCGCCCCCTTCTATCGCGCATGTGTTGCTCTCTGTCTCTCTCCGGCCACTCTGCGCCCGTTCCTCCCCCACCGCCCGCCACCAACCACCGCCGCCGCCATCTCGCGCTGGAATCTGCCGCCCCCAGCTGAGACGCCGCCGCAGGCCATCGCAGTGGGGCATCTGCGCCGCGTGCACCATGATGGCTGAGTGTTTTGGGGGGACCCAAGTACACATGCGTGATATGTCGCCACCGCATAGAGGACACGTGCCAGCCATGCCGCGGCGATGGCCTTAGCGAGAGCGACGATTCTATGTAGCTCGAGTTTGGGTGAAGGGAAAAAGGTCAGCTTCTCCACGCGTGCCCCGCGCCATTGCACGCCGCCGCTTGCCCCCCCCCCCCCCCTCGCCCGCTCCATCTTCACTGCCCCCCTGTCGCCGCCATCTTGCCGCAACTTGCAGCCGCGCGCGCGGCGCGCGGTGCCCCGCGCAGGGCGGCGCGCGGGGCGATGCCATCTAAGGAGGTGCAGGATAGGATCAGACGCCAGGCGGCAGTCGACCTCGCCAAGGATGACTACGCCCACAACATCAAGCGGGCGGAAGCATGGTTGACGCACACGCGGACGGCAGGCGAGCCACCTCCAGAGGAGATTGGGCTCATGGCCGTGAAAGATGAGGTGAAGGAGGAGCCACGCGAGGTGAGGGAGGAGCCCAAGCAGGCAAAGCTCGAGGAAGTAAAGAAGGAGGAGGTGGAGGGAGATTTCTGGTTCCAAGCGGCGAAGCTGTCAGCGGAACCCTACGGCAGCGCCAGCGAAGCGTGCGGTGACACTTTCATCGTTGTCGATAGCCTCGCGACGTACATGTCCAACTGGACACAAACATCGCCATACATACCGTGGATGGCACGGAAGCAACTGCGCAGGTACAGGAAAACAGTGCGCACTCACGCCAAGGAGGTCGCCGCCCTCTAAACCATCTACTCTCTTCATATTCCTCCCGTCCTCGTCTGTCTGTTGCCGCTCTCTCCATCCACTTCGCTGTCTCCCTCGCTATCTTTCCCTCGGCATCGCGCGGTCTCTCTGCAACCTCGCCGCTCTCGCGCGGCTCGCCCCCTGCTGCCGCTCGCGCCCAGGTCGCCGAAAGCCCATGAGATGATGCAGGTGAAGGTCGAAGAAGATCAGGATCTCGAGCCAGAGGTAAAAGAAGAGCCCAAGTGCGAGGAGGAAGGCCCGCCAGGAGGTCGGGTAAGCCTGGCACAGCACCTACGGGCCGACGCCATGCGCAAAGATGCGCGCAGGCGAGATCAGCCCCGATCTCGAAGTCGCCCCCGTGCCAACGCAGCTGGGCAGCAGCGGGGCAGCCGAGAGGATGGGCCTCGGATCCCGAGAGCGCCTGAAAGGAAGCCTGCCAAAGCCACGCTCAACACGGAGGGCGAGTTCGAAGAGTTGCCCGGCGAAGACCCGTCAGGGCGGAGCGCTGCGATATTGGCAGCGCGGGCAGGCGATTGGAGCAAGACGTACAAGGTGTGGTGCGGCAAGAGCGGCCTCCAGCTCCAGCAGTGGACCTCTCGGCGAAAGGGTCTCCGCGCGTGTCACCCCGAAAGAGCTGAAGCGCAAGATGCAGACGGATATTCCGCAGCGTGCGAGGCCTGCAGCACCGAAGCAGCGACCGCAGTCAACGTCGCAGGGGGACGATGGCTGGTCATGGAGCTGGAGCTCGTGGGACAAGGGCTGGACGGCATCCCACTGGTCGAGCTCGTGGCAGTAGAAGCCGAGGAGGAGGAGGTCAAGAGGCCGAGGCCAAGATACCAGGAGGCCAGGGGGAGGCCAGGAGGAGGCCAGGAGGCCAGGAGGCCGAGCAGGCCACGAGGCCGAGCAGGCCAGGAGGCCGAAGGCCACGAGACTGAGGGGCGCACTTGCCCCGCCGCGAGTGGCCCGCTGGCCACTGCGCACGGCGGGCGCGCAGCTTGCGCGCGCCGCGTCGGCGAAACCGGTTCCTCCCTTTCTTTCTGGTTTCTTTCGTTGTATCTCTGTCTCTCTCTCTCTCTCTCTCGTTCTGCGCCCCCTCTCTTTATTGTTGGTGTTATATCTCTCTCTCTTTTCCCTATGTCCCTCGCTCTCTCTCTCTCGTTTTCTCTCTCGCTCTATTTCTCTAGGTATATCTATATACATATATATGTATATATACATATGTATATATATGTGTGTTTACATATACACATATACATATATATATATGTATGTATATGTGTATATATATATATCCCGTGATATCGCTCTTTCTCTCTCTCTCTCTCTTTATCTTCTGGTCCTTCGTTCATTGTTCGGGTGGTGTCTATTCCTCTCGGATCACCCTCACTCGAGCTCTCGCCTGACTTGTTTTCATATGTATATGTATATATATCGTGGTTAGTTCTCACGCACAACAACCCATTTTTATGTGTTTGATGCTTGGATTCCATTCGTGTGCAAACCAAATTTGCGATCAATCGACGTGCGATCGATATGGGGGGGAATGTGACATGGGGAGCCCACCGATCCATCGTCCCGCTGTGCCCTCGAGGACTCGCCACGTCGATCGTTTCGATCGAGCCCTTGCAATCCTGCCCCGCGGCTTCGCCGCTCCGCCCCGCACGCCCCCTCAGAGTTTCGTTCGGCGCACGTCGCGCCACGCGGTCGCGGGGGGGGGGGGGGGGGGGGGGGGGGGGGGGGGGGGCGAAACTCAATGCCCTCGAGCCCGCCCCGTCGAGCCCCGACGAAATCACCCCCCCCTCGTCGTGCGTTGTATCGATCGCACGCGTGACCGTTTTTAGGAAAGCGTGGTCGGCTGCGTCCGCGTCCATAGGGCCGACGTGCATAGCAACGCGCCCGCGAAAATTTCGGATGACACATCCCGCGCGCACGCGACGCACGCATGCACCTCATAGGTCAAGCACACACATATATATACATATATATATATATATACAGATATACATGTAACATAAACCATGTAAAACCGATCCGGAACAAAAACCGATCTGGTAACACCGATCCAAGATAAACCGATCCGGTGAAACTGCAGAAATCAACAGGCGTCTTGGATCCGTAAAACGGATCCTGAGGACCTCTGGGAAGCGGGACACTGGCGGGACAGCGGCGGGACACCGGCGGGACACCGCGCGCCACCGCTTGCCGGAGGTAGAATCATTTGGTCCGGCCGCGCCTCAGCCACAGGATACTTTCCTCTCGCTCGCCCACGCAGCTTCGCCTCGCCCACGCGCACGGCACGCACGAACACAAAACCGAAACCGATTTCCCGGTGGGGGGCTCTCCGTTCCACTTCGATCTCACACCTCAACCTCCGACAGAATCGGCGCATTTGGTGTTCTCATTGTAAGGGCGAGGGTCTGGGGGACAGGGCATTGGGAAAAGGGTCTTTGGGTTAGGGCATTAGGGTAAGGATCTCAGGGTTGGGGTCGTAGGATTACGGCATCAAGGTTGGGGTATTAGGGTTAGGGCCTTCGGGTTGAGATAGTGGGGCGAGGGTCTTCGGTTTGAGGGAATCAGGAGTAGGGTCTTAAGATTAGGGTTACAGTTGTGGGGGTCGTGTCTTAGAGATGGGGTATTTTGGCTAGGGTCTTCAGTATAGGGTCTTAGGGTTAGGGTCTCCGGTATAGGGTCTTAGGGTTAGGGTCTTGGGGATCGGGCATCAGGCTTTGGGTGTGAGGGTTAAGGCTGAGCGTTAGGGCCCTGGTGTTTGGGCATTCGGGTTAGGGCCTGTAGAGTACTAGGGTCACGGTATCAAGGTCAGGGTCTCAAATTTAGGGCATTTAGGTGTACGGTCTTAGGGCACTCGGATTAGCGTCTCAAGGTTCGGGTCTGAGGGTTCGGGTCATAGGGTTAGGGGTGGATTCATAGGCTTAGGGTCTTAGAGTTAGGGTCTGAGGGTGCGGGTCTTATGGTTGGGGTATTAGGGTTAGGGCACGAAGTTCAGCGTACTAGGGTTAGGGTCTCACGTTTGGGGTGTTTGGGTTAGGGTACTAGGGCTCGGGCTTTAAGGTTGAGGTCTGAACCCATCTGTGCCCGCACCAAAGGTCACTCCGGCGAAAGGTCACTCTTACGTCTAATCGAGATCCGAGCGGGTAGAGAGCTCGAGACAGCCCGGGCGAGCCCCACAGGCAGGGCTTCCTCGCAGAGCGCGCGCGGGCGGGCGGCCCGGGCCCACGTAGACGCGCAGCGGCCCCGTCGCAGGCTGCCTCCTGGCGAGGAGGCGCCTGGCCAAGGGGAGGAGGAGGAGGAGGAGGAGGAGGAAGAGGAGGAGCAGGAGGGGGAGGAGGAGGAGGAGGAGGAGGAGGAGGAGGAGGAGGAGGAGGAGGAGGAGGAGAAACGCACACGGAAAGGAGGCGGCGGCGGCGGAGGAGGAGGGGGAGGGGGGGAGGAGGGGGAGGTCATGGTTGCCCAAGCGGAGGGAGGAGGAGGAAACAGGTTCAGGAGGGAGAGAGACTGCAGCAGAGGGACGCCCAGCCAGGAGAGGCAGCACAAGGATGGTCCAGCAGAGGAAACCTATCAGTTCGAGTGGTGCTATAAGTAAGAAGGGGTGCTCACGGACGGCGGTGGGGCCCAAGGAGGTCTCTGGAGGTCCCCACAGTCTTATAGCCTGATGTTTCCAATTCTCTGACCCGTCCTCTTCCCTGCCCCAAGGGTCGTCATGAAGGGAGGAAGATCTGGGATCGAGGATCGGATCTCTTGGGCATCGAGGATCTTCGGCGTTTCTGTCCGCTCTTTCAGGGGCTCCCGTCCGTCCACACCTTCCCCCCTCTGAACGTGGGGCGGGGCGCCAGGAGAAGAGGAGGGGCAGGGGGTACATTGAGAGAGGAAGGAGCCGAGGAGGAGACTCCTCACATCCTATGATCCTTCCCTCCCTCCCTCGGATCATTCACCACCAAGCCGTGGATCCTCCTTCCCTCCATTCGAATCTCCCGCCCTCCTTCGTCAATGCGTTTGGACGAGAATAGAGCGCGTTTCTCTATGTTCGGCGATGACGGGCGTCATGGAGGGGGGGGAGCGGGGGGGGGTATGACGTGTGGCTCCAGCACCACAAAAGCGCCCGCGCGCACGACGACGATGAGCGACGAACGACGACGACGACGACGACGACGACAACGACGAAGACGACGATGACGACGCGAGCAGCTTGTAGGTGGCTGATCTGCCCCACAGCGCTTCTGCACACCACAATGCCCGCGTGCACCACAGCGCGCGTGTATACCACAGCGCATACGTACACCGCAACAGCCGTGTGCAACGCAGCGCCTGTGTATACTCCAGTGCTTGCGTGCACCGCAGCGCGTATGCACACCGCAGCGCCTGCCTACACCACAGCATCCGCGTGCAACGCAGCACTGGTGTACACCAGAGTGCCTGCGCGCACAGGACAGGTAGAAGGAGCATGTAGGAGAGGATATGCTGCGGACAACTAAACGACACGCCCAGAAAATGCTGATAATAGAATGCTACGTTCCTTCCTCCATCCTCCTCCACCTCCACGTCCCAATCCTCCTCCTCCTCCTTCTCCTCCTTTTCTCCTCCTCCATCACCCTTCCCCCCTGTCGCGCGGGTCGGCGCTACAGCGCACGTGCACACCCCAACGTGCACCGCAGAATGGTCTCTTGGATCGGTCCACATGGTTCTCGAACGGCCAATTTTGCTGGAGCCTCCTGGACGCAGATGGGAAGAGTTAGGATGATGCGGGCGGACTCGGGAGGACTCGTAGATTCCACCGGCGCTTCATTGTTCATAAGGGTTCCTTTCCAAATCCTGCATGAAACAGTTGTTTTCTGTGGAATCCACAGGCGCTCCATTTTGTCATTCGGATTCCTCATTCTACATGCGACAGAGGTGCTCTGTTGCACGCGGTTACTGCGGTGCACACAAGCGCCGTGGTGTACATACGCGCTGTAGTGCACGCAGGCATTGTAGTGTACACTGGTGCTGTGTTGCACACGGCTGTTGCGGTGTACGCAGGCGCTGTGGTGTACACAAGCGCTGTGGTGCCCGCAGGCACTATGGCGCATACTGGCGCTGCGTTGCACGCGGCTGCTGTGGTGTACATCGGCGGTGTGGTGTACATAGGAACTGTGGTGCACACAAGCACTGCGGTCGGCGCGAAACGTGACGTCATCGGCCCCCTCCGCCGCCCCCCCCAAATGATTGCCGTCATCGGCCCGGAATGATTATAAAAAACAGGCTCCAGCCGCGTCCGCGCGCACGACGACGATGAGCGACGAGCGACGAGCGACGACGACGACGACGACGACGACGCATGCGGACCAGACTCCTGTGCGAGTTCCTGTGCGGACGCATGGGCGGATCCCGATGCGCACGGCGGCAGTGGTCGGGGCGGCCGAGGGGGGGGGGGGGGCGGGGGAGCGTACAGTCGGGGCGTTGACCTAAGGAACCCTAAATAAGGAACGAGGCCCCTCTTTTCCATGGGTTAAACTTCGATTTCCCGTCGAAAACATAAGGAAAACCCGAGGCAAGCTGTGCAACACTTGAGGAGCACGGAGCCCCTCCCCAACGAGAAGGGTTCCTTCTTCAGCGCCCCGACTGTACTGCGGCAGTGCCAGGGGCGGCCGAGGGGGGGGGGAAGCGTCACGTCACGGAGGGGGGGGCGGGGGGCGGGGGCCTCCGCGCCTGTCAGGGCCCCCGCGCCAGAGAGAAGCACGCTCTCATGCCCCGAAGCCGATGCAGCCGTGGCGACGGGAACGCCCCTCCTGGAGGACCCACGAGGGCAGAAGACGTCTGCGGAAAGCCCAAATAGGGACACACACATAAATACACACAAATAGAGAGATTCCCCATATCTTCCCACATTTTCCGGGCTTTTGTCTTCCCCACCACTTCCCACATTTTCCCACATTTTCTGGGGGATCGACGATTAATTGTGTCTGTGTGTCTTATTCCCCTCTGAAACGTGTCATCCGAGGCTAGCGCATCCAGACTTTCATCCGCACCGATTCTACCCAGACTGATGCGTCTGGACAGCTTCCTCCGGACGGGCTCGTCCGAAGACGGCTTCATGCGAAGACGGAGGCATGCAGAGACGGCATGTTACCCGCAGACCGGAGGACTTCATCCGAACAACTTCATCCAAACGAGTTCGTCCAGAAGAACGTGTTTATGGAGGAACTCGTCGCGGAAGAAACCGTTCAGGATGAGTTGCTCGTCCTGAAACACACACACACACAACACACACACACAACACACACACACACACCTCGATCCTCGGGATCCTCCCCTAGACATTTCCTAGATGGGGTCCGAGTAGATGGGGTCGGAGGACCGCGCCGCATCGGCGATGTGTCGGCGATGCATCGGCGGTGCAACGCCGACGTCGGCGATGCATCGGCGACGTCGGCGTGGGGAAACACGGGCTCCACATCGAGCCGCATCGGCGATGAATCGGCGATGCGCCGCGATCTTTCGACCCCATCTGCTCCGACCCCACCTAGGAGGCCTAGATCCCCCCTCCCTCCACCAGGCCCCCCCAAGCTCGTTCCGCCCCCGGCTCGCCTGCTGGCCGCGGGCCCAAACGCGTCCACTCCCGGCGCCGATCCCGCGAGCGCGGCGGACGGCCGCGCCGCCTCACAAGAGCAGGGGGCGGGGCGAAGGGCCTCCCTCTGCCCAACACTCGTCCCTCGAGCCGCCCCTCCTCATCTCCGTGGTCCCCACACCTCCTCCGCCGTCCTGCCTCCACCTTCCCCCGCTCTTCCTGCGTGCCCCTTCCGTCGGGGAGACCTGCAGAGGATTCATGAAACCTGGACCCTGACCAAAAGTGCCCTCCTTGCCGCAGCAACGAGCCAGAGGTCGAGCGTCTGAATCCCACCAGCCCTCTGGGCGTAGGTGGTCTAAGGAGCTCTTTCCTCTTCCAAAGGCCTCTTCCCTTCGGGGAGGGGTACCATCCACCCCCACTCCCAGAAGCAAAATCTGGGGGGTCGCGAGCGGTCAGAGCGCAAAAGATGGCCCAATATGGCTCAAAGGGGGCCCCCGATGCTCCGAGATGGCCCCCGAGAGGACTCGAGATAGCCGAGGGTGGTTCCAGGCGGCGTCCGACACGCCTCCTAAGAGGCCCCACGAGGACCACAAGACTCGGACAGCTCGGGAGCCCCCCGGCCTTCGGAGAAGTTCCCAAGCCTTCCCCGAAGACACAGAAGGCCGCCCTCTGCGAAGGCCGCCCTCTGAGAAGGCCTTCTGAGAAGACCACCCGAGCCTGAGGATATGACGCCTGCTGCGTCCGCTGCCCATGGTAGTCCGTGGGCGCTCTCACACCCTATCCAGCAGACGACTGGGGTAGGACTTTGTTGCACGGCATACCTGCGTTACACTGCCGGGCCCTGTTCGCCGTAGCACTGCCGCTGCCCCCTTTCGCGCAAGGACTGGTCAGGTGTCGCGCATTCTGGTTCAACGAAACCGCGCATGCACCTGCTGTGCATGATGCTTCCTAGCCCTCTTCACCGAATTTGCTGGTCTCTGTGCTGCCGCCCTGGGCGCCACCGGCCGTCTTCCACATGTATGGCTGTCCTCAAGCACTGCAATGTCATCTCTACTCTACCTCCTCAGCTCGCTGGCCTCTGCGCTGCCGGTCTAGGCGCCACCAGCCATCTACCGTTCGACTGGCATCTTCCAGGCAATGCAATTACTGCGGCATCTTGTGGGGGACCCCGGAACCCCCTCCCTCCCTGTCCGACGTCCCTCTCCACGAAGGTTGGACAGCCGCACTGCGGCCAGGCCAATTTGGCCCTCTATCCAGCTCCTCGCTCGTAGCCTGCACCAATTGGCGTACCTCGCCCTTGCACGTCGCTTAGGTCGAACTTCGTACGCCAGGCTCGGCCAATTAGGCTAGGCACGCAGGCCCCACGCTCCCTTCCTCATATCCTTCCTCACTTCATACAGCCGCCTAGCGGCCTAGCCAATTTGGCCCTCCATCCACCTCCTTCCATTCTCCAGCTTGCTTTATTTCGCAGGCCTCCCAGGCTTGACATGCCTTTTTCCAGTCGTACACTGCTCTCGGCCGATAATGCTGCTGCTGCCCGTCTCAGGGCAGCTGGCCGTATCGCCATGTGCCTCGCACGGCGACAGTCTCCTCCTCCTCCTCCTCTCTCTATTCTCCAGCTTTCCTGTCGCCAATACTCGGGAGCGGCCAAGAGGGGGGTGTCCAAGAGGGGGGGGTGCAAATCATGACCGGCGGCATGTGCACGGCCCAGCGGGGGGGCCAGGGACGTAATGAAATAAGAGCAGGCGCCATGAAATCTGGGAAAATATCATGGCCCCCGCCATGATATCCACCCCCCCCTAGTCATCACCCCCCTCTTTTCCGCCCCCGAAATACCTCCCCCCGATCGTTTGTCCGGGGGGAGCGGAAGCCTGCTGATGACCTACGCTTAGAGCTTTCCAGTCGCCTGGCCGGTGTTCGGCCCAAGCCGCCCAAGCTGATTGTTGCAACGGGCTCCCTCAAGTCAAAAAAGCTTCCTCCCTCCTCCCTCCTCCCTCCTCCCTCCTCCCTCCTCTTCCTCCTCTTCCTCCTCCTCCTCCTCCTCCTCCTCCTCCTCCGCCGCCCACCCCCGGGGTCACCGAAGGTCCCTGGCGGACTCTGGAGGCCTCCCGATGCCCATGGAAACCCAGAACGCCAAAACGCCCGATCGTCCCACGCCTCCCACGCCCCACACGCCTGGAGAGCGAACGCGGCGGCATACCTGGCGGAGGCGACCGCGACCAATGCCGCAGCAGCGGCCGCCGACGCCGCAGCAACCGCGAGACGACGGTGCCGGCGACGCCCCTCGGCGCCCTGCCCAAGCGGCGGCCGCGGCGGGGACATCGCGCCAAGCCCGGCCCCCCGGCCGAGGGGGGCGAGCCGCGTTTAGCGCGGCCGGCTGCGGCGAAGGAGAACCTGCTTCCTCCTCCTCCTCCTCCTCCTCCTCCTCCTCCTCCTCCTCCTCCATTCCTCTTCCTGAAAAATAACTTCTCCCTGTCGCACCCCGAGGCCAGTTTTTAGTGAGGGCCGGACGTTTCGCCTGAGACCTCCTCACCACGTATGACCCTGAAGCTTAGATTGTGGCAACAACTTCACAGATGGAGGGCGGGTGGTTTTCAAAATATGGCTCTCGCCTGAGCGCCGCGCATAGTAGTTTTTCAAATGTGTAAGAGTGTCAAGGATTGAGGGCGACCCGTTTTCACAATGTGTTTTCAAGAATACAAGAGTTTCGCGGATGTAGGGCGGTGCCATTTCAAAATGTGGCTCTCGCCTGAGCGCCGCGTACGTCAGTTTCAAAGATTTGCAAGAGCTTCGCAGATTGAGGTCGGTTCCTTTTTCAAAATGTGATTCTCGCCTGAGCGCAGTGCACATTCGTTTTACAAATTTGCAATAGCTTCACATATTGAGGTCGGTTCCTTTACAGAAGGTGGGTCTCGCCGTAGCGCCGCGTACATGAATTTACAACATTTCTGACGGTTTCACGGTTTCCCATGATCAACGTACCCGAAATTGCGTTGTAGAAAGATTCTGGATTACGCGGGCGCAACAGTTACGTTGATTCGCGGCGTTGAAGTTCCAGGAATGGCTTCTTGGCGCGATCCAGGCGAGTCAAGACGCAACAGTCAGGTTGATCCGCGGCGTTGGAATCCCGAGAACAATGTTTTAGCATGTTTCATGAAGAGGAAACTTGGAAGGAGGGTTTATTCCAACATCGTTCATGATTATTGGGTTTACACTGGTCGTTCTCCTACTCCTCCTCGTCCTTCTCCTCCTCCTCCTCCTCCTCCTCCAGCTCCTCTTCCTCCTCCTCCTCCTTCTCTTCCTCCTCCCCCTCGCGCTCCTCCATCTCCTTCTCCTCCGCCGCTTCCTCCTCCTCCGCCTCAACACCATCATCATCAGCAGCATCATCAGCAGGATCATCATAATCAGCATCATCAACAACAGCAATCACATCACCGACATCCCCATCATCGTCGCTATCATTATCAGCATATCACCAGCATCATAGGCGTCATCAGTATCAGTATCAGTATTTTCAGCATCAGCAGCCGCAGCAACATCATCAACATCATCATCAGCAACAGCATCAACATTATCAACAGTATCAGCAACCTCACCATCATCACCATCATGTCCGTCATCATCATCATCATCATCATCATCATCATCATCATCATCATCATCATCATCGGCTCTATCATGATCATCATCAGCATCATCCTCAACATCACCATCAGCAGCAGTACCAACATCATCACCATCATGCTAATCGTCATCCTCAACAGCATCCTCATCAACAGCAGCATCAGGATCTCAATCATAATCCTCAACATCGTCATCATCATCCTTTTCATCATCATAAACATCACCCGCATCATCATCATAGCATCAACATCATCGGTATCGTCAGCGTCATCATCATCACCATCATCAGCATCAGCACCACCATCGCCAACCGCATCATCGTCGCCATCAGCATCATCATACTCCTCATCATGATCTTGAGCATAATCGTCATCATCGACATCGTCAGCGCCATTGTCGTCGTCATTATTATCACCATCAGCCCATCAGCATCATCCTCATCATCATCATCATCATCATCATCATCATCATCATCATCATCAGCCGCACCATCGTCATCACAAACACCATTATCATCAACAGCATCAGCATCATCATCAGTATCGCCATCACCACCATTATCTCCTTCTTTAGCACAATCAGCACCACCAGCATCCTGATCATCATCAGCAGCATGATCACCATCAGCAACACCAGTAGCATCGTCATCGCCGTCATCATCATCATTATTATCCTAATCGTCGTCACCGTTATCGTCAGCGTTGTCGTCTCCATCGTCATCACCAGCTAAATAACAATCACAATCGTCGACGTGGTAGTCGCCCCGATCGATATCCTCGTTACCGTCATCATCATCATCGTCATCGTCATCCAAAGCAGCATCATCATCCTCACCATCATCAGCAGCACCATCACCGTTATCGTCATTCTCATCTCCATCATCGTCACAGCCATCATCACCATCAGCATCATCATCAGCTGCAACCACTACAACAAGCATACAAATCCGCCGACCCTGTGTCGGCGTGTGTGAGAGGCTTGTCCGTTCCCGTCGTTCATTCGTCGTCGTCTCCGTCGTCTCCTGTCCCTGCGCCCACCCTTTCCCTGGGCAAGTCGTCTCCTGTCCCTGCGCTCCCCCTTTCCCTGGGCCCGTCTCCCCTCCTTCCCTTTCCTCCTCTTCCCTGGGTCCGTCGACGCTCCCCCCTCGCTTTTCCAGGGCCTCCACCTCAAGAGCAACGTTGTCATTGAATCGATAGGAAGCCCCTTCCCTTTGATCCCTTCCCTGCCGGGGGGGAGGTCCCTGGGGGGTCCTGGGACCCACACAAAGCCTCAGACGGGCCAAAAGCCGAGGCACTCTACTACGCCCTCTCCTTCCTCCCCCCTCCTCCCTCCATCCTCATCTCTCCTCTTTCCTCCGTCCCCCTCCAGAACCGAACCGGCCTCCTGGACGCTCGGCCACGGGACACCCCAGGGCCCAGAATTCCGAGGTCCCCGAGACCCTCCAGGACTCAGACCCGAGTGTCTCCTCCCAGGACCCAGCACCAGGAACCAGCCTCCAAAAAGTCCAGGACTCCCAGGCCCTAGGCCCTGCCTGCCTCGTCCTGCTCCTATTTATTTCCCCCCTCTCCTCCTACTCCTCCTCCTCGTCCTCCTCCTCGTCCTCCTCCTCGTCCTCCTCCTCCTCCTGCTCCTCTTCCTCCTCCTCGTCCTCCTCCTCCTCCTCCTCCTCCTCCTCCTCCTCCTCCTCCCCCCCCCTCTGCTCCCTGACGTCCTCCGCCTCCTGCTCCTCAACGTCCTTGTCCTGCTCGTCGTCTCCGCCTACAGGGTCGGCGGCACCTGCCGTAAGGCCTTCGCAATACTGTTCGCTCATATCTGCCCGCGTGCAATTCAAAACGTATCTCCCAAACCCTCGATACCCCCCTCGTCTTCTTCAGCCATAGCCCTCTGGGGGGTCTATCTTCCCAACCTGCCACGCGTTCACGGTGCAACCCCCGAAAACAGGGGAAGAGAGGGAGGACGAAAGCAAGGGACAAGGGGGAGGGAGAAGGATGGAGCACGAGAGAAACTAGCAGGGGTGAGGAACAGAAAACACGTGGCAGGACCAAACGGGCCGATCGGGCGGGCGGACCCGAACGGGCGGGCCGAGCGGGCGTGCCTGGCGGCCAGTTGGAGCGGACAAGTCGCTGACGCGTCAGTCCTGCACGCATCGCGAAGGAGGCTCGAGCGACAACGCGATTCCCAAGTAATTCGTGAGCACGTCCGGAGCGAGAATGTCCTTCCTGAGAGTTGTGAGCGCGGCATCAGAACAAATTGCATGGAAGTACCACGCGAGAGCGCGACTCCTGGATAGACTGTGAGATGTCCCGCGCGGGAGCGCGATTTTGACTAAACTGTCAGGCCGTACCAGGCGGGAGCCGTTGTTGTGGCATTTCCGGGGCCAGCAACGCACTCTGAGGCCAAAGACAGGGCGCGAGCCCCAGGAGGGGCACTGCAATTGAAAAGCACAAGGTGCACCAGAGGGGGGGGATCAGCCATCATCATCACCGCCTTCATCAGAATCATCCTCATCCTCACCATCAGCATCATCAACATGCCCATCATCATCGTCATGATCACCATTGTAAACCTCAACTTCATCACCGTCATGCACACCAACACCATTGAACACTATCGATAGACAAGATTAACATTATCATCGGCAGCAGCAGCAGCAGCATCACCGTCATCACCATCACAGCCATCATCACCACCATCATCACCATCATCCTCATCATCAGCCTGAGCATAGGCATCATCATCATTAGCATCCCCAGTAGCATCCTCGTCCCCATCTTCATCCTCATCCTCATCCTGATCATCATCATCATCATCATCATCATCATCATCATCATCATCATGAGCGTAATCCTCACCCGCACTATCATCATCATCATCATCATCATCATCATCATCATCATCATCATCATCATCATCATCATCATCATCTTCATCATCATCATCATCATCATCATCACCATCAACAACAGCATCACAATCATCATCATCATCATCAGCATCATCATCATCATCATCATCATCATCATCGTCGTCGTCGTCGTCGTCGTCATCAGCAGCATCCTGATCATTATCATTATCATCATCACCAGCGTCATCATCAACATCAGCAGTACCGTCACCACCATCATGGGAACCGGTTCTCGGCGGTGGACAAACCTCCCTTGAGTAAACCTCCCCGTAGTGCAAACGGCCTGGGACCGAAACAGACGGACCTGGACCCGCAGGAAGGACGGCCGCGACGCCCCCTCGCGAACCGAAGACGGCCAACTCCTCAATCGACGTGTCAGGGTAGGTCTGTCCACCCCCGATGTCCACACTTCGCGACAGGTGCCCTAGGTAGGGAGCTACATGTGAACCCTACCCCTACCCCGCCGCGATGTTCGAGGGGAGGGTGGGGAGGAGGGGCGCCCGAGCGAAAATCGTGGGGGGTAGGGATAGGATTCGCATGTGGCCCACTACTGGGGGCTTCTGGCAGGGGCGCCTGGCCACGAGAGCGCTGGGGATGGGGGCTGCACGGGCGTCGCGTGGAGCCTCGCCGGTGGGGAACCCCGAGGGCCACGGCGCACCGCCGATCCCGACGGCACTGGAGGAGGAGGAGGAGGAGGAGGAGGAGGAGGAGGAGGAGGAGGAGGAGGAGGGCAGGCCTGAATCCATAATTCCGCCGAGGGCGCCGAGCTGCCCCCGCCATCGTCCCTCCTGGCCGCCAACCGTGGGGGCCCAAACGCCGTCCCGCACTCGGCGGTCGGGAGAGGGCGGTGCAAAGGCAGGAGGAGGAGGAGGAGGAGGAGGAGGAGGAGGAGGAGGAGGGGAACAGGAGGAGGAGGAGTGAGGCGAGGAGGAGGAGGAGGAGGAGGACGAGGAGGAGGACGAGGAGTAGGAGGAGGAGGAGGAGGAGGAGGAGGAGGAGGGCAGGCCTGAATGCATCATTCCGCCGAGGGCGCCGAGTTGCCCCCGCCATCGTCCCTCCTGGCCGCCGACGGTGGGGGCGCAAACGCCGTCCCGCACTCGGCGGTCGGGAGAGGGCGGTGCAGAGGCAGGAGGCTCACCCCGCCGCACTCCAGGCGCAGTCCTCAAAACGCACTCGACGATCACCATCATCACCACCGCCAACGCCACCACCAACACCATCATCATCATCATCATCACCACCATCATCATCATCATCATCATCATCATCATCATCATCATCATCATCAGCATCATCATCATCATCAGCATCATCATCATCATCATTATCACCATCATCATCATCATCAGCAGCATCCTCATCATCAGCATCATCATCATCAGCAGCAGTATCATCGTCATCATCATCATCACCATCATCATCATCCTCAGCACCATCATCAGCATCAGCATCAGCATCACCATCATAAACAACACTTCAAACAGCACTTCCAGCAACACGTCCAGCAACCTCAACGACAACAGCGCAACAACAAACCAAAACCAAAACCAACAACAACAACAACAACAACACCAACAACAACAACCACAACACGTTCAGCAACAACTACAACATCAACAACACCAACAACAACAACAACAAACACAAAAACAAAAAACAAGAACAACAACAACAACAACAACAACAACAACACCAACACCAACACCAACACCAACAACAACAACACCAACAACAATAACAACAATAACAACAACAAATATGCTAACGGAAATCCCCACCTAAAGATATTAACGGTCTCGTGGGACCCATGGGGTACGACAACATCAACAAGAAGGAAAAGCTCATCGAACGAGTAAGTACGCACGAAAGGGCAGACGAAAGAAAGGAGGAGGGAGGACAAGTGCTCAGGAAACAAAGCCTTGTAAATAGCACGGTTTCTTGATACCCTCCGGACTACGAAACCTAGTAAAAAGGTAATGCTTTCCGCGACCCTCCTCGTTCAAGCGCGGCCTCTCTGGAAGAGTGGAAGGGGGGGCACGAAACCGTGTAAACTGCATTGCTTTCCGATACCCTCCTGGAGGAGGAGGAGGAGGAAGAGGATAGGTATGGTTTTCCGATACCCTCCTCGCTCAGGCGGGGCCTCCCTGCAGGGGTGGGCTCAGGGGCACGAAACCATGTAAATAGTATGGTTTTCGGATACCCTCCTCGCTCAGACGGGGCCTCCCTGGAGAGGTGGGAGGGGCACGACACCATGTAAATAGTATGGTTTTCGGATACCCTCCTCGCTCAGGCGGGGCCTCCCTGGAGGTGTGGGAGGGGCACGAAACCATGTAAATAGTATGGTTTTCCGATACCCTCCTCGCTCAGGCGGGGCCTCCCTGGAGGGGTGGGAGGGGCACGAAACCATGTAAATAGTATGGTTTTCGGATACCCTCCTCGCTCAGGCGGGGCCTCCCTGGAGGGGTGGGAGGGGCACGAAACCATGTAAATAGTATGGTTTTCGATACCCTCCTCGCTCAGGCGGGGCCTCCCTGGAGGGGTGGGAGGGGCACGAAACCATGTAAATAGTATGGTTTTCCGATACCCTCCTCGCTCAGGCGGGGCCTCCCTGGAGGGGTGGGAGGGGCACGAAACCATGTAAATAGTATGGTTTTCCGATACCCTCCTCGCTCAGGCGGGGCCTCCCTGGAGGGGTGGGAGGGGCACGAAACCATGTAAATAGTATGGTTTTCGGATACCCTCCTCGCTCAGGCGGGGCCTCCCTGGAGAGGTGGGAGGGGCACGAAACCATGTAAATAGTATGGTTTTCGATACCCTCCTCGCTCAGGCGGGGCCTCCCTGGAAGGGTGGGAGGGGCACGAAACCATGTAAATAGTATGGTTTTCCGATACCCTCCTGGTAGGTATGGTATGGTACGGTATGGTATGATATGGTATGGTATGGTACTGGAGGTATGGTATGGTATGGTACGGTGTGGCATTGGTGTGATATGGTATGGTATGCTATGGTACGCCATGGTATGGTATGGTACGGTATGGTACGTATGGTGTGGTATGGTATGGTATGGTATGGTATGGTATGTGTGGTAGGAACTATGGTATGGTATGGTGTGTGTGGTAGGAATAATATTGTGCTGTATGGAAGATGGAGCGGGAGGTGGGTGGGAAGGAGAGGGTGTTCTGGGAAAACAAGAACCCCACTCAGGATGTGGGGAACAACAACAACAACAGCAACAACAACAACACCAACAACACCAACAACACCAACAACAACAACAACAACAACAACTACGGCAACTACGGCAACAACCACCACAATAACAACCGTTATAACAACACCACCGATAATCAGAATGTTAAGACTGTTCGCCCATGTCTGCTCGCGTACCATCTCACACGTATATCCCAAACCCTCGATGATGCCCACCCTTGCCGTCTTCAACCATACCCACTTGGGGGTATACAGTATTCGGCCTGACCTAAGGAACGATACATAAGGAACGAAACCCTTTTTTGAAAGTAAGTCTACGAAGTTCGAAGGAATGACGCCGGGCTTGTGCGCGACCGCCGTCACACTACGTTGAGCAAGCCCAAGGAAACGAGCTCCTCTTGGAGCCCCGTTCCTTAGACCAGCCGCCCTCATCGACATAACGAACCCACGCGTCCAGTATCTGACGGAACACCAGGGGCACTCGCCGCCAACAAGGTAGCGGAACGCATGTAAACCAAAGAAACGACCGAACCCCTTTTGAAAAGCGTTCCTTATTCAAGCCGGGGCCCTGTAGATCTTCTTACCTGCTACATGTATTTCGTGCAGCCCCAAATTACAGCCGGGTAAGAGACTGAGAGGACGGATGGAAGTAAGGGACATGGGGGAAGGAAGAGGATGGAGCAAGAGAGAGCGTAGCAGGAGGGAGGCGAGGGGCTAGGAGCAGAACACTCAGGCAAAACCAGACGAGCAGATCGGGCGGGTAGAACCTAACAGGCGGGTCGGAAGGCGGGCCCAGGCGGCCAGGCTGAGCAGGCGGGTTGCTGAAGCGCGCGTTCTGCATGACTCGCGGGGAAGTCTCGAGCTTTAGCGCGACTGCCACGTAAATCGTGAAAAATCCACAGCGAGAGCGTGACTCCTCGGTGTCGAGGGCGCGGCGTCTGAAAAAAAGTGTGAGGACGTTCGATGCGAAAGGCGCGATTCCTGAGCAAATCGTGAGCACGTCCCGCGCGAGAGCGCGACGTGGGAAGACACCGGGAGGAGTCATCAAGCGGGAGGCGCCGTTGCTGTTGCTGTTGTAAAACTGGAGGCGAAGACACGCGTCGGTGGCACCCCACTTGCCCCTGGCGAAGCAACGTGGTGCGAGCCCCTGGATGAGCACTCCAAGTGAAAATTACAGCTGTTACCGGAGAGGGGGTGCTATAAATAATTATGTAGGGGTGAGAACTCAACAATTGCAGCATCAGCAGCAGCAACAACCATTACAGCAATCACAACAACGGCACTCAGTTCGAGACTGTTCGATCTTACCTGCTCGCGTGCCGTTCAACACGTAAGTCCCAAACCATCGATGTCCGCCCTCTTCGTATTCGATCGTACCTACCCTTTGGGGGTATATCATACTTAACTGCCACGTGTATTTCGTGCAGCCCCTAAGGCAGGGGAAGAGAGGACGGATGGAAGGGGAAGGGAGAAGGATGGAGCACGAGAGACTGGGAGGGGGGCTAGGAACAAAACACATGTGGCAGAACCAGACGGGCAGATCGGGCGGTCGAGCAGGCGGGTTGCTGAAGCGTGCGTCCTGCATGGCTCGCGGGGAAGTCTTGAACGGTTGTGCGATTCCCGAGTAAATCGTAACGAAATCCGCAGCGAAAGTGTGATTCCTGAGTGTCGAGGGCGCGGCGTCTGAATACATTGTGAGGCAGTTCAATGCGAGGGCGCGATTCCTGAATAAATCGTGAGGAAATCCCGCGCGAGAACGCGATGTGGGCATACATTGTGAAAAATACCAGTCGGGAGCCGTTGGTGTTGTAAGCCAGGGGCCAACAACCCAGTTTGCTGGCACCTCACTTTCCCTTGTAAAGAACCAGGGTGCGAGCCCCAGGAGGAACACTTCAGTTGAAAAACGAGAAATCCGAGAAAGGGGGATCAACACAACATATTACTTAGACGTGTAAGTTCAGCAGCAACAACAACCACCACCACAACAGCAACAACAGCAGCAGCAACAGCAGCAGCAGACAACGAGGTGACAACAGCAACACGAACAACTGCAACCACAACAACAACAACAGCAGCTAACATTACAAACACCACCATCACCAACAAAAACAACAGCACCAACCACAACAACAGCAGCAACAATATCAACAGCAGCACCATCTGTAGCGCCATCATCAAAAACAAAGCCACAACAGTACCACCACCGATCACAACAACAACAACAACAATCACAACAACAACAACAACAACAACAACCACAACAACAGCAACGACAACACCACCACCACCAACAACAACATCAACACAACACCAACAACGACACAGCAACAGAAACAGCAACAGCAACACCAATGTCAGCAGCAACAGCCACAGCAATCACAACAACGACAACAACGGCAGCAACGAGGTGTTCCCCATCATCCGCACCATCATCCGCACCATCGTCCGCGCCATCACCCGCACCATCATCGGCATCATCGTCATTACCATCATCGTCATCATCATCATCATCATCATCATCATCATCATCATCATCACCATCATCATCATCAGCAGCAGCAGCAGCATCGTCGGCATCATCAGCAGCATCGTGGGGATCCCTGGCCCGGTGAATCTGGCCACGGCGAGTCGCCGCAGTCTGGCATCATCGTCGCAGTTATCATACCTCCGCGTGGCCTTCCCTCTTCCTCCCCCTCCTCTTTCCCCTCCTCCTGCTCCTTCCCCACCTCCCCCCTCCTCCTCCCCCTCCCCCTCCTCCTCCTCCTCCTCCTCCTCCTCCTCCTCCTCCTCCCTCCTCCTCCTCCTCCTCCTCCTCCTCCTCCTCCTCCTCCTCCTCCTCCTCCTCCTCCCCCATTGGGTGGCCATGAAGCACCGATCATGGTCAAAAGATTGGCGTGGCCACAGTCGGAGTACTCCGGCGTGTAAACTTCACCCTTCGAGACATGCTGCCCAGAGGATCGAGGAATCTACGCTCCCAGGCTGACGGAACTCCATGCGCCACCTTCGCCCCTCGAGATGGCAGCCCCAAATTCGCAAGCTTGGGAGGAAGACCAAAAGGAGACCGGCACCACCAAAAATCACCACGACGGAGGGGGGTGCTCCTGGTGGTACGGTCCTCATTTCTTGCGGCGCACCGCTCGAGACAGATCAAACCTCGAGCTCGCGAAGGCCTCGTGGCCCCCGTCGCTGGATCTGGCCGCTGGTGGCGGTGGTGGTCTCGCTTCTCCCTCCTCCGGCACAGAAGGCGTGAGGGGCAACGTCAGGGGGGGGATAGGCTCCGGGGGGGAGGAGGAGGAGGAGGAGGAGGAGGAGGAGGAGGAGGAGGAGGAGGAGGAGGAGGAGGAGGAGGAGGAGGAGGAGGAGGGAGACACGAAACTCCAATCGGCGATACACCGCCGCTGGAAGCCCACCCCGCCCAGCAGCGTGCGGACTCGCTGTCGGAGGCCCGCCGCCGATCTGTCGGCGACGCCTTGCCGATGCCGGCTCGACGCTTCCTCCCCGGAGCCGGCCCCCGGCTTCCATCTGTGAAGGGGCCCACAAAAACACACAAATAAATACACACGAATAAACAGATCCCCCATAGTTTCCCATACTTTCGAGTTTTTTGGTCTTCCCCCCCACTTCCCATATTTTCCTATATTTTCTGGGGAATGGAGGATTCATTGTGTCTGTGCGTTTCTTTTCCTCCTGAATCTGGCTCTGTGCGCCTCCTGCGCTCACGCCCGTGTTCACACCCGCCGGCCTACGCGGGGCCTCCGCTGGCGGAGCCGCCCCCGCTTCTGCTCCGGCGGGCCTTCGCCGAGGGCGAGAGTGGCCCTTCGGCCCCATCGTTGGGTCGGGCATGTCCTCCTACAGGCGGATCTCGGAGAAAAAAAACATTCAGAAGAGATTCTCAGAAGTAGCGAAACATAGCAGAAAAATATCGTCCCCAGACTAGCTTCTGACTAGTTCTGAATACAGTCGGGGCGTTGACCTAAGGAACTCTAAATAAGGAACGAGGCCCCTTTTTTCCATACGTTAAAGTTAGATTCCCCATCGAAAACCTACGGACAACCTAAGGCAAGCTGCGAAACAATTAAGGAACACGGAGCCCCTCCCCAACGAAAAGGGTTCCTTGTTCAGCGCCCCGACTGTATTCCTCCTGTAAAGGGACATGCCCGACTTGACCCAATCGTTGACCCCCACGGAGTGCGCCTCCGCGCTGGAAGGGCTGCGTGCGCCGCGCCGGTGCCTCCGGCGGGGACGGCGGCCGCGAGGCTGCGAGGGGGGGCGGCAAGGGGGTGCGCGAGGGCCTCGCGCCGCCGTCGGGGCCGAGGCGCAGCCGAGCGAGGGCGAGGACGGCGGAGGAGCGGGGGGGGAGGCGGAGGAGTGGGGGCACGAGGGGAGGAGCGGCCGAGCAGAGGAGGGGAGGGGGCGAGGCGAGGGGAGGGAGCGGGCGGGGGGGGGGGGGCAGGGAGGAGGAGGAGGAGGAGAGGAAAAGAAGCACGGAGGGGGAGCACGAGGACCTGCCCCAAGTGCCGCGCCCCTCTTTTGCAGCGCGAGGGGCGGCGTTGCTGCCGCGCCCAAGGACAAACTACCGGATTCGTGCACGCCCCCTGCAGCACGGAGGCCTCAACTGGAGGGCAGCGGGCAGCGACGAGAGGCTGCGCACTGGAGCGGCAGGAGCAGCAGCAGCAGCGGCGGCAGCAGCAGCTGCCCGAGGGGAGAGAGAAGGAAGAGGAGGGGGCGAGAAGACGAGGGTGAGTGGCGGCAATGAGGTGTCTGCTCGGCGGCGAGCGACGGCGGGCAATGAGAAGGAGAAGGCCTCCTTAGAAGGCGGCAGGACTTCTCAGAAGCCCTCGCGCCTTCTGAGGGTTGTTTGTTGTTTCTTCGGGGAAGGCTTAGAACATTTCTCAGACGGCTTGGGGACTTCCAAGCCTTTTGAGAAGGCCTGCCCCTTATCATTTCCCCCCCTCGCTCGCCGTCGATCTACGATATGGTACATTCATGGCGGCGCCACATGCTCCGAGCACCTGATAGGATGCGTGAGGTCACCGGTCACAGCTGCTGCGATGCTGATGACGCGAGCTCTAGTGCCACTGGAGAACAAGGGGGGGTGTAACCCCCAGACGGCGTATTGGTCCCTGGGGGCCCCCAGACGTAGCCCAAGATCGATTCATGCAGACCAAAGTGGCGAAAGATGGCCTCAAAGACTGCCCCAGATGGTCTCCACAATCGCTCCCGGGTCCCATGATAGCCCAAAGGCCTCCCCGAGAATCTTCCGACAGGGTGCGATCATGAACCACCTGGGCTTGGCCCATTGCCTCGGTGTTCGTGCATTTGCTCTATCAGACGAGCCACACAAGCAAAAACCCCAAAAACACGCCGACGCTGTCGGCGTGAATGAGGCTTTTCCGTTTGAGTCGTCGTTGGCGCCGTTGTCGTCGTCGCCGCTCCCCCTCAGGCGATCCGGCCAGAGGGAAATCGAGAAACGTCGTGATCGAGTCGAAGGGACGCCCCTTCCCTCTGGTCCCCTTCTCTGCCAAGGGGGGGTGTCCGCGGGGGGGAGGGGTCCCAGGAGGGGTGGGGGGGGTCCCGAGGGTTGTGGCCCCCCCCCGCCCTTTTTGGTGTAGCACCCCTCCATGGGAGACGCTTCTGGCTCCAGAGCGTCAGCGTCGTCGTCGTCACCCCCCTGCAGGGCCGGCAGCACCGGGCGTAAAGCTCTCGCAATACAGTCGGGGCGTTGACCTAAGGAACCCTAAATAAGGAACGAGGCCCCTATTTTCCATAAATTGAACTTCGATTTCGTATCGAAAACCTAAGGGAAATCCAGGGCAAACTGCGAAACAATTAAGGAACACGGAGCCCCTCCCCAACGAAAAGGGTTCCTTCTTCAGGGCCCCGACTGTAGCCCTCAGATGACCCAAGAGAGTCACGAGAACGCCAAGCAGGTGCCCCAGAAGAACCCAACAGAGCCAAGAAAACTGTGGCCAGGCCCGTCAAGCCTGCAGGGTATCCCCAAACAAAATCCGCTGGCCCCCCTGCGGGGCCACCAGGCTGCGAAGATTAGGTTTGCACTTCCCTGTGCCAAATACAGCTTCCAGTTTCCACTGTTACAGTCCTGCTGTCTGTTTCCCTACAACTAATTGTTGCTGAACGCGCGAGGGGGGGAACCGAAAAGCGGCCTGGCGTGCCCGAATCGCGAAGTCTGAATTCCTGGGGGGCCATGGGACAAGCAAGAATACATGAGATTCGCGTCCCCGAGACCATGACTCATGACCCATAATCAATATGTACATACATATATGTTGACTAGAACCATCGCGCGCGCTTCGCGCGCGCTCAGGTTCTAGCAGGCCCCAGGCCTTGACGAATTCACTGCTCCACTGAAGTAGTGGACCACAGTCAACGCATACTAATCTGCATTCCGAAAGGCCTTCGAAAAAATGGTTGTGTAGGGGGGCGGAGGCCGTATGAATCGGGTTCCCAGAAGACCTTCTGGGAGCATGGGTTTGGGGCGTCTTGGGGAGCCTGTTGGGGCGTGCCGTCGTCGTCGTCGTCGTCGCCGCCGCCGCCGTCGTCGTCGTCGTCGTCGCCGTCGTCGTCGTCGTCGTCGTCGTCGTCGTCGTCGTCGTCGTGTTGCTATGACCCACTCCCGAACCCGTTTCTTCGACGGTCCTCCAGAGTATCGCTCAACAGATCCCCAGCCCCAGCGGCGTGGCCTGGGCCCCACTGGCCGATTTACCCCCCTAGCTGGGGATCCCTCGCCCTCATTCTTCCAGACCTTTCGTGCTGACCTTCCACACTCTTGCGCTCCGTGGAACGCTGAGCCGTCTGGCGCCTCCCAAGGCTTTCAGTAGTTTCAATGCATCACCTCTCGCGCCTTCCGCAGAGGTCGGAAGGTATGGAAGACGGAGGTGGAGGGATTTGGGTCGTTCCCTGCAGGTTTCGAGGGGTGTATCCCCAACTGGGGTGGTAATTCGGTCGGGGTCTCAGAGGGGATGGGGATGGGAAAGGTCAGAGAAACGATGCCGACCTCTGATGCCGCCGGAGGCCCGCGGGAGGGGGCTCGGGGAGCAAGGCGGCGGTGAGACTCGTCGTGCACTGTGCGCGCGGCGCGGGCAGGAGCGAGGCGGCAGCCACCACCGCGGTCGAGGGGCTGCGGGGGGGGAGGGCCTGAGGTCCTCGCGGCTCATTCCTCCTCCTCCTCCTCCTCCTCCTCCTCCTCCTCCTCCTCCTCCTCCTCCTCCTCCTCCTCCTCCCTACCCCTCCTCCTCCTCCTCCTCCTCCTCTCCTCCTCCTCCCTCCTCCTCCTCCTCCTCCTCCTCCTCCTCCTCCTCCTCCTCCTCCTCCTCCTCCCTCCTCCTCCTCCTCCTCCTCCTCCTCCTCCTCCTCCTCCTCCTCCTCCTCCTCCTCCTCCTCCTCCTCCTCCTCCTCCTCCTCCTCCTCCTCCTCCTCCTCCCTCCTCCTCCTCCTCCTCCTCCTCCTCCTCCTCTCAAGAAACTTGGGCTCGAGCATTTTGCCGTCCCCCAGGTCCTCTGCACCTCCACGTGGTGCTTGAGGGACTTGGCCCTGGTGTCAGCCACACCACTGGGGCCACGACCAAGACAGAGGTTTTGTACGGACCAGCACACTTGTCAGCGGCATGTCGACGTCGACGCCTCCGTGGACGAGGTGCGACAAATGCAAGCGCTGCGAGTAGAACTCGATTCTCAGCATGAACCAGCGGAAGTGCCCAGGCTGCCAGACCGTTCTCACGCTCTACAAGAAGCCAGTCAGAGGCACGGTCAGGTTCGACCTGGACACGGAGGCCGATGACATTGAGGACTTCGATGAGTGCGAGGAGGAGCCCAGCAGCGACACGGGAGGCGGCGGCGGCAGCAGGCCGGCTCGACGCAGCCGCAGCCCCTCCCCGTCGGGCGTCAAACGCAGCGGCAAGGGCGGCGGCACTGAGGTCTCGCAGCACCTGCGCAAGGCCTTGGCAGCGACCAACGATAAGGAGCTGCAGAACACCCTCAAGGCGCAGATCACACGGATCCAGAGCGACCCGCCGCCGCCTGCAGTCAACCCCGTCGATGCCATGAAGAGAGCGGACGGGGCCTTCAAGAACGCGGACCACTTGCATGAGCAAGCCGTGGCCTCCGTCCTCCGCCTTCGCGCCAGCTTGAAGGCAGCGGAGGCCAAGGAGGAGGCGGCCGCCTTGCGCCTGGCTGAGGCCAAGGAGGCCAAGACGGCAGCGGCTCGGGCGGTGGCCATGGCAGAGGGCGTCCAGGACGTCAATACGAACACGCAGAGCCAGAGCCAGCAGAAGGGACCCATGTTCAAGCTTGAGTGGGACGAGACCTTCTTCGCGGGCCTGGACAAGATGGATTGCACGGAGCCTGAGCGAGCTGCACTGCAGACACTCCAGCAGGACCTTCTCAACACACGTGGCCTATTGGAAGGTAAAGAGATGGAGATCACACAGTGGCTCGAGCAGGCCAAGAAGTACCAGCAGGACATCACGGACAGGATGTCCAAGAAGCGCAAGGGCAAGGCAGGCGAAGCGGCCCCTCCACCAGAGGCTCAGCCTGCAGAGGCGCCAGCGGCGGAGGGCTCGAAGGACTTACCGAAGCCCCAGGCCGACGGCGAGGACGCCAAGCGTTCCGAGATGCTCAAAGAAGAAGCGAAGAAGCTGCCCGACGCGCGCTACCAGGCGATGATCGAGACGGCCAAGGCGAAGGGCAAGGGCTCCGACAGCACGGCCGCCCCCAGGCATGGCGACCCAGCGGTCGCCGCCACTGGTGAGAGCGCAACGCCTTGCCAGGAGGCTGGGGCGGCTGCTGCCGCGGCCACGGCTTGACAAATACAGGAGGGTTCACCTCGGACCCTTGACACAACCGAGGGTCAGGAGCTCACGCACATGTTTGTGGCGAACGTGACGGAGCTCTCTGACAAAGTTTGGAAGTACCTGGTCAAGAATTCGGCTACATACCACTTCTTCGGCTTCCTGGAGACACATGTTCACTCCTCGGCCGAACTGCATGAATGGGATAAAAAGGCTCGACTGCAGAAGCTTAGATTGCACCGCAATCCAGCGCGCGAGTCAGGCAAGACAGTTTCAGCTGACAAGCAAGACAGATCGAATGAAGGTGGAGAAATGTTCCTAGCACGGAAGCGTCTTCAAGCACACCTTCTCCCTGAGGCTCGGGCAGCAGCTGCTCAGTTATCCGATGTTGGGACGTCGGTGCTGGACGGCTTCCTGCCGATGGTGATCCACCAGACGGGCTACAGCCTCTTGGTCGTTCTGCTCTACGGCTACTCCTCGATTCAGATGACGGGACACAACAAGCGTCGGTATGGACGACTGGGGGGATTGCTCAAGTCGGTGCGCACCCCGTGGCTCGTCATCGGCGATTTCAACATGGACCCCACCGTGCTGCAGGCCTCCAGCTTCATTCAGCAGGTAGACGGGATCATCCGTGTGGCGCAAGGAGGTGCGGGCACGTGCGCGAGGAAAAATGCTCCAGATTCGCTCTTGGATTATATGGTCTGCTCGCAATCTGCCCTTCCCTTCGTCAAGGATCTGACCGTCGTCCGCGATGTGAGCTGGAAACCACATGTAGGTCTGCACCTCACTCTTAGGAGCTCGGGCCTCCAGCTGGTCACCAGGGTCCTCGAGATGCCCCTTAGGCTGCCCCAGGTGGCTAGGCCCCAGACGGCTCCCACTCTTGGTTCCAAGAGCTCCCGTGCGAAGTCTCTGAGGCAGTCGGCCCAAGCTGAGGCTGCTGCCAAACGTGTTGGGATTATAAATTCTCTTTTTGGGGACTGTGTTCAGTCTGAGTCTCACGACGATGTAGGGAGAGTTGAGGGTCCTACAGGGATGGATCCTGCGACTCAAGATTTTGAACCAGAGCTCGATCTCGACGTCTGGCCTGATGAGCCCGACCCTTGGGAAAACGAGCTTAATTTCTGCCCTGACGTGACGATCAGCCAACATATTGTCACGCCAGCCCTTGCTGCCCCTCCCTCGGCCCCTCTCCCCGCGCCCAGGACTCCGAATCAGCCAGCACGTGACAGTCATCGGGAGACTGGTGCCACTGCTGGCATCGATGCGTCTATGTGCGGTCTCAGCCACCCCCCCAATTCGGGCCAGCCCCCCCCTGACGGTTTAAACGACCATGCCATGGAAGACACCCGAGGAGCCGAGCCCGAGCAGACTGGCCCTGCCGCGACCACCCCCGAACCGTCGTTCAAGATACCGCAGGATTTGTGGTGTCAGATTCGGGAAGATGTTGGGTTTGCGTCAGGAGCCACTTGTTTAGAATATGTCTCCCCTCCTTTGCTGCACTCCGTAGCGTTTCGGCTCGAACCAAAACACTCCGCCACAATATCAGGTTTATATGCTGCGTGGGCGACCACGGCAGAGCGCGCCATCCTTGCGCACCACGATCAAGCCATGGCTGGCACGCCGCATGCGAACGGTCCACAGTTTCGGGTACGCTCGGTCCACGAGGCTTCACACCGTCGGCAGCTCCACCTACGAGACGGTCGTGCTCAATGGTGGACGAGAGTGTGCGCAGTTGTGGCTGGAGTCTTGCGGCACACGCTGCGTGACAACGGACATGTACAGCTGGATGGATACCGCACCGCTTGCCATAAGCTCCTTGGCGATGTTCCTGCCGACGCCCATGGTTTGCTAAGGCTCGACAAGGACCCGCCGTGGGAGAAGTGGACCGAGTTTCTGCGCTGCGGAGGCCAGGTTGCCCTACCAGTACTGGAATCATGGGAACGATGTGCCAAGCGTGTGGCAGCTCGAGCCCAGCGGGTAGCAGTCCAGTCATCGCTGCACGACTTCCGTCAGTGGGTGACGGAGCCGAAGGCGTGCGGGATCCTCCATAAGTCCTTGAAGCCCAAGGTCTTACCAGCGGTCGAGCTGGCCATGGACGGACGCACCATCTACCACCCCAAAGATATCATGGACGAGAAGATGAAGCATTACAAGAAGCTATGGGCTCCCACTACCGTCAGCCTCAGCGACACCAGGGAGCTGTTCAGGCAGATCCGAGCTGAGGCGGTCGACGCCCCGCTCGAGCCCATCGGCCCTACCAGCATCGTCAAGGCATGCCGAAAGATGAAGGCGACCGCAGGCACCGGCGTGGACGGCTCCACGCCCGTCGACTACGAGCGCCTCCCAGCAGCGGGTTTGGCCGAGATGGCCCCGCTGCTGGAGGCGGTGGAGGCCACCCTCACGTGGCCAGTGCAGGTGCTTCTGATCCTCGCACGGCTCACTCCCAAGAAGAGTTCGGGAGATCGAGCGATAGGCTTGGTCTCTATGCTGGGCCGAGTATGGTCAATGATTCGTGAAGAAGAAATTCAGGTATGGAGTAAAGAACAATCAGCACACTGGGACGCTGCTATACGTGGCAATTCATGCCTCCAAGAGGCTTTCTTACGTTCGATAAGTGAAGAGGTCGCTCATAATTTCAAAATGCAGCATGGGCACGCTATGCTTGACATAGAAGCCTTCTACGACTCAATACCATGGCAGCCTCTAGTAGCAGCAGCGCTTCGACTCAAATTTCCTCCTGTTGTGCTTTACCTCGAGCTGGTGCAATGTGTAGCACCCAGGGCACTAGAACAAATGGGCGCGGCGACTGACCCGTTCGAACCCAGCCAGAGTGTAGTCCAAGGACTACGCTCTGGCACGCGCTTTGCCAAGGCGCTCACTCACTTCGTGATGGAAGCAGTTACGACCGTGCACCCGCAGTTCGATCACAGATTGTGGATCGACGACTTATCTCAACGTATGGCAGGTTCGAGGAAAGCACTCAGACGACAGATGGTGGAATGCATAGTGTTCACGCGCGAGCAGCTGAAGCTCAGGAAGCTGAAAGTTGCCGCGAAGTCCATCATCATGTGCACCAACATGCATGACACGAGGGCTATCGTCAAGGATGTTCGCAGCAGAGGTTATGAAATCAGGGGTGTCTCACAGGCCACGTACCTAGGCGTCGATTTCGGCTGCGGCAGGATGGCCAGGTCGACCAGGCGTGCACGGGAGACGAAGCACAAGCAGATATCAACCAAGATTCGCAAGTTCACTAAGGCCTCCAGGCAGTACCACGTTACGGCGAAAGTACAGAAGCAGGGAGGCCTCCCTGCAGGCCTTTATGGCCACCAGGTGCATGGAGTCTTTGGCCAGCAGATGGTCTCGGTCCGCCGTCGCCTCGGGCAGTCGGTATCAGCTGGCAATCGAGGCAGGTGCCTGACAGCGCTGCTGGATATCAAGACTCCTGACATGGACCCCGCGCACGCGCTGCCCGTCAAGGCCGTCGACATGTGGCTCCGCACTTGGCGAGATCATCCAGCTATTCGACCTTCTGTTAGGCGCATTTGGCCAGTTATCTTGAGCAACCTCCAAGGGAAGACCCACGCCGAGCAAGCACAGCAAGTTCGAGGACCAGTATCGGCTGTCATCCTAAACCTTCTGCGGGCGGGCTGGACGCCAACTACAGCTACCACGTGGAGTTACCCCACAGGCCCGAACTGATATGAATAATGGAACTTCCCCGACGAGTGCTACACAGGTGACCCGCATATTGACACGCACGCTGCTATATTGTCTGACCTTAAGGGGTCCCTGTATGTCAATACGTGGCGTCACGCGAGTATGCAGTATCTGGGATCTGGACTGCAGAATGGAGTGGATAATGATTCGTACCGCAGGCTGGTCCGACAGCTCAGCGAGGCTGACAACGGCAAGAGGCTCGCGGAGACCATGGTGATGGTATCCACCGCGGGCTGCTGGACCAAGGACAGGAAGGCCAGTCTCATCAGGGCCTACGCGGGCGACAACATCTGCGACCGATGCCGCGCAGCTCCTGAGACGGCGAAACACAGGTATTGGGAATGCAGTGAGAATAAAAATTCGCAGGCTTTCGCCTCCTCTGAGCACCTAGTGCCCCAGGCTTTAGCGCAGTTCGATAGTGAAGAAGGGTTTTGGGCCCGAGGCCTCATCCCTAGGGAATGGACCACTGTCCCGCCTCCTGTCTCTGCCCCTGCCTGGTTTGCGACGGGTGTCAACGAGGTTGAAGTCGGGTGCCTAGGGGTTGGGTCCCGTGAGCTGCCTGTCATCGTTGCGGGTGACGCCTCTGGAGGTCCCGACTCGAAATCACCCTGGCTCCGACGCGTAGGTGTAGCTATTGTTAAGTTTGCCTCTCTCCACCCGCTCGCGGTCGAATCTTCCATTTCTGGCCCGCTTTGGGGGCCAAGACAGGTTGTTGCTAGAGGCGAGTTGTGTGCGTTTATGCATGCCCTTAAAACGACCCGCAACCACCTGGTGTATATAACAGATTTTGAACCCTTGGCCAACAGCTGGTACGAATGTGCGCACAGATCGCCGAGGGGACCCGACGCCGACCTGTGGGCTCTCATCAGACAGCTGATGCTCCACCGCCCCCATCACTGTGTTTCTGTGCTCTTCACTCCCAGTCACCAAGACGAGGAGGATATATGTGCGGGGCGGGCGACCAGCAGTCTCGTGCTTGCCAATACTGTTGTTGATGAAATAGCTGGTGCCGCTGCACTGGCGCGTAGGATCCCCGAATCCGTTCGGCAGCAAATTCAGATTCATGAAAGGCGGGCCCTTTTGGTCCGATCGAGGCTGCTCAAAGCTACCCTCGATTGTTTCGTTGCTGAGAAATCCGTGGCCCTGGAAGCGCGGGATAGGAAAAGAGAGGGGGTCCCGCCTCCCCCTCCTCCCCTTCCCCGCCCTCCCGCTGCTGCTGCTCTCGCCCCGCTCCTCTCGGCTCACAGGCTCTCGGAGTGCAGACAGAAGTGTTCGAAGTGTTTTGGTTCGGCTTCCAAAGCCACGACTGCCGAATTCTGGAACTCAGTGTGCCCCCCGCTTGTAAATGTGGATGGCACGCTTTTGTCTCCAGCTGTAGGAAGTCGTATTCACGTCGCGGGGGGCTGGCTACACTCCTCCCATCTCCTTAATTACCATATGGCACTCCGAATTTGGTTCTGTGGTAGATGTGGTGCGTTCTCGGACCAGCAGCTTCGGTCCCTCGGGAAGGCGTGCACGGATATTACTCCCACGGGTAGGGTTTACCTTGATCGCATCAGAGACGGGCTCGCGCCCAAAGCCCTAAGCAAGGCCGACCTTGAACGGCGGCAGCGGAAGGTTTCTCTGTGCCCTGAGGTTTAAGCCCAATTTTATTATCGACTGGCTTCGCCACTGGTTCATACTCATACTCATACTCATACTCCTCCTCCTCCTCCTCCTCCTCCTCCTCCCCCTCCTCCTCCTCCTCATCCTCCTCCCCCTCCTCCTCCTCTGGCGGCTCATTCCTTCGAGCCCGGCGATTTTGCCTCGTTCCCAGCCCCAGGACCGTCAGGGATCGACGCGGCTCGAAAAACGACGCAGGCAGATTGGGTCCGGGGCTCTGGCCGCGATTCTTCACGAGGTTGCCACGTTTGCGCGCTGTCAGCTCTCAGGGGAGGTCCTCGCGTTATGATCTGGTGTGTCTCAGAGAACCGCCATCCGACCTCAAAACGCCTAAACGCCCCCCAAACCATACCCAGAGCGCATTTCAGCGTTGCCAACATAATGACCCAAAACCACCCCAAAAGTAGCCAACAAACACCTTACGTTTAAACAAAAAACATTAGATTACGTTCCAGAGTTGCACTACAAGCGCGTGTAACATTACAAGTGCTGCAGCGCATAATGCATGCGAACAGAGTTGCATTACGCGTGGCCGAGGTGAACCCCAGAGCGTTACCGACCTGGCTGCACGACAGCATTTCGGTACATTGCGCAATGCTGGTTGTGTAGAAAGCAGCGCTGTTTTCCAGGTCATCTTGATGGGACCATCCGCGCCGCTCCAACCACATCACCATTGAGCGCGTCTTGCGTCGGTCGTTTGCCTGCCCGCGCGGGGCCGATTGTTGACTCAAGAGAGCCCTGGGGCACCACTGAGGGCATCGGTAGGCTCGATGGCCAGGCGCGCCCGAACAACAGGCCGACACGAAACCCGCAACCATGCAGGAAACACTCCGAGAATTGCAATGGCAGCCCCTACCCTCCAAGGTCCCGAGGGAGCTTTCACGAGGACCACCGCGAGACCCACTAGAGCCCCATAGATTGGACTGCGTAGATTACTGCACATAGATTGCACCACTACGTTGCAACACATGCATTGCACCACATAGCTTGCACCACTTAGAGTGCTATAAAGATATTGCACTACGTAGCTTACATAACATTTGTTTCACCACAAGGACTGCACCAGATATCTTGGCCCACGTAGATTGCACCACATAGCTTCCACCATATCGGTATCACCACATAGACTGCACTGACATAGCTTACACTGCCTAAACTGCACTGCGCAGGTTGCACCACATAGATTGCACCTAGATTGCACCGCATAGATTGCACTGGCATGGCTTACACCACCTAGATTGCACCCCATAGGTTGCACCACATATGTTGCACCACCTAGACTGCAGCACATAGGTTGCGCCACATAGGTTGCACCACATAGGTTGCACCACATCCTCCTCCGCCTTCGAACTCACCTCGGGAAGAGGATAAGGATTAAGGGGAGGGAGGAAGCAGCCAGGGCTAGATTTTTCATCAAAAGTGAAGGCGTGCCCCCAGTCGGGGGAGTGTTTGTAGATCTCTCGCTTGCCGCTTCCCCGTTTGGGAAGCCCCCTCGCTTCCAGCTGCCAAACGCAGCTATCTGACATCGACTAGCGTGTAGTGACTATCTACCAAACTGGCTGCAAAGAGTCTGCGCTGGCCCATTGTCTCACGAGATCCTTATCATCGCCATTGCCTTTTTTCTCGATCTCCAGAACTGCTGGAACCACCTTCGCCCATATCTGGAACTGCTTGTCATCCCACAGGTCGTAAGTCGAAGCCTTCTTCCTTGTAGCCGCCGATCGCTGTTTTCATCTGCACCAGGTTGCCTTTCAACGCATCGACGGCACCGATGACCTTACCCTCAAAGATCGTCGTAAGCGCCCTCTGCACAACGTTGAACGCATCGACCACGAACTGATCTGTTGGGAACCCTGTCTGCGAACGGCCCGCCTCGAGGATCGTCTTCCTCTCCTTCAACTGATTCCACTTCTCTTCCACCTGAGCAGTGAGGTCCACCAACGTCTTGGCTGGAATGTTCCCGAGCGTCTTGTCGTAGCACGCTTTCGTAGCAGCAAGACTGTTCTTGTCAGCTGGCTTGAGCTTGCCCGACCAGATCTTACCGTTGCAGCCGCCTGCCCAAGTCGTCAAAACCTCAGCGTCGCCAGAAAAGTCCTCGATCCTGATCTTATTGTCGTTCAGCTTCTGGTCGACGATGCCACTGATGAACGCATGCATGCTCGTCATGCACTTTTGGATGCCAGCAGTGTTGATGGCGGCGCCTTTCTGTGTCAATTGCACGTCCAATGCGTCGAGCTTCGTGTTGAAGGGGCCGACGAGCGCGATCATCTCCTTCACATCCTCCAGCGGGATCTTCTTCGCGAGGTCCTCGACCGAGCTCCCGTGCTTCATTTCAGTCGCATGGCGACGCTCGGCCAGGCCGAGCGCCTCGCCGAACACCTCGAGGAACGAGCAGACGGAGACGCCATTCATGGAACGGGTGCTCGCTGGAACCCACGGCTTCAGCAAGTGCAGGTTGGTGACCAGCGACTTGGTGCAAGCGGCATCCGCGAAGCCGTCAGGGCCACAGAGAGACGCGACGATGCCGTCGACCATCACGAGGGTGGCTGAGTCCACGCCCAGCGCGCTGAGCTTCGGGTACTCGTGCAGCCCTTTCGCGGCCGTCAACGCTAACCCCAACGCATCCTGTTTGGCCACGAATTCCTCGAAGTTGGTCGCCCCCTCGGCGGCCTCGCACGCCGCCTTCAGATCCTTCAGCAACGTCTCATTCGCAGCCCCCGCTTTCCTATCCCGCACGTCCTCCATGGCATGCTTGAAGTCGCCATCCGAAGGGAAAAGATTGACTGCCACCACGAGGAACGTCTCATACTTGCTCAAGTCGTCCAACGGCCCATCTGCAGAGCTCAGCTTCTCGTGAATGGATGCGAGATTGTGCATTGCGCAGTCCCTCATCGGACCCATGATGCCATCGAACGCTTCCTCAGGCAGCTCGCCCTTCAGCATGTAGATGCTCTCCATGTACGTCTTGAACGTGTCCAGGGGTACGGCCGTTGCACCTGGCGCCAATGCGGTCTTGATCTCCTGGAGGCGGGGCTCAGCCCTCTCGCGAGGCTTCCGGTACTTCAGGTAGTTAGCCTTCTGACCATTCCAGTATGGCTGTGAGCGGATGGTTGCGGCGAGCGATTGGGCTAAGGTGTACTGCTTCGGCGGCGTCGCCAGGTCGGAGGAGTCATCGTGGGACCCGCCGCCGTCCACCGTCTGGAACATCATCACCAGGATCCCCCTGAAGCACGTGAGCAGCTCGGTGACCACGTTGGCCAATGACTCTTCCACGCCATCGTCTGGCATGTTCAGCAAGTCGGCCAGGAAGCCCTTGGAGAAGTTGATCACCTGCTGCGCGCCGCTCTGGCCGATCTTAAGCATCGGCGCCAGTATGACCTTAACTACGGTCTCACCGAACTTCAGAGCTTTCTCCGAGTCGGAGATGTCCAAGGCACGCACTTTGGGGTTCGTCGGGTCGTACGTGCACGCGAAGGGCCCCATTCCACCTGCATCTTTCTCCGAGGATTTGTCCTTCGCCATCGCCCTGTCCCAAGGGAACACGATGTCCATGATCTCATCAATCTTGTTGTAGCTATCTGGGTCCTCCTGCCAGATCTTGATGCGCCTGTCGAGGATGTACTGCCTGGCAACCGCGGGGATCTCTTCTCCAGAGTTGCGCAAGTCCTCGCAGGTCTTG
This sequence comes from Prorocentrum cordatum, assembly GCA_963575745.1. Classification (NCBI taxonomy): domain Eukaryota; class Dinophyceae; order Prorocentrales; family Prorocentraceae; genus Prorocentrum; species Prorocentrum cordatum. The sequence continues at coordinate 64,807 of CAUYUJ010000597.1, forward strand.
TTGTAATCAGTGAGGCTGCATTCGAAGACGCCGCCGCGATGAAACTGCGTGCACCTGGCCGCCAACTCTATCTTCTCCTGCAGCATATCACCGTCGGGTGCGTCAGGCTCCTTCTGCAGGAACTCCCTGGCGTTCCGCATCTGGGTGCCCTTCTTCTTGTGTTCCAGGATGGACCAGATGCTCAGCTTCGCCATGTGTTCCTTGGCGTTCCTGGCGGGCGGGCCGTCGTCGAGATCATCACCTGCCCCGCCGTAGGCGGAAGAGGGGCCGCGCTGAAAGGTACATTTGCGACCAGACTGACTCCCCCCGCCCAGCACCGATATGACGTCGCTCTTGGCACCCTTGGCAGGAGTGAGCAGGCCCGCCGCAAGTGGCGCCGTCGCCTTGGAATCCACCGAGAGATCCACCAGGGAATGGCGCGCGTTGGAGGCAGGTTCTAGGCCACCGCCCCCACCAGGCTCACCTGGCCCCCTGGTGTCGCCCGACCCGCCGCTGGCGTCGCTGTCGCCCGAGTGACTGCCGCCGTCATCATCATCGTCTTCTCCACCACCCTCGGGTTGAGCAGGAGGGACCTTGGTGGCCCTCTCCCTGATCTCCTCCTCGGTGAGCGCTCTCGCGAAGCCAAGCGCGCTCTCGTCGCGAACCCTCTCCGTCTCGTTGTCGTAAAACATCGCAGCCTCATTCTCGAACACCGCCTTGGTCTTCCAGACGTTGTCTTTCTTGGTCACCTCTTCGACCCTCTCAATGTCCATCTCCACGTCTGGCCTCGCTGGGTTCCTCACCAGGTAGACGCTCCGAGCCTTGCCATCGAGGTCAGTGACGCTCGTGGGTTTCACTTTGAGCGTGCGGGGGGAGACGCCGAACTTGGCCTTGAACTCGCCAAGCTTGAGGGGGAGGAAGGACATGCGGTACACGACGCGGAACCTCTTGTTGGATGTCACCTCCCCCTCGCCGAACGTGAGCGAGATGGACCCGTCTGCCTCGGCCTTCATGCCGTTGTTCCAGCACTCCTTGAAGCAGTCGTCCTCTCGGTACATCTTCACGGCATCTGCCCTCGGGATGTAGCCGTGGTGGTTCTTCCAGTGGCGGTAGCACTTCATGCAGGCGTCCTTGTCGAAGCACTGCGGGCAGGGCGCAATTCAAACATGAAATGGAAGCGGACTAAGGGGAGGGAGGGAGTTGAATTGGCAAGTCTTCTGGTCCCACATCCAACGCGCACCGATTTTTTCTCTCGAAGCCTCTGGAATGCGGCCTCTGGAGGCCTCGAAACAACGCTCCGAGAGAGCGCCCATTGTGTCACAAGTCACAATGATGGCAGCCAAGACCCTGCCAGCTCCAAAAAGCTTCGAGAGGGTCCACACGCGCTCCAAGACGAGCCACCATGGCCTCAAGACGGCCCGAGCTGCTTCAAGACGGCCTCCGACGATGACTCTAAGGCGGCCCGAGGGGCCCAAGAGGCCCCAGGAGGGCCCCAGCACGGCTCATGAGGCCCCCGAGAGAACTCCGAGACTGCCCAGGACGGCCTAAGAGGCTCCAGGACGGCCCCAGACGTTCGAAAAGCTAAAGAAGTGGCCTCCAGAACGCTTCAACACAGACCAGGAGACATCCAGGACGCCCCAGGAGAGCGGCCCATGACGGCCCAAGATACCCCCAATACGTCCCAAGGGAGGCCCGAGAATCTGGTCCCAAACCAGTCGAGGTACCGGTTTGAGGCCCGCGACTGCCGCAAACAACTTGACACCCCTAAGACCCTTCCAAAACGGCCCAGGGGAAGCCAGAAAAGGGCTTCCATACGGCTCAAGAGGGTGCCCCGCGCCCGTTGTTTGGACCCTTTCCCCTGGTCTCCTGGCCGCCGTCCTGGCACTCGCCGCAGAAGTCGCACTTCGGCTTCCTCTTGCCGCGGGAACCCCTCGTCGTGCCCGCGACAGACGGAGCCGCCGCCGATGGTGCGCGCGCCAAGGTGCGCGCTCTAGGCTTCTTGGGCTCAGCCTTCTTCGGGGGCTCGGAATCTGACGCTGGTTCAGGTCGTTTCTGGCCCCTGCTGCCGCGGCCGCGACCGCTGCCCCCCATGGCCCCGTTCAGACTCTGGCTCCCGCCACGCGGGGGTTCGGCCCCGAGCGAAACGATGGTGTCGTGAGAACTCTAGGGCCGAAACGCCCATGAGCAGTCGCCACTGCCGCGTCGAATGCGCAACCAGACTCGTTCGGGGTCGGTCTACAGGAATGGCACCTTAGCTTAGCTGTGGACCCCAAACAGCAGAGACCACAGACAGCGAGGACCCCAAACAGCGTGGACCCCAAACAGCAGAGACCCAACACAGAATTTATGGACTCCGAACAGCGTGGGCCCCAGACAGCAGGGACCCCAAACAGCATGGACCCCAAACAGCGTGGACCCCAGACAGCATGGACGACCACAGACAGCGTGGACCCCAAACAGCGTGGACCCCAAACAGCAAAGACCCCAAACAGAATTGATGGACCCCAAACAACGTGGAGACCGGACAGCAGGGACCCCAAACAGCATGGACCCCAAATAGCGCGGACCCCAGACAGCATGGACCCAGACAGCGTGGACCCCAGACAGCGGGATGATTATAGCAGTGGTGGAGGTAGTCGCAATGGCGATGGTAGTTGTGAGGGTAATGATGATGGTTATGGTGATGGTGATGGTACTGGTGCGATGATAATGTTATTGGTGATGGCAATCACAGTAACGAGAGCGGTGAAGATGAATGTAGTGGTGATGGTAAGTGTAATTGTGATAGTGACGGTGATGGTAGTGGTGATGAGAGTTGTGCTTATCGTGGTTGAGTTCGACGGTAGTGGTGACGGTAGGTGTAGTGGTGATGGTAGTGGTTATGATGGTAGTGGTGCTAGTGGTGATGGTATTGCTGTTGATGATGGTAGTGGTACTGTGGTGATGGAGGCGATGATGACGGTCGTGGTGAGGATGACGGTGGTGGTTATGTTAGCTGTGATGCTGGAGATGGTGGTGGTGGTGGTATGGAGGGCCGATGGCAGTGGCGATGATGACGGCAGCGGCGGTTGCGTCGCCTCTGCACCTCCTATCCAGGAGGCGACGGCGATGAAGACGACGACTGCATCGCTCGCCATCTTTTCTCCGCGGCTTCCAACAGAAGGGGCGTGCAATGCGCGCCAGTGCTGGCTCATCACGCGAATGCCTTACTCGAGTCAGGCTGTGTGGTTATCTCTCTGCTGGAGATGCCCCTATACACGAACGCTTGCCCACGATGGCCCCACACTGAACGCAGCCCATACACGGCATCAGCGGCAAAGGGGAAGCGTATATTGAGGGCTACTGATCCTGTGGGAGGTCAAGTGGGAGGTCCCTGATCATGTTTAGATGCTCCAAGTCATTCTGGGCCGCCACGTCGTCTGCTGTCAGGGCTACTTGCGACGCGTTAGAGATCGCGTTCAACCTGGTGCGCATCACGCGGTTCCTGACTGAGAGACGCCAAGTCTTGAGCTTCTGGAACTTGAGCTTCCTGAGCAGCGTGAGAAAGCGCTTCTTGAGCACGCGATCCTCGATCCGATCAACCCACTTTGGGCGCCCTATGGGCTGAAGCTGGTGCTTCGGTGGCATCGCAGAAAGCCGAACTACAAGTCTGGCCGATACGTTCCGCGCGCGCTCGGCTCTGAGCCAACTCAGCTCTTGAAACAGACTGGGTTGCGACCGACTCTTCAGAGGCAATGGCAATGGCGATGCTTGTGACGAGTGCCCCGTGATCCAGTAGCGATGGTGATGGCGGTGATGGCAGTGCAGTTGTGATGATGATGGTAGTGGTCATTCGTAGTGGCGATGGTCGCAATGGTGGTGATGGTGATGGCGGCATGCTTGCGGCCAAGATGGTGGTAGCGGTGATTGTGATAGTGGTGATGACGATCGTAGTGGCAATGATGAAGATGGTAGTTGTGATGGTAGTGATGATGATGATGGTAGCGATGATGGTAGTGACGACGACGACGATGATGATGATGATGACGGTAGTGCCCGACTACGACAACAGCTTGAACATGATGTTTTCTCTGAGGCATCCGACGGAGCACCAGTGGTACTGGCAAACGTCGGCTCTCACGGCCGATACTGAGGTCGGCTCTAGGCGCGCAAGATACGAAAATAACAACGAATTGAGCACAGCAAGTCCCGACCCTCGAAAACGGGATCGGCCCGAGTTTGGAAGTTCAGTACGACTGCGACTCCTGGCTGACATCCACCACATGGCTGCTAACGTCAGCAGGGTTGATGCCAATGCGACGGAGAATGTCATTGAGCGTCTTCCTGGCGGGGGCGTCATCCGAATCCTCGAAAAGGCCGTCGTTCTTATCCTTCGAGTTCTTGGGAGATGCGGGCAAGGGGATATCCTCCTCTAAGATCTGCGACGCGAGGGCGAGACGGGAACTCTCTCGAGCGACGTCTGGCGGACACGATTCACCACCGTGGCCGTGAAGAGCCTCGTCGAAGTCCGTGAGGAGCGACGCGCCCGCGACCGTCATCTCGCCCGTGCCCTCCACCACCGTGGGCGTCGCACCCTGCTCTGGCAACACGGTAACTGCTCGCGGCGGGGCCTCCAGCGCCACCCCCTTCTCCTTGGTAACGTCCTGCTTCTCCTCGGCAACATCCTCTTGCGACGAGTTTATCTCCTCGCCTTCCTCTGCCTTGCTCACTGGAGAGCACCTCCGCACTTTCATAGATCCCTTCCCCTGAGGCGGCGTCGGCTTCGGGCTGTCATCCCTCAGGCGCTTGAGCAGATCGCGCTGCTTCTGCGATGTGTCAGCGGGCGGATCCCGCTTGGACCGAAGCTGGATCACTAACCTCTGCTTCTGTACCACCTCGTACTCCACCATGACATCTTTTTGGTAGTTCCACGGCAAATCGTCCGAACGGTAAGTGACCACAGGTATCCTCTCCCGAATCTTGAACCCTTGTGTTTCCTCAGCCGCTGGTGCCTTCGAAGCCGCTGAAGACGCTGCCTCGGCCATGGCGCGAATGGAACTCGTCAAATATGGAACGCAATGGGAACTCGTCAAGTATGGAACGTATGGGAACTCGTCAAGTATGGAACGTTATGGGAACTCGTCAAGTTCTTGAGATGAAATGGGCGACTGACGGATCGCAAAGGTACCCAAACAGTGCTACCTGGCACGGCACGGCACGTAGACTCTAACGGGCACGTAGACCCCAAACAGCTCAACGGACACGTCGACCCCAAACAGCACCACCTGGCACGGCACGGCGCGACACACGGGCAAGGGGAACGCACGATAGCCTACTTGAATAGCACAGCCCCCAAAGAGCCTACTTGAACAGCCTACTTGAATAGCCTACTTGAATAGTTTACTTGAATACCTCCTCCTCCCCCGAACCGCTGCCCTCAAACGGAGGGCCCCTGGCATGGCATTCCCACATCCCCAGGCACCAACCCGCGGGGGGCTGGCGGCGGTTGCCGTTTGGCATTGCATGTTCCTCCCCCGCCACCTCCATAAACCTCCCAGGGACAGAGGCAGCAACGGAGGGCGCGACCTATGGCGCAACCTATGGCGCAACATACTATTAGCCTATGGCGCAACCTACTATTACCCTATGGCGCAACCTACTATGTAGTGGCATTGGTAGTGATGGCGATGGTGATGGCGATGGTAGCGACGCTTGTTCTGAACAGGCCAACGGTTCCAGATATGGCAGCCCCAGTGGTGGCGAAGCCAGCCAGTCTGCAATGCAGCAAGCAAGCCATGATGCCGAAGGCTGACACTCGGCTCGACGCAGGCACAATGTTACAGAACACTGGGAAAACCGAAACGAGATGAGCACGGCAACCTTCTGACAGTCGCCGCGTGGAAAGTGATCGCTCCTATGGCAATCAACCGAACTCGTCAAGTGTGAACTCAAACGAACTCGTCAAACATCAGCGGAGATCTCGCCCTCACTCAGATCCAGTGGAGATCCCATCCGTGTCCGTGGACATCTCGTCCTCCATTCGCTCCAGGATCTGCTGGTCCAGCCTATCGTGGTCCGAATCCCGCGTGATGGCGTTCTGCAAATGGTGAACCCCACCGCGAGCTGCACATTTGAGGCTGCGAAGCCGGGCACCGAGAGTCTTGATCACCATGTTTTTGATCTTGATCTGCTTCATCAGCTTCATGAACCTGAGACGGGTTCCCGGGCTGCCTACTCGAAGCCATTGCGGCTTCTTCGGCGTTTGCAACCATTTCGGTTTCGGCACCCTCTTCGGAGCCATGAGTACCTCAACGGAACTGGTCAAGTATGGAACTCAACCGAACTCGTCAAGAATGGAACTCAACCGAACACGTCAAGTATGGAACTATGTTGAACTTCACAGACCTCGTCAAGTATGGAACTCTACAGAACTTGTCAAGTATGGAACTCAAAGAATTCGAGATGAAATGGGCTGCGAACGGGAAGCGCTGCGAGAGGGAAGTGATGCAAGCACTGCGAGAGGGAAGTGCAAGCACTGCGAGAGGGAAGTGCAAGCACTGCGAGGGGAAGTAAAAGCACTGCGACAAGGAAGTGCAAGCACTGCGAGAGGGAAGTGCCAGCACTGCGAACGGGAAGCCCTGCGAGAGGGAAGTGCTGCAAGCACTGCGAGAGGGAAGTGCAAGCACTGCGGGAGGGAAGTGCAAGCACTGCGAGAGGGAAGTGCATGCACTGCGACAGGGAAGTGCAAGCACTGCGAGGGGAAGCAACAAGCAAAACGCACAGGCCATCCAGAGGGGCTTTATATCCACCCAAAGGGCCCCAAGAGGCCCCCAGAGAGCCTCAAGAGGGCCCAAGAAGCATCAAGAAGCCACGAGAGGGCCTCAAGAGAGCCTCAAGAAGCCCCCAAGTAAGCTTCAAGGTGCCCCAAGAGAGCCTCAAGAGCGCTCAGGAAAGCTCCAAGGGAGGTTGCGGAAGCCCCAAGAGGGCCTCACGAGGGCCGTACAAGAGCCTCAAGAAGGCCATGAGAGCTTGAGAATGCCCCAGGAGGGCATTATATGCCCCAAGAAAGCCGCAAGAGGCCCCAAGAGAGCCTCAATCGGGCTCAGGAAGCCTCAAGAAACCCCGAGAGGGCCTCAAGAGAGCCTCAAGAGAGGGCCCCAAGAAGGTTCCAAGATGCCCCAAGAGAGCCTCAAGAGAGTTCAAGAGGGCTCCAAGAGAGGTTCAGGAAGCCCCCAGGGGGGCTCATGAGGGCCGTACAAGAGCCTCAGGGAAGTCTTGGGAGCTTGAGATTGCCCCAAGAGGGCCTCGTATGCCCCAAAAGCGCCCTAAGAGGCCCCCAGAGAGCTTCAAACCGGTACAAGAAGCCTCAAGAAGCCCCGAGAGGGCCTCAAGAGAGCCTCAAGAGGGCCCCAAGAAGGCTTCAAGATGCCCCAAGAGAGCCTCAAGAGCGCTCTGGAGGGCTCCATCCAAGAGGGCTTCAAGCCCCCTGAGGGCCTCACGACGGCCCTACACGAGCATCAAGGAGCCTCCTCCGCCTCCCCTGTATCATCCTTCTCCTCCTCCCGTTTCTCCT
>CAUYUJ010000597.1:72437-111716 GCA_963575745.1 Prorocentrum cordatum
GAGGAGGAGGAGGAAAAGGGGGAGGGGGAAGGAGGGGGGAGGAGGGAGGAGGAGGAGGAGGGAGGAGGGAGGAGGAGGAGGAGGAGGAGGGAGGAGGAGGAGGAGGAGGAGGAGGAGGAGGAGGAGGAGGAGGAGGAGGAGGAGGAGAGGCGCGAGGAGCGGTGCTAGTGCCTCTTCCCCGTGGTCCGAGGTGGGGCGGACCTGCGCTCCCCTGGGGGTCGCGGGGTTCCCCAGGAGTCCCCGCTGAGGCCTCCAGAGGTCTCTCCAGAGGTCCCTGCAGGCCCACGAGAAAGAAGCGCGTCCACAAAGAGAGCTCCTCGATGCTCGAGGGTCGAGCTGGAAGTGGTGATGCAGGAGACAACTGGCTGCATTGACCATCGAATGTCGGAGGCCAACGCGACTTTCTGGGGTGTTTGATCCTCTGGCCCCTCCGAGGAATAGTGGTGGATTGTATTGAGCTGCCAGCCCCGTGCTGTGGCAACTCGTGGGAACCTCCCATGTCATCTTGCTGGCTCTTGCGAATCGACGCTAACCGACGCTAATCGACGCCAAATACGCCAATTGGGTGCTTTCTCATCGATCACCAGACGCTAGCACACTCGACTGCACTTGAAAGACGGCACCTCGAGGACACGAGGCTCCCGTGAGTTGCTACCGAAGCCCTGTGGCCCTGGTGGATAGAGGCCTCCGGGATGGGGTCGGAGTAGATGGGGTCGGAGGATCGAGCCGCATCACCGATACATCGGCGATGAATCGGCGATGCATCGGCGATACACTGGCGATGCATCGTCCACGTGTGCGATGCATCGGCGACGTCGACGTGAAGCTAATCGGGCTCCCGAGCCGCATTGGCGATGCATCGGCGATGCGGCGCCATCCTCTGACCCCATCTACTCGGATCCCTATCTGGGAGGCCTAGAGTGGAGGGGAGGGAGTGGTGAGAGATCGACAGCGTGCCCACGAGCGGGGACCTGGGCAAAGCTCTGGCCTCGGGGGGCACGTCTCGCATCAGCGCCCCGCGTCCCCCTGGCGCCCGGCCCGGTGGGGGCGCGGCGGCTGGGGTGAAAACTGGGCATGTCTCGCCACAGGAGGAAAATTCCAAAATGCTGGAAAAAAATAGTCTTGGGATGATGTTTCCACTATTTCAGCCTATCTTTGCAGATGTTCTTATTCATCTTCGCTGCTCCTCCAAAATCCGCCTCTAAGGTCAGGTTGCCCCCGTCGCACTGAAGGACCACATCCCAGACATAATTCCGAGCTCCCGGAAAAGTGTCGAAACAGTGTCCAAACAGTGTCGGACGAGTGTCTCCCAAGAGCCCGACACGTGAAAACCATCGAGTTTGTTGATTTTTTTGTTTGGGTGCTCGAGACTCTTTTCCGTGATCCAGGCGAAAGTGGGTTGGAACATCGTAACTCTAAGGGGACGTGCCCGACCCAAATTTGGACGCCCGAAATGGGTACGGAAAACATGGGTACACTGGCCGACAACAAGTGTTGTCCCAAACCGACAGCGGCCGCCGTTGGGCAAGCGGCCTTCTGTCTCGAATGGACACAGGCCGCGGCGGCGTGGACAGCGAGCCCTGTTCAAAATGAACATGGTCCGCTGTTGGGCATCGTACCCACTCTTTCCGTGCCCGTTTCGTTCGTGCAGATCGGGGGCCACATGCGAACCCTCCCCCTCAGAAATCGTCGGGGGGTAGGGGAAAGGGTTCGCCCCCTGGAAGAAGAGGCCGGGGTGCGCCTCGAGCGCCCGGTGGTGGTGCCGCCTCCCGCCCCCCTCCTCAAGAGGCGGCGGGGCGGCCCTAGAAGAAAGGCCGGGGTGCGCCTCGAGCGCCCGGTGGTGGTGCCGCCTCCCCCCCTCAAGAGGCGGCGGGGCGGCCCGCCGGCCCGCCGGCGAGCCGCGGGCGCGAGGCCGCCGGGGCCTCCTAGCCCCAGCCGAGGCTCAGGCTCGACGTCCCGCCCGGCGCCTGCGCCACCTGCCCGGGCGCGCACTCGCTCGCGATCGTCTCTCTATTTCTAAGTCGGGCTTGTCCCCCTGCAGAGGGATTTTGGACGAAACAATGTTTTAAAGTAGTCAAAACATACCCTACAATATTCATCAAAGATGGTCAAAACATCGTCCCCGTGCTATGTTTCCCAACCCTCCTTGGTTGGGTATTCGTTTTGAATAGAACAGTGTGGTCTCCACTCTTTCCCGTCCCGCCTCTCTGTTGCCTTGCCTCCTCCTGTCTTCCCTGCGGGGGGCTGCGATCTGTGAAACTGCCGCCACTTTCGAGGCCTGCTGGGGGGCCCAGCACAGTGACGCCACGCGCGGACCCACATTAGACATCGCCGTCCCTGGGGGGCTGCGATATGAGATCCCCGCTTTCGAAGTGGTTAGGGTTGCACAGGGATTGTAACTAATCAGCTTTATCTACTCCTTGTCCTGTAGCCACTGTCGCGAGAGTCTCCTGAATTCCGTATGCAGACATATGCAACCCTCGCTCCGTCATCGCCCCCCTTCTATGAAGTGTCCTAAACTATTTGCGCCCCGCGTTTGCGCAGGGGTTGGGCACGTCGCCAGGGTAATTGACTATTTTTGAGTACTCCTCCTGGAGAGGGACAGGCCCGACTTCACTCGATTTGCCCCCCCCATATGGCCGCTCTGCCCCACCGGCCGATCCCCTCGCCCTCATTCTCTCCCAGACCTTCCGCGCTGGCCTTCCGCACTCTCTGCGCTCCGCGAAGCGCCGAGCCTTCCTGCGCCGACCGAAGCTTTCCAGAGCTTCGCTGCACCACCTTCCGCGCCTTCCGCAGAGGTTGGAAGGTACAGTCAGAAACCCAAATTAGACCTCGCCATCCCTGGGGGGCTGCGATCTGTGAAACTGTCGCCACTTTCGAAGCCTGCTGGGGGGCCCAGCACAGTGACGCCACGCGCGGACCAAAATTAGACCTCGCCATCCCTGGGGGCTGCGATTTGCGAAACTGTCGCCACTTTCGAGGCGCGCTGGGGGGCCCAGCACAGTGACGCCACGCGCGGACCCAAATTAGACATCGCCATCCCTGGGGGGCTGCGGTATGAGATCCCCGCTTTCGAAGTGGCTAGTGTTGCACAGGGATTGTAACTAATCAGCTTTATCTACTCCTTGTCCTGTAGCCACTGTCGCGCGAGTCTCCCGAATTCCGTCTGCAGACATATGCAACCCTCGCTCCGTCATCGCCCCCCTTTTATCAAGTGTCCTAAACTATTTGCGCCCCGCGTTTGCGCAGGGGTTGGGCACGTCGCCAGGGCAATTGACTATTTTTGAATATTCCTCCTGGAGAGGGACAGGCCCGACTTCACTCGATTTCCCCCCCCCCCAGATGGCCGCTCCGCCCCACCGGCCGATCCCCTCGCCCTCATTCTCTCCCAGACCTTCCGCGCTGGCCTTCCGCACTCTCTGCGCTCCGCGAAGCGCCGAGCCTTCCTGCGCCTGCCGAAGCTTTCCAGAGCTTCACTGCACCACCTCCCGCGCCTTCCGCAGAAGTCGGAAGGTACAGTCAGAAACCCAAATTAGACCTCGCCATCCCTGGGGGGCTGCGATCTGTGAAACTGTCGCCACTTTCGAGGCCTGCTGGGGGGCCCAGCACAGCGACGCCACGCGCGGACCCAAATTAGACCTTGCCATCCCTGGGGGGCTGCGATCTGTGAAACTGCCGCCACTTTCGAGGCCTGCTGGGGGGCCCAGCACAGTGACGCCACGCGCGGACCCAAATTAGACATCGCCATCCCTGGGGGGCTGCGATATGAGATCCCCGCTTTCGAAGTGGTTAGGGTTGCACAAGGATTGCAACTCATCAGCTTTATCTAGTCCTTGTCCTGTAGCCAGTGTCGCACGAGTCTCCCGAATTCCGTCTGCAGACATATGCAACCCTCGCTCCGTCATCGCCCCCCTTCTATGAAGTGTCCTAAACTATTTGCGCCCCGCGTTTGCGCAGGGGTTGGGCACGTCGCCAGGGCAATTGACTATTTTTGAATACTCCTCCTGGAGAGGGACAAGCCCGACTTCACTCGATTTGCCCCCCCCCCCCCCCAGATGGCCGCTCTGCCCCACCGGCCGATCCCCTCGCCCTCATTCTCTCCCAGACCTTCCGCGCTGGCCTTCCGCACTCTCTGCGCTCCGCGAAGCGCCGAGCCTTCCTGCGCCTACCGAGGCTTTCCAGAGCTTCACTGCACGACCTTCCGCGCCTTCCGCAGAGGTCGGAAGGCACAGTCAAAAACCCTAATAAGGACGCGCGGTAAGGACGCAAGACCCTTGGAAGCCGAAGTTGGGATTTTTGGGGCGGCGGACGACGAAAGCCTCAAGGATGCAAGAGCAAGGAAGAGCAAGGACGCAAGGGTACCCTGAGCAAAGTCGCGCGTGCTTATTAGGGTTTTTGATTGTATGGAAGATGGAGGTGGAGGGTTTACCCCCCCAAACGGGGATCTGGGCAGCATCCTTCGGGCTTCGAGGGGTGCATCCCCTCAATTGGGTGAATAGTCTGGTGTGGGGGTCTCGAAGGGGATGGGGACGGGGATGGGGGTCGGTTCGACGATGCTGAGCCTTCACGGGCGCACACTCGCACCGTGGACCCGGTCCCGAGATGAAGCTGGAACAGGGACGAGCTGGGACAGGGGCAGATCAGGAGTTTCGGAGGTGCGGCGCTCTGGAGGAGCCACAGCAGGAGCTGGACCACGAGGAACCTTCCACGAGAAACCCAACTGAAGGGGAACTGGGACACACAAATGAATAGACACAAATAACCAGATTCCCAATATTTTCCCATATGTTCTGGGTTTGTGTCTTCCCCCCCACTTCCCATGTTTTCCAATCTTTTCCCCGAAGTCGACGATTAATTGTGTCTGTGTGTTTTTCCCCTCCTGACAGTAGGAGCTGGACCACGAGAACCCTTCCACAAAAAACCCAACCCTGGGACCCCAGTACGTCCATGAACCTTTGGCGTGGGTACGTCAAGCTTTCCATAGGCAGAACCCTCGGGGTCCAAGAAACCCAGGGCACCCTGGAGGCAAGCAGTGCGTTTCTTGGCATGGGTCTCCACTGCATCGGGCGCCGCGGCCTTCTCACAGCGTTCCAGAACGCTCTGGAACGAGTTTGCCCCTGGCCCAGCCCCGCCCGACTACCCCTGCAGGTCAGATTCATGAAACGCCAGCTGGGTTCAGATTCTGATCCGAAGGACGTGTGCAGCCTGGTGAACCTCAGCAAGGTCGTCCGATCCCCCGGCGTCGACCAGACCCGTAGGGGTGCAGCTCACGAGTGGTCGCACATTCCAGGGACTGGGGGGGGGGTCTCGGGAGCTCTCGGGGGGAGAGCCCCGGATCGTCTCCAAACTGGGGGGGGGCGGGGGAAGCGCACGCAGAAGATCACGTCGTGACGTCGTGGCGCTGGTCTCTGACACCGTGCAGATGAGATCGATCGTCGTGAAGCGATCGCCGCTCTCCGACAGCGGAAACCGTTGATCACTGGCCGGCTTCATGCAGCTGGTGGAGTCCAGCATTGAACGCCCGCGCTGCTGTCGCTGCCGCGTCGTCACGGCGAAGTCGCGTTCAGGCCGCGATGACGTGGGCGTTCGTGGCCCTCCAGTAGGCCAAAGTCTGTTCAAAATCGGTCCAGCGACCCCTCCCGCGGCCCAGACCCCTTCACACATGCAAACACACACACACACACACACATACACAGGTCACTCCGAGAGCTCTCCCCTCTTCATGATCCTCCTCGTCTTCATTCTCCCCCCTGCCCTCCAGCCCGCCCTCATCTTCCTTCCGCCTCCACCTCCTCAGTCCTCTTCCGCCTCCTCCGTCGCTTTCTCCTCCCCCTCCTCCGCCCCCGTTCTCCCTCCTCTCTCCCCAGAAGGTGTGCAGAAGAGGTCCATATTGGTTTACAAATGCGATTGCTATCAGTGCTTCCAGAATGGTGCTCTCGCTGCAGCGTGAGCCTCGTTTCCGGACCGGCGCTGTGCTCCCGTCGTTTAGAACAGAACGGCGCTCCCTCCCCAGCGTGGGCCACTTCTCTAGAGCCCACGGGTCTCGCAGGCCCCTTCGGGTCTCGCAGGGCTCGCAGGCCCCGCAGTCCCCACAGGTCCCACGGGTCTGACAGGTCCGACAGGTCCTGCAGGACCCACAGGCGTCGCAGGTCGTCCCAAAGGTCCCACAGGTCCCACGGGTCCCCCAGGTCCCACGGGCACCACAAGTCCCGAGGAGCCACGGGTCCCTCAGGTCTCGCGGGTCTCACAGGTCCCACGGTTCCCATGGGCACCACAGGTCCCACAGGTCCCTCAAGCGTCGCAGGTTCCACAGGCCCCACGTGCCACGCACGTCCTCCAGGTCGCACAGGTTCCACAAGATTTCCCTTTCCGATTGCGCATCACACGATGTGGTCTTCTGTGGGGTTCCAGGTCGGCTATGACATGCGCCCGCGGATAGAGATAAAACAGGGAGGGATATCATGTCAGATATGTCGCGAGCGCACCTAGCTTACCTCCCTCCTCTCTCCTCGTCCATCCTCCTCGACAGCCTTCCTCCACCGACCTCCTGTGCACTCTCAGTCTCTTTGCATCACTCTCCCACTGAAAGATCGCATGTAAAAACATGGTCCACCCACGAACCCGGAAAGAAATATAGAAATGTCAGACATGACACCTGATTGGGCGACCGGCACATGCAATACTGAAAATATCGATCTTGATGTACCGTGCCGAGGGCTGTGCTGTGCTGCGCCGTGCTGAATTGCGATATGCCATGCCGCGATTGTGCTGTATAGCGTGGTGGATCGAGTCCTCCTTTGCATCCGAGTCCCGACCGAACAGATCTGGATCTTAAGCTCGAGCTGCCTGAGCACATAGTAGCTGCCCCAGAGCTAATAGCTAATTGACAGGGGGACATGCCAGGAGGACGCGCCGCGGAACGTACCAAGGGACGCGCCAGGCGACACGCCAGGGGAGGTGCCACGGGGACGCATCGCGGGACGTGCCAAGGGGACGCGCTTCGGAACGTGCAAATGGGCGTGCCGCGGGACGTGCCACTGGACTCGCCGCGCGACGTGTCAGGGGGAATCGCCAGGGGACGCACAACAGAACGTGCCAGGGAACGTGCCAGGTTGCAATGCTGAAATATCGTTATTGATGCACCGTGCCGAGGGCTGTGCTGTGCTGCGCCGAGCTGAACTGCGATATGCCATGCCGCGATTGTGACCTATAACGTTGTGGATCGAGTCCTCCTTTGCATCCGAGTCCCGACCGAACAGATCGGGATCTTAAGCTCGAGCTGCCTGAGCACATAGTAGCTGCCCCAGAGCGAATTGACAGGGGGGCATGCCAGGAGGACGCGCCGCGGAATGTCCCAAGGGACGCGCCAAGCGACGTGCCAGGGGACTTGCCATGGGGACGTGCCAAGGGGACACGCCACGGAACGTGCCAATGGACGCGCCACGGGACGTGCCAAGGGACGCGCCGCGCAACGTGCCAGCCACAGGACGCACAACAGAACGTGCCAGGGCACGTGCCAAATTGCAATGCTGAGTGTATCGATCTCGATGTACCGTGCCGAGGGCTGTGCTGTACCTGGGCGACCTGGACACGTGAAAACAAGCGTCTCGCTCAAGACCTTCCCGATACATCCTCATAGGACATCTGCCTGGGCAACCTGGACACGCGCAAACAAGCGTCTCGCTCGACACATCCTCAACAAATCCTATGCTAGACATCTGCCTGGGCAACCTGGACGCGTGAAACCAAGCGTCTCGCTCGAGACATCCTCAAAACCTGGGCACGTGAAAACAAGCACTTCACTTGAGAGATCCTCTGAATACTGGCCCCCAAGAGACAATCTTGAACATAAAGCAAGCGTTTCGCTCGAGAAATCCTCAACAAATTCTGCAAAACGAGCGTTTCGCTCGGGACATCCTCAAATTGTCATTCGCTGGCCCTCTTCGACCTCAAGCAGCATACTTCACATACTCCACATCCATCCTTACTCCTCCACCTTACATCTTACACTTGATGGCGTCTGCTTCTGATGATGGCGAAAAGCGTCTTGCAGGTACTCCAATCAGGCAGCTGTTCAAACATCATGTAATCCACAACCCGCTTCATGAAATGGACGGGCTAGAGGACAAAGATGACAGTGGGAAGACATAGATCTACGCCGGCTGGGGTATCGGGGGCCAAAGGTAAGATGACAAGAAACGAAAACATCACGATGGAGTCGATGGCACAGCTCTTCAAACAATACCTTCGTCCAGTCCAGGCGGACATCGAGGCCATCAAGGCGTACGGTGTCTCCCGGCAGGACCTCGATGACGCGGTGAACCCATTGGAGGAGGCGGTTCCAGACATCTCCACCAAAATTGCCGCTTTGGAGACTAATCCATCCCGTCAAGCATCAGCGAGGAATGCGACTGCTGCGTCGACCGGGACGGCAGTGGAGGCGAAGCTGCACGAACTCGAGGCGCAAGTCGCCGCACTTCGACTCTCTCCTCACCAAGCCTCGACCGTAACGTCTGCAGGCGACAAGTGTCACCTTACGTGGTTGAAGGATCAGCTGCAGGCCTGCTCGGGACCACAGCCGCACACGGTCTATGCCCAAGGTGAATTTTCTAATGTCGTCTTCGCCGAGTTTGGGAATACGGCCGATAGGGACTCCGCAATGGCTTTCATTCGAAATGTCACTTTGCAGCGCGATGGGAAGCAAGTCTGGGCTACCCAAGACAGACCTCCTTCGGCGCGGGCTGCACGGAACCTCTGTTTTGGTATCAAATACCTTCTCAAGAACAAATTCAATATCACCTACAAGATCCGGGTGGTAGACAAGGAGCCGTACACAGTCCATGTCGGCGGGAAGTGGGTGCTGACTGCCGAGATCTCCGAGAACACACTCGTGTTGAAGCGGTCAGAGGATTGGCAGATTTGGAAGGAGCTTCAAGCCTCCCCCGACCTTCAGGATCTTGTCGACAAGTGCCAAGGCATACTTGAACGCTCTCTGAGGGGACTGAAAGGAGCAGGAAAAGGATCCAAATAGGGATCGCGGCAGGTGCCAGCCCAGGCCAGCACCAGAGCCGAAGATGCACGCCTAATTGAACATCATGTTTCCGAGCATCTGTTTTCGGCCTTCTTCGGAGGAGGTCTTCCACCTTCGCCGCTGCCCCCAGAACCCCACGACGGAAGCTGCAGCCGTTGCCGGCAACGTTCTAGACAGCAAGTGGCGCCTCTCACAAGAAATGGTTCGATCCAAGGGAGCCGCGGACAAGGGCAAAGTTACCACCGCGACCACCCGACCCACGGAGCCGCTTGACGAGCAAGATCGTTGGAGACACCGCTCTGGATGCACGTGGGGACGCAGTAAACGTCATTGTGAGCCGCTGGCAGACCAGGTCCTGGCGACCTGGAACGTGGAAGGTTTGGGTAAGGCGTCTGATCAATTACCTGAGCTATTTCATCACATGGCCCGCCTCGGCATCGACATGTTGTGCATTCGGGAGACAGGGATAACTGAGACAACAAATTTCATTGATAATGGTTATGCTGTGTTTCTTTTAGGCACATCGGAACACTCTGAAGGCGGGTTCTTCTCTGGCGTCGGCTTCATAGTTGCACTGCGCGCGGCAGGAGCATAAGCTTCAAATTGATATCCGACCGGCTTGCCACCCTGAAGTTGAAAGTTCATGGTGGGACTCTTATCATTATTTGCTGCTACGCCCCACATGCACAATATAGTCTTGAAGTGAGGCGTGAATTCGTTTTGCATTGTCGAACACATGACAGGTAAGCACAACGTCACAATCGCAACAGGCGAACAAGATGGATGCCATGGACGAGGAGGGCTTCTCTCAAATAGACCAATGCCTGGTGAATACCGGCGCGATGCATTGGATCCAGGACCTGAGGTCGGACAGAACAGTCCCACTAGCGACCAGACACTTTCTCATTCAATTGCGCTTACATCTATCTCTGGATACTTCCACCCCGATGTCCCCTCGCAGCCTAGAGCGGATGCGATTTCCTGATAACGACGCCAAGCAGGACTACCAGCAAGGCTTCTGCAATGCAGTGGGGGCTCCGGCGTTTGCTTTGACCCTGGGCCAGCATGCCATAGCCATTCGCACAGCCATGCAGTCTGCATCAGGGGAGCTGCTGAACACCTCGGCCAGGAAGTCCCAGAGACCATGGACAAGCCAAGCGACGCTGGATTTACTTGAGCGAGCAACGACATGTGTACATGTACGCCCTCCGCGGTATTGCGTGCACGAACCTCCGCGTTCAAACGCAATTCGGCGGAAACAAACCGCGTACATGTACATATGTTGTTGCCCTCTGATTACTCTCAGAGCGAGATCCTGTCAGAGCGTCTGGCAGCCCAGAGAAGGAGACAGAACTGACGACACGCACCGGAGCTCCTGCGAAGAAAGGCAAACAGCGCTGGTTCGAAGGCACGTTGGTGGGAGGCCCGTGGGCAGAGCAGCGCGTGGGCTCCAGAAGGGGCCTCCCCGAAAAGCCAGGGCAGATACGCAGCGCTGCAGGGCAGCTGGTGGACAGCAGTCAGCGGGCAGACACAGTGCCAGACTACTTTGAATGACGAACGGTCAACACGCACCCATAACCACAGGGGAGACGGAGTGAGCTATGGGTGCGTGTTGTCGGATAGGGGGCCCCGCTCGAACGTACGCCTCCTCAGGGGTACGACAGCCCGCACCCACACCCATAGCCAGTCCTTCTCCCTCCGACCTCCCTATGGGTATGGGTGTGTATTGCTCGTTCGTCATTTGAACAGATGCAATGGAAAGTCACGCATCCTGATCTCGTGCCCACTGGAACCCAGAAGATGGGCAACACCCTATCAGTTGCCATCTCTCCGTTCTGCACGATCGAGCTGACGGCGGCCCTGCGAGCTCTCGCCGTCGGAAACGAATAGCCGGAGTTCCGCCGGGACATGTTACTGCAATTGTGCCAGAAGTGTTGGGACGAGGAAGACGTACCGGCGGGGTGGAGAACTGCGCGCCTGGCGCTGCTGTTCAAGAAAGGGGACAGCAGCCTGCCAGAGGACTACCGGCCGATATCCTTACTTCCCGTTGGCTAGAAGACCATCGCGTGGATGCTCCAACGTCGACTGCAACAGGGCGGCGCTGAAGGCAGACCGAGACCGACCCAATTCGGATGTCGAGCCAAAAGCGCCACCGTGCAGGCGATCTCGATTGCCCGGCGCATGTTCGAGGCGGCACATGCCTCGAAGGTCCCCGGACTCGTGACGGTTCTGTTGGACTGGGCGAAGGCGTTCGACAGAAGCACGATGCCTTGCTGCAGGCATTGCGAAGGCTCGGAATACCCGACTGCATGGTGGATATGATTGCCGGCATCTACGGTTAACGGAATTTCATTCTTCAGCACCCCGCTGGGGACTCAAGCGTGCGCCAACAGCGTGCCGGCATCGCACAGGGTTGCCCCTTGTCACCAGATCTCTTCATCATTGTTCAAAGTGTCATGTTCTTTGACGTTGATGCGCGAGCGAATGAAAGGTACACATTCGGAATAACGGGAGCCAAGTTTCATTCCGTGTTCTGATTTGCTGTACGCTGACGACACGATGCTCACCAGCAGTTGTGCTGAGAAGCTTCAGAGCCTGCTTGATGCGGTCATTGATGAGGGGAAGCGGTATGGGTTGGAGCTGAACTGGAGGAAGACTGTCCTCATAGAGGTTCGGAACACTGGCTCCCTCCGGGACCCTTCCGAAATTCCTTTGGCAGTTGTAGAGCAAGCGGTATACCTTGGAGGTCTTCTCAACACAGGTAGTACTGCGAAACCGGAACTCACCCGAAGACTGGGGGAAGCCAGGGGCGTATTCATATCTCTTCAACAGTGTCGGTCACACGCAGACAGATCAATGGTGAGGAAGGCAAGCTTGTACCCGGCGATAGTGGTGCCGAAGCTGCTGTACCATTTGGAATGTGTTGGAGCCCTCGAGGCCGGCAAGGACAGGCTCGATTCTTTACATGTGCAACGCCTGAGGAACATCTGTCGCATTCCGTGCGCCCATGTCTCCAGAGAGTGCCGAACCGCAGCGCCCTGGAACAGACCGGCGAGCACGATCTCTAAGTAAGGACCTGCTCGAGCGCCTGAAGGAGCTCTACAAGGGAGTCGCCGCTCTTCCTGAGGAGCATCCACTGCACAAGCTCACGTGCAGAGCCAGGTCGAATAGGCCTCGAATCTGGGACGAGAGCCGTGCAGTGGGGCTACCAGCGTGTACGCAGCGCTGCCCTGACGAAGCTGTGAGTTGCATGGAGTGCCTCAGCTCCCTTGTGCCGATGCGCCGTCTAGGTGCCAGGCTCGCTTGCTTGCTTGCTTGCTTCGACCTCGTCATTTATCGCAAAAGAAATTAATTCGCCGACACTCTTCGAACTTGACACCAGCGACAGCAGCCTACTAAAAGGAAATCCTGGGCCTAAGCCCTTTCCGGGAATTACGCTGCGTCCGCGATCCCAGGGCAACGTTGCCCAGTAAATTACACTGTGTCCGCCCCCCCAGGGCCACGATCCTTCGAAGGTTAAGCTGCGTCCGCGCTCCAAAGGCCACGATCCCTCGTAAACTACGCTCAGTCCGCGCTCCCAGGGCTGCGATCCATTGTAAGTTACGCTGCGTCCGCTCTCCCTGGGCCACGATCCCTCGTAAACTACGCTGCGTCCGCTCTCCCTGGGCCGCGATCCCTCGTAAACTACGCTGCGTCCGCGCTCCCACGGCCACGTTGCCGGGTAAAGTACGCTGTGTCCGCCCCCCCAGGGCCACGATCCCTCGTAAACTACGCTGCGTCCGCGCCCCCAGGGCCACGATCCGTTGTAAATTACATTGTGTCCGCCCCCCCGGGGCCACGATCCTTTGAAAATTCAGCTGCGTCCGCGCTTCCTGGGGCACGATCCCTCGTAAACTACCCTGCGTCCGCTCTCCCTGGGCAAAGATCCGTTGTAAACTACGCTGCGTCCGCGATCCAAGGGCCACGATCCCTCGAAGTACGCTGCGTCCGCTATCCCCTGGGCTACGATCCCTTGTAAACTACGCTGCGTCCGCGCTCCCAGGGCCACGATCCCTGGTAAACTACGCTGCGTCCGCGCCCCCAGGGCCACGATCCGTTGTAAATTACATTGTGTCCGCCCCCCCGGGGCCACGATCCTTTGAAAATTCAGCTGCGTCCGCGCTTCCTGGGGCACGATCCCTCGTAAACTACCCTGCGTCCGCTCTCCCTGGGCAAAGATCCGTTGTAAACTACGCTGCGTCCGCGATCCAAGGGCCACGATCCCTCGAAGTACGCTGCGTCCGCTATCCCCTGGGCTACGATCCCTTGTAAACTACGCTGCGTCCGCGCTCCCAGGGCCACGATCCCTGGTAAACTACGCTGCGTCCGCGCTCCCAGGGCCACGATCCATCATAAATTACGCTGCGTCCGCGCTCCCAAGGCCGCGCTCCATAGTAAATTACGTGGCGTCCGCACTCCGAGGGCCACGTTCCCCAGTGAACGGCGCCCGCGCTCACAGGGCCACGATCCGTTGCAAATTAGGCGACATCCGCGCTCCAAAGGCCGCGGCCCCTGATAAATTACACGGCGCCCGCCCTCCCAGCGGCACGACCCCTCATAAAAATGATTCGGCGTCCGCACTCCCAGGGTCAGGATCCCAAGCAAACTGCTGTGGATTTGCTCTCCTGCGGCCGCGATCCCTCGTAAATTACACGGGATTTGCGCTCCCAAGGCCACGATCCCTTGTAAAGTACGCGGCATCCGCGCTCCCAGGGCCATGATCCCGCGCTCCCAAAGCCGCGATCCCTTGTGAATTACGCTGGGTTTGCGCTCCCAGAACCCCCCGCGCAGCCTGGAGCGCCCAGGCCCATCAAATGTTGCAAAACGAGCGTTCGGCTCGAGACGTCCCCTGAATTTCTGCGCGCAGGACGCGCCATCCTCGAGCGGGCACGCAAGAAGTAGACAGTTTCACATTTGTTGTGCCCCGGTCTAGGCTCTAGACCTAGACTTTTCTGGAAAATTCCTTAAAAAATGCTCCGCACGCTTTTTTTTACAAAGGTAAGCGGGTGTCTGCAGACCCCGTTATTTATCGAGGATCCGAGAGAAGGGGCGCACTTTCCTCGCGCAAAACGCATTTTTTCCACGCCGAATTGGACTTTACCTCGTTTGTTATCGAACGGAAATCCGCCGGCCTCCTTCAAGCATGGCACCCGGGAAAAACAATACGTAGAGAGAACCCTGGGCCCGAGCCCTTTCCGGAAAAATGGCGCGATATCAAAGCGCATCTCCACTTCGCGTCTCCCCAGGAGGACGAATACGAACACGAGAAGTTAGGGCGATGAGGAAGAATGCAGAGGATGCGTGGTACAGGGGAAAACGGTCTATCGATTATCCCTTCCTCATAAAGCCGTTTTCCATGTCTTCCTCGGTCATGGGCCACCTCCCTTTCGCTCATGTCGTTTTTCTCTGTATGCGAAAACCGCAGCTCCTCCTCATCCTCTTCAAATCTATCCTCACTCCCACTTGTCCGCTCCCACCTTGGCTCCTATGTGTGTGTGTGTGTGTGTTTCCTCCTCGCTGCGCTCACCTTCAGTCATGCCCTCGCGCGTGTCTCTCCGCTGTCCAGTCTCGTGACATCTTCCCGCAAGCGGCTGCGATCCGCCGGCCCCCCCTTGTGGGGGGCCACACCAGGCTGCGTGGCCGACGCTTCGATTCCCTGCAACCAGCCCTCAGCTGTGTTGGATCCAGGGCGACTCTCATCGCAGTTCCTCTGCTCAGAGGTGCCAGGTGCCAGAAGTCATTGCTCCTCGTTTCAAGGTTGGGAGTTTGCAGCACGCGCGACCCCCCGGAGGCCGCAAAAGAGCCCGTTGCCCTATCGAACCTACGTCCCCTCAGCTCCTGGGCCCTGGGCGCCAGCAGACACGAGGCAATACTGCGGATGTGCGCTCTTGAAGCACGGCACAGTCCCTTCTTGAAGCACGGCGCAATCCTGCTCCCCTGGGCCCCGATCTCTCGTCGACAGTGACGCCTTCGTGCTCCCGAGGCCACGACCGACAGTAAGTTGCAACACGCTCGCGCTCCCGAGGCCACAGCCGATGGCATGGCTTGAAGGGGCCCTGGGACACACAAATAAATACACACAAATAAAAGCATTCCCCATATTTTCCCATAGTTTCTCTGTTTCTGTCTTCCCCCCACATCCCATATTCTCCCATATTTTAGTGGGAGTCGACGATTAATTGTGTCTGTGTGTTTCTTCCCCTCCTGATGGATGCGCGCTCCCGGGGCCACACCCGTTCGTTCGGGGATCTTCTGACCCGGGTCAATCCAGACCCGGGTCAGCAGGAAACCAAATAACTGCAATGCAGGAAAAAAAACTGCAGCGCAGGTCTTCGCAAACCCGGGTCAGCCGATAGGCGCGGCCGCCTCTCGGTCACGAGCGGCTCGCTAACCCGGGTCAGCCGGAAGGGGTCTCCGCAGGATCCTGCAGGATCCTGTGCCCTGGCTGACCCCTGTTCGCATTGACCCCCGTCTCGAGGCTCCCGATTCGTGAAAAGCAAGACGCGCCCGGGCTCAAAGAGCCACCACCCGCGGTGCAGCGCCCCGCAAACACCGCGCTCCCTGGGCCACGAGGCACAGTCGGTCACCCAGCGCGCACCCGCAAGGCCCCACAGAGCCCGTGTGATGCTTGCAACGCCTTCGGGCTCCCGAGTCCGCAACCTCTGCCGGTGCACTTTGGCGGCGCGCACAAGGGGGTGGGGGGAGGGGGGAGGGCTTCTTAGAAGCAGGCTGCTTCTTAGAAGGCGCCGGCCTGACATCTACAGATGAGGCCTGCGCCTTCTAAGAAGCAGGGGCGCTTCTAAGAAGCCCCCCCCCCTCCCCCCACCCCCCTCTGCGCGTGGCTGAGCACTGCAACGCATCTGCGATCCCCGGGCCGCCTCCCGTCGCAAGATGGATGCGCCCCTGGCGCGCGCCCCCGAGGCCGCAGTCCCCCTGCGAGGGCCGCGTCGCGCGCTCGCGCTCCCGGC
The DNA here is from genome assembly GCA_963575745.1 of Prorocentrum cordatum. Taxonomy (NCBI): domain Eukaryota; class Dinophyceae; order Prorocentrales; family Prorocentraceae; genus Prorocentrum; species Prorocentrum cordatum. The sequence goes on from CAUYUJ010000597.1 coordinate 88,476, forward strand.
GCCGCACACTCTGCCGTGAGTTTTGGACCGCGAAGCCGCGCTCACGAGGCCGCAGCGCCTCAGCAGCTCCGTCGACTTCGCGATCCTGAGGCCACACTGCCCATCAATGTACTACGAGTTCTGGACCGGAGCCGTGAGTTCTGGACCGGAGCCGCGCTCACGAGGCCGCAGCGCCTCAGCAGCTCCGTCGACTTCGCGATCCGGAGGCCAGAATGCCCATCAGTGTACTCCGCAGTGGTGCTCCCGAAGGCGCATCCCTCTGTGAAGCACTACGTAATTACGCAGCCTCGCTCACGCCGCCAGAACCCATCGTAAACACGACGCGTTCGCGCTCCGGATGCCACATTCCAGTTTCAGTTACGTCACGTTCGCGCTCCCGAGACCACAATTACAGTACTTTCAATTCGCGCTCCCACGGCCACAACCCCTCCGTAACTTGCTACGCAATCGCGCTCCAGACGCCACACAAATTCGCACTCCGAGATCACAACCCCTTCGTAAATTATGACGAGGTCGCTTCCCAAGGTGACAAATTCGCGCTCCGGGAACCAGCAGCAAAGGGCGAAGCCCTTAGGATAAAGAAGAATGTAGGAAGCGGAAGCGTGCCTTGACCTCCGTTCTGGGCCCGGGAGCAGCGCCTGCATCCAAGAGGCCAAGGCGGCACAAGCTTGCAAGGGAAGAGCATCCATACAGGGGGAAGCGGCGAATGAGGCTGGGGGGGCGGGAGCGATCGTGGACGAAAGGAAAGATGGGGAGACCGCGGTGGGAGTGCAGCTTCCGGGGCATGCGCAAGAGACGAGGCCGAGCGAAAGTACGCTCCACGGGGTGCCGCCGAGCCCTGAGGCAGAGTCCCAAGCGTATTTATCTGGCTGGCAACGGATGCCCAGGGCTTGGTCAGTAACTGGCCATCACTCGGACGTCCATTCCCTGCGTTGTTGTTTGGCATCGTGCGTGGTTTTTTTCGCCAAATGATCAAGGATGCTCCTCGATGGTCCTCGCCGAAAGAAAAACGCACACGTCCGAGCGATGCCAGGGTAAGAACACCTGGTGAACATGCCGCTGCATGTTGCCGTGCACGCTCGGCGGCCCATGTACAGCAAGAGAGTTCATCCTGCGCGCGAGATGAGACTGTCGCAACGTTGGGCAAGCCAAAGCATACTATCCGCCCTGCAATGTGCAAAATAATCGACCCACGATCCCGGAAAGGAATATAGACATGTAAAGCGTGGCAACATTTCAAAGAAACCCGATTGGGCGACGGACAAACGCAATGCCGAGTGTATCGATCTTGATGTACCGTGCCGATGGCTGTGCTGTGCAGCGAAGTGCTGAACTGCGATGTGCCATGCCGCGATTGTGCTCTATAGCGTTGTGGATCGAGTGCTCCTTTTCATACGAGTCCTGACCGAACTGATCTGGATCTTACGCTCGAGCTGCCTCAGCACATAGTAGCTGCCCCAGGTCTCGTTGACAAGGGAACATGCCAGGAGGACGCGCCGCGGAACGTCCCAAGGGACGCGCCAGGCGACGTGCACGGGGACGTGCCACGGGGGACGCACCGCGGGACGTACCGAGGGGACGCGCTACGGAACGTGCCAATGGACGTGCCACGGGACGTGCCAGGGGACGCGCCGCGCGACGTGCCAGGAGGGCTCGCCACGGGACGCCCCACGGAACGTGCCAGGATGCAACGCTGAATGTATCGATCTTGATGTACCGTGCCGAGGGCTGTGCTGTGCTGCGCTGTGCTGAACTGCGATGTGCCATGCCGCGATTGTGCTCTATAGCATGTGGATCGAGTCCTCCTTTGCATCAGAGTCCTGACCGAACTGATCTGGATCTTACGCTCGAGCTGCCTCAGCACATAGTAGCTGCCCCAAGTCTAATTGACAAGGGAACATGCCAGGAGGACGCGACGCGGAACGTCCCAAGGGACGCGCCAGGCGACGTGCACGGGGACGTGCCACGGGGGACGCACCGCGGGACGTGCCGAGGGGACGCGCTACGGAACGTTAAAATGTGTGGTCCTTGCTCGGGGCAACCATGTTAGATATCCCCCTGGATTGCCCGGACACCTAAAACACACATGGTGCCAGCTCGGGAAACCATGCTGCATATACCCCTGAATAGCCTGGACGCGTTACAACACGTGGTCCTTTCTCAGAACGATCATGTTAGACACCCCCCTGGGTGGCCTGGATACGTAAAAGCACGTGGTTCAAGCTCGGGGCAACCATGTTAGATATCCCCCTGGGTGGCCTGCACACGTAAAACTAGATGGTTCCAGCTCGGGACCACCATGTCGGATACCCCCTCGGGTGGTCTGCACACGTAAAAACGCATGGTCCAGCCCACCCAGGGGGGGATATCTAACATGCGGTCGTCTGGAGCGCAGGAGGGCCCAGGAACGCCCAGAGGCGCCTGGAGGCCAAACAATAAACGAATCGATATCAAATACAAGTAAACTCTCGACGTTCCATTATGAGTCCTGGGAAGGATCCAGGAGGGGCGACCCATGTTAGATACACCCTGAGTGGCCTGGACACATGAAAACACGTGGTTGCAGCTCGGGACCGCCATGTTGAATACCACCCTGGGTGGCGCAGATACGTAAAAACACGTGGTTCAAGCTCGGGACAACCATGTTAGATATCCCCCTGTGTGGCCTGGACACGCAAAAACATATGGTTCCAGCTCGGGACCACCACGTTAGATACCCCTCTGGGTGGCCTGCACACGTAAAAACACTTGGTCCAGCCCATCCAGGGGGGATAAGTAACATGCGGTCGTCTGGAGCGCAGGAGGGCCCAGGAAGGCCCAGAGGCGCCTGGAGGCCAAACAATAAACGAATCGATACCAAATACAAATAAACTCCATTCCGAGTTCCAGGAAGGTTCCAAGAGGCCCATGTTAGATACCCCCTGAGTGGCCTGGACACGTGAAAACACATGGTTCCAGCTCGGGACCACCATATTAGGTACCCCCCCTGGGTGGCGTGGACACGTGAAAACACGCGGTTCCAGCTCAGGACCACCATGTTAGATACTCACCTGGGTGGCCTGCACACGTGAAAACACGTGGTTCCAGCGCGGGACCACCATGTTAGATTTCCATCTGGGCTGCGCTGTGCTGAGGGCTGTGCTGTGCCGCCGTGCCGAGGGCTGTGCTGTGCTGCGCTGTGCTGAACTGCGATGTGTCATGCCACGATTGTGCTCTATAGCGCTGTGGATCGAGTCCTCCTTTGCATCAGAGTCCTGACCGAACTGATCTGGATCTTAAGCTCGAGCTGTCTCAGCACATAGTAGCTGCCCCAGGGCTAATTGACAAGGGAACATGCCAGGAGGACGCGACGCGGAACGTCCCAGGGGACGCGGCGCCAGGCGACGTGCACGGGGACGTGCCACGGGGACGCACCGCGGGACGTGCCGAGGGGACGCGCTACGGAACGATAAGATGCATAGTCCTTGCTCGGGGCAACCATGTTAGATATCCCCCTGGATGGCCTGGACACCTAAAAACACATGGTGCCAGCTCGGGCAACCATGCTGTATATACCCCTGAATAGTTAGCCTGGACGCGTTACAACACGTGGTCCTTTCTCAGAACGATCATGTTAGATACCCCCCTGGGTGGCGTAGATACGTAAAAACACGTGATTCAAGCTCGGGACAACCATGTTAGATATCCCCCTAGGTGGCCTGGGCACGTGAAAACACGTGGCTCCAGCTCGGGACCACCATGTTAGATACCTCATGGTTGGACACATACAAGCACACGTTCCAGCTCAGGACCACTATGGTAGATACCCCCCTGGGAAGCCTGCACACGTGAAAACATGCGGTTCCAGCGCGGGGGCACCATGTTAGCTACACCCTCTGGGCGACCTGGGCGCGTGAAAACACATGGTTCCAGCGCGGGACCACCATCTTAGACACCCCCTGGGTGGCCTCGACGGGTGAAACACGTGGTTCCAGCTCGTGACCAACATGTTAGACACCCACCTGGGTGGCCAATACACGTGAACACACGTGGCTCCAGCGCGGGACCACCAGGTTAGATACCCAACCGTGTGGCCAGGACACGGCCTCCTCCTCCTCCTCCTCCTCCTCCTCCTCCTCCTCCTCCTCCTCCTCCTCCTCCTCCTCTCCTCCTCCTCCTCCCTCCCTCCTCCTCCTCCTCCCTCCTCCTCCTCCTCCTCCTCCTCCTCCTCTCCTCTCCTCCTCCTCCTCCTCCTCCCTCCTCCTTCCTCCCTCCTCCTCCTCCTCATCCTCCTCCTCCTCCTCTCCCTCCCCCTCCCCCTCCCCCTGCCCTCCTCCTCCTCCGCCTCCTCCTCCTCCTACTCCTCCTCCTCCTCCACCCCCTCCTCCTCGTCCCCTCATCCCCCTCCCCCTCTCCCCCCATCCCTCCTCCTCCTCCTCCTCCTCCTCCTCCTCCTCCTCCTCCTCCTCCTCCTCCTCCTCCTCCTCCTCCTCCTCCTCCCCCTCCCCCTCCCCTCCCTCTCCCCCTCCTCCTCCCTCCTCCTCCTCCTCCTCCTCCTCCTCCTCCTCCTCCTCCTCCTCCTCCTCCTCCTCCTCGTCGTTCATCTTCCCGCCCCTGCAGGCGAGATCACTACAGATGCACGGCCCACGCCCTGCGAAGGGCGCCCCCGACTGCGCGCTCCGGCCTTGGCCCAGTGCGCCACCCGCGGCGCCAAACCCCAGCGCGTGGCCCCTGACGAGCGGCCCCCAGGCGTACGACGCCCCCTCCCCCCTGAGAAAACGAAAGGAGGAGGAGGAGGAGGAGGAAGAAGAAGAGGAGGGAGAAGGAAGAAAAGGAGGAGGGGGTGGAGGACGAGGAGGAGGAGGAGGAGGTACCGCTACTCCCCGGACCTCTCCCGGGGCGCTCTCTGACCAGAATCTCGAGGAGAATCCAACTGTGGCGACGACAGCTCTCCAGGACGAGCACAGGGCGCGTTCTGACCACAATCTCGAGGAGGATCCAAGCGTGGCGACGACAGCTCTCCAGGACGAGCAGCTGCACTGGTATCCTTTCCACATCTGACCCACGCCGCTCGCCGATGGGATCGGAGGATCGCACCGCATCGTCGATGCATTGGCATGCATCGGTGATGCATCGGCGACGTCGGCGTGGAGAAAATAGGGCTCCACACCGACCCGTGTCGCCGAGGCATCAGCAATGCGGCGCGATCCTTCGACTGAACGGCCTGTGCTCCCTCGACCGAGGGCAAACGATAGGGGGGATGGGCAGAGGGAGGGATGCATCGACCTCACATGGCTGATGCATCGCCCATGTACGGTCGATGCATCGCACCGTCGAAACACCGTCGATGCAGACCGCCCCATGCTGTCTACGAATCATCGGTGCACCGTCCTGCTGTGACCGATGGATCATCGATGCATCAATCAATCTGTCGAGGTCGACGCATCCCCCCTACGCTGATGAAAGCCAAAGGTACCGACAGCGCTACTCCCTGGACCTCCCCTGGGGCGAGTTCTAACCAGGACCTCGAGGCGAATCCAGCGGAGGCGACGAGGGCCTCCGAGGAGGCCCGAAGGGGGAAAACCGGGAGGGGGAGGAGGAGGAGGAGGAGGAGGAGGAGGAGGAGGAGAGGAGGAGGAGGAGAGGAGGAGGAGGAGGAGGAGGAGGAGGAGGGGGGAGGAGGAGGAGGAGGAGGCGGAGGAGGAGGAGGGAGGAGGAGGGAAGGAGGGGAGGAGGAGAGGAGAGGAGGAGTCTGACCCGTGCCCTCTCCCCCCTCCCTGCCCTCGATACCCCCCCTCGAGGTCCCTCCTCCTCCTCCTCCTCCTCCTCCTCCTCCTCTCCTCCTCCTCCTCCTCCTCCCTCCTCCTCCATCGGCTGCCCACACCACGGCCGCGCGGGCCCGCCGGCGCGGCGCGGCCTCGCTCCCACGGCGTGGGGGCGGCGTGCGGCGGGTGGCAGCGCTCCGCCGCCGCGCGGGTGGGCCCGGCGCGGGCCTGCGCGGGCGCGGCCGCGATGGGGCACGGCGCTCGCCGCGCGCCCCCCTCGCGCCCCGGTGCTCCCGCGGCCCTGCCCCCCGTGGAGCAGGGACCCGCCGCCCGCAAAGGGGCCCCAGGACACACAAATGAATACACACAACTTAAAAGATTCCCCATATTTTGCCATGGTTTTGGGATTTTCGTCTTCCCCCCCCCCCCACTTCCCATCTTTTCCAACATTTTCCTGGGGATCGACGATGAATTGTGTCTGTGTGTTTTTTCCTCTCCTGAGCCCCGGCGCTCCCGCGCCCCCGCCCCCCGTGGAGCAGGGACCGGCCGCCCAGGCATGCCTCCAGGCCCGCCAGCAAAGGTGCGCAGAAGCAAACAAAAAAAAACAAATGCTCGAAGAACAGCGGCCAGGCTGTGAGAGCAGAAACCCGAGGCGCCCAAACAAGGCAGTCCCGGCCAGGAGTGTTCCAGGAACGTGTCGTGGAAGCCACAGGAAGGGTTCTTAGAGCAGTGTGCGGCAGGCCTAAAGGCACGCCAGGGCGCTTCGCCACTGTTTGGCCCTGGGCGTCGCGTAATCCGGCGGCGAGCGAGCGGGGAAACTGAGAAGGAGAAGCTAGGCCCTCCGAGCAGGCGGCGGGACTTCTCAGAAGCCCTCGCGCCTTCTGCGAAGATCTTGCTGGCCTTCGGGGAAGACTTAGAAACTTCTCAGAAGGCCGGGGCACTTCCGAACCTTCTGAGGAGGCCTTCTCCTTCTCACTTCCCCCCCCTTCGCTCACCGCCCGGTAGTGGAGGGGCCAGATATGGGAGGTCGGCGAGGGCTGCAGAGAAAGGGGCCCTTGGGGGCCCCTAAGGAAACCTCTGGGGCCTGTGAGCTGGTTCCGCCGGCGCTGGTTTCGCCCGCGCTGGTTTTTCGCCCCGCTGGTTTCGCCGACGGCTAGTTCCGCCGGCGCTGGTTTCGCCGGCGCTGGTTTCGCCGGCGCTGGTTTTGCCGGCGCCGTCGTCGCCGTCGGCGTCATCGGGCGTCGGAGTCGAGCGGGCGTGTCGGGCGGGCGGGACATTCACGTGTGGGGCTCGCTCGACCGGAAACGTGCGGACCCCAACGCCTAACGGGCGGGTCGGGTTTGGCGGGCGGATCCTAACGGGCGGGTCGGGTCGGGTCAGGGCGGGCGAAGCCTAGCGGGCGGGTCGGGTCGGGCGGGCGGGACATGAAAGTGCCGGGCGCGTTCGACCGAGCACGCCCGAAGCCTAACAGGCGGGTCGGGTCGGGCGGGCGGGCCCCATAGCTGGCGGGTCGGATCGGGCAGTTTCGCCGACGGCAGCTGGTTTCGCCGACGGCAGCTGGTTTCGCCGACGGCAGCTGGTTTCGCCGACGGCAGCTGGTTGCCGACGGCAGCTGGTTTCCGCTGGGCGGCAAACCCAGCCGAGCAAAACTGGCCGGGCGAAACCAGGCGGGCGAAAGCAGCCGTCGGCGAAACCAGCGGTTGCCTGGGGCCCCCCAGGGGGCCTTTCGGGCCCGAAAAAAGCCCCTTTCTTCCCGCCCCCGCCCATTAAGCGACACCCAAGCCCCTCCCCCCTTCCGTCCCTCCGGGCACCTGTGCCACTGGGCCCCCTTCCCAGAAAAGCAGGCGGGCTGCAGCTCGGTTGTCACCTCGTCCGTGCCTGTCCGAGGGTCGTGGGCAACCACGAGGTTCGGAAGAGGCGAGTGGGCGAGAGATTCTTGCAAGTCGTGCACCTCGTCGCCCGATTTGCCCCACGGCCATGGTCCCCGCACTGGCGTGCGTGGGGGTGGGTTTGCTTCGCGTGGGAGTGGCTCGGGACCTCTGCTTAGCGCGACTGTTTGCAGCAGTGCGTCCATCATGGGGAGGCTCTACCTGCTCGAAGCAGGCGCCAAAAGCAGCCAAGATCTACTCCATAGGGGGGGGGAGAGGGGGGGGGGGGCGAGGGCCCGCGCCGATCGGCAAAACAATGAATAAAAAAACGATCACGAGTTCATCATGTGGCTTACGCGGCACGATCCAGCACCAGCGAATTGCGATGGCAAAACCATGAATGACAACAACGATCCCTAATTGGGGTGCGTCCGCGGCAGTGGGCCCGCGGGTACGGGCGCTTTCTCGGGCGGCTGCCCGTTCTCGCTGCCGCCGCTCGGCCAAGAGAACGTGTGTCCCTGAGGCCCGGTCGTTTGGCTCGGGAGGCAGTTGCTGCTCAGTTGTGAGGGCGTGCTGCCTTCCAGCAGCGGGAGTGCTCAGCCGCTGCACGCGGAAGGCTGCTGGTTTGCATTGGATCTCTACAGCGAAGACCATGTGAGACGCTTCTCTGGCGGGGCTGCCACGCACATTGTGCTCACCCTGCGTTTCTTGATAAGCGTGGGGGGTACCCCCCCCCGACGAGGGTCAACCTCGCCTCGTCGTCGCGCCACGACGGGGGTCGGAGCGCCTTCGGCGCGCGGTGGCTGCCCGCGACGGGGCTCGATGTGGGGCTGTCGGCGGGGGTGACACCCCCTCGACGCTTATCAAGAACCTCGGAGCTTTGTGGGCCCTGGAAACGGCAGGGCCGTTTTTTCACCGTTTCCAAAAAAAGGTCCCTTGAAAATGGAAACGGCCCAAAAAAAGCGACCGGAAACGGCAACATGATGGACCCACGAACCCGGAAAGGGATATAGACATGTGCAGCATGGTCACGTTTTCACGATATCCAACTGGGCGACACCTCACGAAACATCCCACGAGACACCCCGCGAAGCATCCCAGGAGACACCTCACGAAACAACCCACGAGACACCTCACGAAACATTCCACGAGACACCCCGTGAAACATTCCACGAGACACCCCACGAACAGGCAACCACTCAACCAGACACCCCACGAAACATTCCACGGGGGTGCGACTGGGTGTGGTCGTGCTGGGGTGTGGTCGTGCTGGGAGTGTGGTCGTGCTGGTCGTGCTGGGGCGTGGTCGTGCTGGGGCGTGGTCGTGTGGGGCGTGGTCGTGCTGGGGTGGTCGGTCGTGCTGGGGTGTGGTCGTGCTGGGTGTGGTCGTGCTGGGGTGTGGTCGTGCTGGGGGGTGGTCGTGCTGGGGGGTGGTCGTGCTGGGGTGTGGTCGTGCTGGGGTGTGGTCGTGCTGTGGTGAGGTCGTGCTGGGGTGTGGTCGTGCTGGGGTGTGGTCTTGCTGGGGTGGGGTCGTGCTGGGGTGTGGTCGTGCTGGTCGTGCTGTGGTCGTGCTGGGGTGTGGTCGTGCTAGGGTGGGGTCGTGCTGGGGTGGGGTCGTGCTGCTGGGGTGTGGTCGTGCTGGGGTGTGGTCGTGCTGGGGTGTGGTCGTGCTGGGGCGTGGTCGTGCGGGGTGGGGTGGGGTGGGGTCGTGCTGGGGTGTGGTCGTGCTGGGGTGGTCCGCACCCTGTGATTTATCGATCGGGTCGTGCTGGGGTGTGGTCGTGCGTGCTGGGGTGTGGTCGTGCTGGGGTGTGGTCGTGCTGGGGTGTGGTCGTGCTGGGGTGTGGTCGTGCTGGGGCGTGGTCGTGCTGGGGCGTGGTCGTGCTGGGGTGTGGTCGTGCTGGGATGTGGTCGTGCTGAGGTGGCCCGCACCCTGTGATTTATCGATCGGGATTTCAAAAACAAGCGTTTCGCCTGAGACATCCTCAAATTTTAATCCGCCGGCCTCCTTCGACCTCGATATTTATCAGGGAAAGAATCCGCCGGCCTCTTTCAAGTTGGGCACGGTTGGACATGTTTACGTACTAAAAGAGAACCCTGGGCCTACGCCCTTTCCGGGAAAAAGCCGGCTCCAGGATTGGAACTGGAGCCGGAACCGGTCAAAAAACAGCGACGGAACCGGTAAAGAAACGGCGTCGGAACTGGCAAGAAAACGGCAAAACGGAACCGGTAACAAAAACGGCCCTGTCGTTTCCAGGGCCCACTAAGGTGACACCCCCTCGACGCTTATCAAGAACCTCGGAGTAGTCAAATTGCCCCCCAAAGAAAAAAAAAACCCTCCGCCCCTCCATCCCTTCGCCCTGCTTGCCTGTCCCCCCCCCCCTCAGGGGCAACGTAGGGGGGGACTAGCATAAGGGGGGGGAAATGCATCGACATGGGATCGGCGATGCATCGCCGAGAGATCGGCGATAGGCCCCCGATCTGAAATTCGCTCCTTCCTGGGAGGGTTGGGGCCATCGGGCCCCTATCGGCGATCAATGGGCCATTGGGGATCGGTGCCTCCCCCCCTGTGCCCATCCCCCCCTTCTCGCTGCCCCTGACACCCCCCCTTGGCCCTGCCCTCCTCACCCTCCACCCCCACAACCCCCCCTGGCACCCCCCCTCCACGATTTCCCCACACCCACCTCTCCCCTCCCTCCCCACCTCCACAATTTCCCCTCACCCCAACCTCCACAATTACCCCTCCACAAAATATGAATATGACTCCCCTCCCCTGGTGACATCCCGAAGATATCCGGTCCCCCTCCGCTTATACTATGTTTTTACACACGGGATTCCCGGGAACTGGATCCTCGCTTTGTTTTTTCCAAAATGCCGCTGAAGCGCTGGCCTCAATTTTGGGCTTCCACTCGTTCCGAATCGTGCTCCCGCTGCAGCGCTGGCATCATTTCCGCGCTTCCACTCGTTCCGAATCGTGCTCCCGCTGCAGTGCTGGCCTCATTTTCCATATGTGTTCTGACAATCTGATTGATTATTTTCGATCCTTCAAAATGTTGCTGCTCCCGCTGCAGCACTGGTCCCATTTCTGCGCCTCTGGTTGTTCCAAAACGTGCTCCCGCTGTAGTTCAAAAATCAAGAAAATTACCTCCAGAAAAAACCATCGCAAGTGACTACACATCCGGTGCCGATTCGTTGACTTTTTGGGCCGCAGAAGCCCCCACTTCGGGGCGGCGTCGTTTGGAGGAAGTATCAAGCGGGGACCCCGTTTCTGCTTTCAGAAGGCGATGTTGCAAGCAGAGCCAGCGGGTGCTCTCCATCAGCCCCGCCTTGTGGGGAGCTTTTCGGGGAGCCCAGGGAAATAAGCATGGAGCCGCGACTCCAAACCGGCCCAGACCCTTCGAAGACGATCCACTCACTCTCCAAGGAACCCGGCGCCCTGCCATGACATGCTGTGAACTGTTCTGTTCTGCGCCGCTGTGCGATGCCATGCAGTGCGCTGCAATGCTTTGTGATGCAATGCTTCACTTCGTAATGCCACGCCATGCTATGACATTCTACGCTCTGCCGTGCTCTTCTACGCCATGCCGTGCCGTGCTCTACGATGCATCGCGCACCCTCTCGCGATCATTGTCCTGGGCCCTGCTCGACATCCGACTGAACGAATAGAGAGAACGTATACGCCATGGTAAGGGATGGGACGGAGGGGTAGGACGTCATATATGACTCGAGCGCACCTGGCTTGGTCCTCCCCCCTCCCCGCTCGCAGGGAGATGCACTGAGGAGCAAAGAAAGGTGGGAGGAACTGGGCCTACCGAGAATATGGAGTGCGGGAGGAAGAAGGAGGGATGAGGAGGAGAGGGAAGCAGACCGGAGCAGGGGGAGAAGGGAACAGGGGAGAGGAGTAACGACAGAGGAGTAACGACGTTTGGTCTGTCCGTCGACGCTTCTCGGTGACTATCACGAGCGCTGATATCACTGAGTAAGACGGCGTATTTGTTCTCGTTGCGATGATGTGTGGCTCGTTGCACTAGCGCTCACCGGGTGTGCGAAGGCATGGGACGCACAGAGACATGCTAATACCATGTGTCCTCCTTGGAGGCGCGCGTCCGACCCGAACATCTAGCACACCCATCCTGTAGCAGATCGTCTCCCGAGCGGCGGCCAGAAAGCGCACGCCACGACGCATGTACTATGAGACTTCTCGGTGCGCGCGTCGCCCCTGGGGGGGGGGGGGGGGGCGACGCACATGTAGTAGAAGTAGGTTTGGGCTCACGCCGAAGGCATGCAGCGTGAGCACAGGCGCGACGGCAGAGGGTCGGCGGGGGGGGGGGCGGGGGGGAGCATCGTGGAGGGTGGCGGCAGGCGGCGACGGGAAAGCCCGCCGGAGCCGCATCACGGCGGCAAGAGCCCCTCGGAGTGGACATCCGCGAGGGGAGGGAGCCGGCCGAGGATGTGGCAGGAGGGGCGCCGGACGCCGGAGGGAGGCGGAGAGCGCTGGGGCGCTGGGCAGAGGGCGGGAGGAGGGAGGAGGAGCGAGAGGAGGAGGAGGAGGAGGAGGGGGAGGAGGAGGAGGAGGAGGAGGAGGAGGAGGAGGAGGAGGAGGAGGAGGAGGAGGAGGAGGAGGAGGGGGAAGGGGAGGAGGAGGAGGAGGAGGAGGAGGAGGAGGAGGAGGAGGAGGAGGAGTGGGGAGCAGCGGGGCCAGGAGGACGGGGAGGGGGGAGGCAAGAGTCGGAGGTGGAGCGGCAACAGGGGAAGGGCGATGGACGCCACTAGATTTTGAATGTGGGACCGAGCGCAGTAGCACCAGTGTCACGTCAACATGATTGGAGCTCAGGACACTGTCTGTCCACAGAGCGGGGCGGTTCCCTACCGACCGCTCGAGTGGCTACTGGACAATCGTGCGCAGAACGGAAGCAAGAAAGCATGGCAAGGATCGCGACCTCCACGACCACGTGGAACAAAAACAGCAGCGTGCGGCCTCGCCAGGCAATGCTGGCGCTCTATCTGGAAGGTCCCACCAACGATTGAAGCAAAACCACCTGGCGGTTCCACAATTCTGTTGGACCCCCTTATCCACTTTGGAAGCGATGCTCACGCTGCAGCGTCTCGGGGTCCGCCGAACCTGGACCCTCAACGACAACCGGGCGAGAACGGCTCCCTGTGCCCCTCCACCCAGAGGCACTCGTCCTCGGTCCCCCTCTCTCTGTCGATGTTTTGCGTCCGCGGCTAGGCAGGGGTCGTCTGCGCTGGCGGAAGAAGCTGACTAAACGGGGGCACCGTTGTAGCGAATTGGCCAGCATGCAGAGGGACGGAGCGGGCGGGCGGCCACGGGAGGGACGAAACTCTCACTGCAACGACCTTGCAGACGTGCTGCAGCGGATGTTTGCGCGGAGTTCTGTCAATGCAGAACCCCGAAACGGCCAGTGAAAAACGAGGTGAATGCCGCGTGGACTTCGTCTTCACTCCTGGCCCAAATCAAATCCGCACGACAAATTCACCTCGACCTCCGGAACGAAATCCTCCAGGGCACTCCAGGCATTTGTGGGCCCCGGAAACGGCAGGGCCGTTTTTTCACCGTTTCCCAAAAAAAATGTCCCTTGAAAAAGGAAACGGTACAAAAACGGCGACCCGAAACGGCAAAAAAACGGCTCCAGGATCGGAACTGGAGCCGGAACCGGTCAAAAAACGGCGACGGAACCGGTGAAAAAACGCCTTCGGAACCGGCAAAAAAAACGGCAAAACGGAACCGGTAACCAAAACGGCACTGTCGTTTCCAGGGCCCACGAAGCTCCGGGCCCCTCCTGTCGTTTGCCGAACGCATTCCGCTCCGCGATGTCGGCGCCACGAGGGCTCGGCCCCTGGCGGGCCGCACAGCGCGGCAGGGAGGCAGCGGGCGGATCGGGCGGGGGGGCCCTGCAACGTGAAGGCGGGCCTGTCCCCCTCCAGGGGGATCTTCGACGAAAAATCCCACCAGCCCTTTGGGCGTGAGTGGTTTAGAGAGCCCGCTCTGTTCTCAACCCCCTTCTTCCCCTTCGGGGAGGGGTTTACCCCTCCCCCTACCCCCTCCCCCTGGGCCTGGAGAGGTCCTTTCGCGGGTCGTCAGAGGGGTCATTTTCGACTCCTGGGAGGGCTAAAAAACGAAACCCCTCACGAGGATTCTGGCCCCCCCGACGGGGGGAGGGAGAAAAGTGCTCCCCCCATCTGTGATCGATCGCCCGACAGATGGCCCCAAGATTCCTCCCAGACCCCTCCAAGAGGCCTCCAAGAGGCCTCCAAGAGCCCCCAAGAGGCCTCCAAGAGGCCCCCAAGATGCCCCCAAGAGGCCCCCAAGAGGCCCCAAGAGGCTCCCCGAGGCACCCAAGACGCTCCTGGAGCCTGGCGCCGCCAATGAGGGGCCCCAAGACGCCCAACGGGCTCCAAGGGGAGGTCCAAGAGGGAAGCGGTCCCCCAATGACCAAGGACCGCTCTAGAAGCCCTGGGGCCCAAGAGGCCCCCGGAAGACGCCCAAAGGCTCCAAGAGGCCCCGAACGACTCACACCACGAGGAGCCCGAACGAGTCACACCAGGAGGAGGGGCCCGAACGACTCACACCAGGATGAGGGGCCCGAACAACTCACACCACGAGAAGCCCGAACGACTCACACCAGGACGAAGCGCCCGAACGACTCACACCACGAAGAGCCCGAACGACTCACACCAGGAAGAAGGGCCCGAACGACTCACACCAGGACAAGAAACCCCAAACGACTCAAACCACGAGGAGCGCTTTCTCTCCCTCCTCATCCGCCTCGTCCTTCTCCCGCTCCCACCACAAGGAGGATGTACAAGGAGGCGGGAGGAAGGAGGAACAGGGGAGATATGCGGGGGCAGGCGGAAACACGCCTGAAAACACGACTGTCGGCATGCTTCGCAAGAGTTGCTGTTTTGAGATGGGCTGGTGGGGATACGCGAAGCGTAAAGAATTGCAAATACCCAAAAAAAAAAATGCCCCCCAAAAGGCCCAGAACTACTCCAAGAATAGCCCCCAGACTATTTTTGGAACATGTTTTGACTGTTTTTGGGGTAGCTCAATTTTTCGTCGGCAATCCCCCTGTGGGGGGACAGGCCCGACTTAACACTGCAGCGGGCGGGCCGGGCGCGAGCCACGGAGGCGGGCGGGCGGGCTGCCGGGCAGGCGAGCCGGCGGCCCTGGCACGGGGCGGGCCGGGCGGGCGGGCCCCAGCAAGTTTGGTCTGGCAGGCGAGGCGTGGAGACGAGCTTTCAGGCGGGCCTGTCCCCCTACAGGGGGATCTTCGACGAAACATTAAGATACCCCCAGAATAATCAAAAAGTAGTCCAAAAAGAGCGTGGGGACGATTTTGTTGAGTATCTTTGGGCCTTTTTGGGGTATCTTTGGGGGTACTTTTAATTTTTCGTCGAAAATCCACCTGTAGGGGGACAGGCCCGACTTAACCGTAGATTGTGGAGAAGCCTCGGGCGAGAGTGCGAGTCCTGAGAAGCTGCAGGACGTCGCGCGCGAGAGCGCCACTCCTGGGCGTCGGGCGCGCAGCGCCGCAGCAGATCGCCCCGAAGTCCCAGGCAGGAGTGCGATTCCGAAGTGAAAATCAGTTGTGAGGAGGTCGCGAACGAGAAACCGATGCTCATGACCTGCGAAGAAATATCCGGCGGGAGCCGTTGCTGTGCCGATGCGGGCCCCCCAAGCCTGCAACCTCGCTCTCGCTTGATGCCGCCCTGCTTTTTATCCATGACTGGTGATCTTGCCTCGTCGTCGAGAACCATCCCTGTATCGCAAGCCCAGAGATTGGAGAGAGCGTGATCCACCGCCGCTTTACTGTGGAAAATTGCCAACCTTTTCCTCCGGAACCCGGGGGTCTCCCCCCCCCCCTCCGAAAATCCCCCTGCTGATGCTGGAAACCCCCTCCCCCCCCCCCCCCCCCCCCCCCCCCCCCCCCCCCCCCCCCTCACCCCCCCACCCCCCCCCCCCCCCCCCCCCCCCCCCCCCCCCCCCTCCCCCCCCCTATATCTTCCCCCCCCCCCCCCCCCCTCCCCCCCCCCCCCTCCCCCCTCCCTCCGGCCCACCCCCCCCCCCCCCCCCCCCCCCCACCCTCCCCTAACCCTCCCCCCCCCCCCCCACCTCCCCTGAAATCGGGGGGCGGTCACTACGGTTTCGAACCCTCCCCCCCCCTTCCGGATATCGGAAAGAAAAAGGGGGGGGGTCATAGGGGTCTGGACCCCTCCCCCCCTCGAAAACCGGAGGGGGATCACTACCGGTTCGACCCCCCCCCACGCACCGCCAGCAAACGACTCCCGGTCCCTACCACCGCTCGCATCACATCCCCCACTGTTGTTCCCAGCACCACTGTCCTCACCACCACTGTCCCCGCTGGTTCCACCACCGTCCCTATTGTCCCCACCAATGCCCCCACCATTGTCGCACTGTCCCCACTGTTCCCACAACTGTTCCCACCACGGTTCCACTCTCCCCACTGTCTCCACGGACCCAACCACTGCCTATCCCCATTGTCCCCATTGTCCCACTGACTCCTCCGCTGTCCCACTGAGCTGTCCCACTGTTTCCACCACTGTCCCCACTGTCCCCACCACTGTCCCCACTGTACCTCTGTCCCATTGTCCCACCGCCGTCCTCGCCGACGCCTTTACCAGTGTCCCCACCACCATTGTACCCTCCACTGTCCCAGAGTTTCCACCTCATTCCCACTGTCCCCACACCACTGTCCCCACCACCACCGTCCTCACCACTGTCCACTGTCCCCCCTGTTCCCACCATTGTCCCCACCACTGTCCCCACCACTGTCCCCACCACTACCGTCCCCACCACTGTCCCACTGTCCCACTGTCCCCACCACTGTCCCGCTGTCCCCTCGCCACTGTCCCCACCAACACCGTCCCCACCACTGTCCGCACCCCCACTCGGTTTTCGAGGGGGGGGGGTTCGAACCGGTAGTGACCCCCCCCCCCTTTTCATGATGAGCTGGGGGGGGGGAGGGAGGGGTTCGAACCGGTAGTGACCCCCCCCGGTTTTCCGGAGGGGGGGGGGGAGGGGTTCGAACCGGTAGTGACCCCCCCGGTTTTCCGCCAGCAGCGGTAGAACACGCTCTTGCTAGAGCTTGACACAACACCAAAATTTTAATTCTTATCGGCGCCGGTTGTGTTGCTCACGGGGAGAAGGAATGCTCACGATCTCGGTGAGGGTGTTTTAATTTTTGGCTTCCATGGGTGACCGAACTATTGCCATCCAACACCGAAAATCTAGGATCATCTTCCCCCTGGGGGAGCGGCCAAATTGAGGGGGGTGTCAAGAGGGGGGGTGCAAATCATGACCGGCGGCAATGTGCGCGGCCCAGCGGGGGGGCCAGGGACAGAATGAAGTAAGAAGGGGCGCCATGAAATCTGGGGAAATATCATGGCCCCTGCCATGATATCCACCCCCCCCCTAGTCATCACCCCCCTCTTTTCCGCTCCCGATATTTCCAGGCCTCCAACTGTAGCGAAAACTGCGCTCCCGCTCGATTGGTCTCTCCTGGATGTCTACTTCGGAGTAATGCGCTCCGGCCTCGGCGCTCACCTCGCCCTCCCGAGCAGCCAACGGCGCTCCCGCTCGATACGAGGGACCCCACAAAGGACGTACGCGCCCAGCTATGTACATGAGCACGGCCCCTCGACTCGCGAGACCTGCCGCGTGATACGAACATTCGTGCAATGCGAACTCTCGAAAACAGCGTGGATTCATGTACGTGTACGTCCTTCTTTCGCTCCTGAGATACCTGCTCCGGGTTCA
The DNA here is from genome assembly GCA_963575745.1 of Prorocentrum cordatum. Classification (NCBI taxonomy): domain Eukaryota; class Dinophyceae; order Prorocentrales; family Prorocentraceae; genus Prorocentrum; species Prorocentrum cordatum. Next base: position 105,887 of record CAUYUJ010000597.1, read on the forward strand.
CTTATAAAAGGCCGGGCTTCCTTCCCTCACCTCGGATACAGTCAAAACGTAGATTTAAGGACGGGTGATGAGGACGCAAGACCCTTGGAGGCCGATGTTGGGTTTTTTAGGGCGGCGGGCGACCAGTGATAATGGCAAGGACGAGCCTCAGAGGCAAGGACACAAGGGTACCCTAGATGAAGGCGCGCGTCCTTACTATGCGCGTTGACTGTACTGTCATCATGCAAGAGCAACGCTCTCGCTCTTTACCCAGGAGTGGAGCTGCCGCCTCGACGCTGAAACTACGTCCCCGAACCGGCAACAACACTCCCGCTTGATATCTGATTGCTTTGACTCAATGAGTGGGACCCTTGTCTCAGCACCCGAACCGACACCCCCAACAACAGCGCTTCCGCTCGAGACCGCTTTATCTTTTACTCAGGAGTGGCTCTTTCCCCTCGCGGCAAAACCAGCCCCCCCCCGCACGACAACTGTCATGTCTGATACTTCCTCGGCTACCCAATGAAAAGCGTTCTCCTCGGCGGTTTGCCCCCACAAGCGGCAACAGCGCTCCCGCTCGATACTCCCGAGCCTTTCACGCAGACGTGGCGCCCTCGTCTCGGCAACGCCCCTGGAGTGCTTCCGGACGGCCCCTGGAGGAACCGACAAGGTCCAAACAGAGGCTCCAACATGCCCCGAAGAGGCGCACAAAGACTCCCAAAAGCCCCTCGGACGGCCCATGAGCGGCCCAAGACGGACCAAGAGCAGGCCAAGACGGTCCTCCCCCTATTGATTGTTGACAGGGGTGCCTGGCGCGCTAGGTGTCTTAAAGGTTGTTTATTATATTCAAGACTCCCCCTGGGGGTTCGGCTCATTGCGCCGCCCACCCGGAAATCTCCGAGCAGGGTGGTTGGCAAAAGGTATTTCCGCTCTGGATGGCTCCAAGATACTACAAGATGGCCTCCAAGACGCCCAAGATGGCCCCTAAATTCCCCCAAGATCGTCTCAGATGGCCTCCAAGACGGCCCAAGAGAGTCCAAGATGGACTCCAAGTTCACCCAAGAAGCTTCCAAGACGACTCAAGACGGCCCCAGAGGCCCCCAAGAGGCCTCCAAGACAGCCCAAGAGACCTCCAAGAGGTCCTCCAAAGGGCCCGAGGAGGCCAACGCAATTAATTTGCCATGAAGATTTTTGAAGAATTGTGGCAGTTGCTTCTCTTCGGCCTTCCGACGACCCACGACGGCCCAAGAGGCTCCCAAGATTGCACCAAGATCGTCCAAGAGGCCTCCAAGATGGCCCCACGACCACCCAAGAGGCTCCCAAGACAGCCCCCAACGGACCCCAAGACGGCCAAAGAGGCCTCCCAGACGCCCAAGATGGCCTCCAAGACGGCCCTGCAAAACCCCATGAGGGCCCCAAGAGAACCTCCGTCGGAAGGCGTCTTGGGGGCCAGGAACGCCCTAAGGCGGCCAAAGAGGCTCCCATGTAGCCCCTAAAGGCCCGCAACAGGCCCAAGGACGTGCCCAAGAGGAATCCAAAAGGCCCCCAGGAAGCTCACAGGAGGCCCCAAGAGTGTCCCGAGCGGCTCCCAAGATGCCTCCTCCTGTTCTTTTTCTTCCTCCTCGTTCTCCTCCTCCTCCTCCTCCTCCTCCTCCTCCTCCTCCTCCTCCTCCTCCTCCTCCTCCTCCATGTTCCTCCCTCTTCTCATCGTCCTCGTTCTTCCCCCACGTGTTCCCCAAAGGGTTTCCGCAGCGGCTGGGGGAACACATGGTCCAGTAGCGCGCCCAAACTTTGCCCAAATGTTTCGCCACATAGGCGTATCCTACAAGGCGGGGGGCGGCGGTGATTCGCCGTAGACGCCTTCGAGATGGGGCGCCCCGCGAGGCCCCAGTGAGCACCCGAAGCCAAGGGGGCGCCCCAGACGCCTCAGGGGGCCAATCTCACCTCTGGGTTGGAGTCCATGTGGGACCTGCTCTAGAACAGGAACATACCGTAGACGGATCCACCCTTCTCCGACCTTGCACCGCGCCGAACGCAACGGCCACGCTGTCCATAGACGCATCCGCCCTGAAAGTGTCTACGGACGTCACGGCACCCAGTGTGTCCAGAGACGCGTTTGGCTAGGACGTGAGAAATCCAGATGTTGGTCTTCTGGAAGCGGGTAGGCTTGGCCCTCTAAGCTCTGGGTTTATGTTGCTCCCATCGTACTCAAGGACAACATCCCAGAAATAATTTCAAGCACCCAGAAAAGTGCCGAAAGAGTGTCGAAAGAGTGTCGAAAGAGTGTCTCCCAGGGCCCGGCACGTGACGTGAAAACCCTCGATGTTCGGGGTGTCTTCCTGGCGCTCGACAGTCATTCTGGCGATCGAGGCTAAAGCAGGTTGGAACGTCATAACCTCTGGGCCCCCCGTGCCTTCTCTCCCCCCGGTGCCCCCTCGACTGCGGCAGGGAGGCGCCCGCCCTCGCGCCCCCACTGGGCCACCCTCGACCCCAGGGCGCTCCCGACGCCTCCGGTCCGGCCTCGGCCCTCGAGCCGCCCGGCCTCGGCAACCGATCCTCGACCCTCGCTCCCTGGACCCCGACGACCTCGACCCTCGATCTTCGCAAACCCCGATCCTCGATCCCCGATCCTCGAGCCGCCGATCCTCGACCCCCGATCCCCGACCCTCGATCCTCGATCCTCGATCCCTGGACCCCCGATCCTCGACCCTCGAGCTTCGCACCGCCGATCCTCGATCCCCGATCCTCGACCCCCGACCCTCGACCCTCGACCCTCGACCCTCGATCCTCGATCCCTGGACCCCCGATCCTCGGCCCTCGAGCTTCGCAAACCCCGATCCCCGAGCCCCGCTCCCCGGCGAGCCCCGATCCTCGCAGGGCCGCCCCCCGGACCCCTCGGGCACCCCGCCGCCTCCTGCCTCGGGCCCCCGCACCTCCAGGGGCTCCCCACTCCGCGCTCCTCGCGCGGCGCGAGGGCGCGGCGTGCGACCCACTTCGCGCTCTCGCGCCGCCTCCCAGGAGAGAAGAGAAGGATGATAGGAGAACAACAAGTGGCATAAACATAAAAACTCGGAGGTCCGCGCGGATTGCTCGGATCGGCGCTGGAGGCGCCGCCGGGGACATCCAGCGCCGATCCGAGAAATCCGAAGGCCCCAGCGCCGATCCGAGAAATCCGCGCGGACCTCCGAGTTTTTATGTTTATGTCGCGTTGTGCTCCCCTAGAAGAGGAGGGCGAGGAAGAATCCGAGCCGAAACGCGAAGCGCGAAAAAACTGCGCGCCCTCGAGGGCGCCCTTTGACCTCCGACACACCCCTCCCGCCCCCGGCTTAAGTGAGAAGGTGCCTGGTGGAAACCAAACAGTAAGCGCCCGAGACGGCGCAACGAGCACAGTCACTGTTCGGGCTCAGCAAAAACCAACACTGGTGCAGAGACAGGCGCGCGCGTCTTGGCAGCCGCAGGCTCACGCGCGCTGTCCTCCTCATCACTCGTGCCAGGCCTCGGCAGAGGCCCAGCTGCGCCGCCGGCTGGCGGCCCCACGGCCCGAACCGCTATGCGGTCAAGGCCGAAAGGAAAAGGACCTACGAAGGGCCAGGGAGGGCCTGGGAGGGAAGGGCCCGAGGAGAAACTTGAGCCCCAAAGGGGCCGCGGAGAGGGGGGAAAGGGACAGAAGCAGGAGGAGGCCCTTCCCCCTCACCAGGCACTTACTCCCTGAAACCTTACGTTTTACGCACGCTCAAACTCTCACGTTTAAGTGAGAAGGTGCCTGGTGGAAACCAAACAGTAAGCGCCCGAGACGGCGCAACGAGCACAATCACTGTTCGGGCTCAGCAAAAACCAACACTGGTGCAGAGACAGGCGCGCGCGTTTTGGCAGCCGCAGGCTCACGCGCGCTGTCCTCCTCATCACTCGTGCCAGGCCTCGGCAGAGGCCCAGCTGTGCCGCCGGCTGGCGGCCCCACGGCCACCCAGCTACTTGCCCCCTCGGCGCCCGTGACTTGCGGGAGGTGCCGAATGGGGCTCGCAGCTGGGCGCCTCTGCTGCCCAGCGCAAGGCCAACTCTACTCCTCGCATTCCTCAAACCTCGGGGACCGCACTGGCGGGACGCCCCGTCCCTCCTCCCTCTCTCCTCCTCCACCTCTCCCGGGGACCGCACTGGCGGGCCGCCCCGGGGTCTCTCCTCACCTCCGCCGATCCTCCATCTCTCCCCTCCCTGGGACCGCCCTGGCGGGAAGCCCCGGGCACTCTCCTCACCTCCGCCGTTCCCGAGGGGTCACCACTGCCCCCAGGCCGCAGCCCCCAGACTGCGCACAATCCAGCATCGGCCCCTCCAGTGGTGGCTCGCCACGGCACAGGATTCGCACACCTGCGACTCTCCTCAGGTCACCAGCTTTTCCTCCACGTCAGCAGCCGGCCCCTCTCTCGCCACTCCCGCCTTATACCCTACGTGCAGGGTCGCAGCCGACTTCGCCATCGCCTCTGACACTCCAGCGGCGTCCTCATTCGCCTCCCACAAATACTGGTGAAAGGCTCCACTGTTCCACCGTCCCCATCGCTTGACCAGCTCCGTGTCCTGGAAGCAGTGGTACAGGGCCGTCGCTCCCCCAATTCGGAGCGAATGGCTCTTGAACCTGTCGGGTGGATAGCCCTCCAGCGCCGCTGCCTTCTGAAGTAAACCCTGGATGCGCTGCCGCGTGATCGGGCTGCCGTCTTCCCACCTCGCGAGTGGTAGGTGCGCCTCTTTGCCTGCGATACGGCTCGGGAACCAGCGGTTGTAGCACTCTGCCGCCCACGCCGGGCAGACGCCGCGCGGGTCGTTCGAGCGGAAGTGGTTCCTCGCCTGCCCTGCTCCCTTCTGGTCACCCTTCGACGCCTTGAACCACAGCACCACCTCGTCCGCGGCGGCGAAGTGACTCACCTGCTCGCCTTTGCACTTCGGGGAAATATCCAGCCCGGTCAGGACCTTCTTCAAATCCCAATGCCCCGAATGAGCGTACTCGCCGATCCGCATCATGAAGAAGAAAGCGAAGATCACGCAGAAGTACAAGGCCGCGTCGTCCGCACACAGGTCAGGCTTCAACATGTCTCGGATCCTCCTCAGCATCTCGGTCGTCACCGGGAGCTTCCTCTTCCCGGGCCCTTGCCAATTCTCTACCCCATTCAAAGCCATCCACAATCGCGGCTTACCCGCCAGGGGGTCGGGCTCACCCAGCCTCACATGATGTGAGCGGATCCCCAGCAACTTCGACCGTATCGCACCGTGCGACCGCTTCAGGCTGTTGTACAGGTGCACCATGAATAGCAGCAGCTCCTCCTCATCCTGGTGACGCTCATCGCGAGTCTCCCCATGCAGGATGGGCGATCTCCTGCGGATGCGACAGAACGTCGTCCACTGCCTCCAAGCAACCCCATAGGTCGCCTTCGTCCCCTTGGCCACCGAGGCCACCACTGCTGCGTCTACCAACTTCAAGAGCTCTGGCGCGTACCCCGCATCCGCACGCCCGCCGGCACGCCTGGAGTCCTCCCTGGCAATCCGCCTCAGCTGCCGCTCGAGCCCTGCGCTGCCCTGTCCGCTGCCTGCTGCCGCCTCCAGGTACCGGCTCACCGCCTCCGGGTCGATGTCCTCGGGTGGTCCAGCCTCCGGTGCCGCACGTCGCGCCACCTCCTCACGCTCACACTCCTCTCCTCCCCCGCGCCGGGGGGGGACCGCAGCGGCACGCCCTGCCTTGGCTGCCCTCTGCCCCGCCGCCGTCCGGTCCTTGGCCATCGAAATGGGGTAGGTCTTGTTGCACATCGGGCAGCTCGTGTCCCGGCCCTCGCCCTGCACACCGCAGTACTCACACCACGCATAGCGG
>CAUYUJ010000598.1:0-32500 GCA_963575745.1 Prorocentrum cordatum
CGGTCACGGTCACGGTCACGGTCACGGTCGCGGTCACGGTCACGGTCACGGTCGCGGTCACGGTCACGGTCACGGTCACGGTCACGGTCACGGTCACGGTCACGGTCACGGTCACGGTCGCGGTCACGGTCATGGTCACGGTCACGGTCACGGTCACGTTCCCTTCTTCTTCTTCCCGCGCACGCCAGCCTGCGCTGCAGGACGGTCGCGGTCGCGGTCGCGGTCGCGGTCGCGGTCACGGTCACGGTCACGGTCACGGTCACGGTCACGGTCACGGTCACGTTCCCTTCTTCTTAACATAAGGGAAGAAGGCGAACGTGACTTGATCCAGCGCCGCACTCCCCTTGGAGAGAGAGAGAGAGAGAACAAAAAAAAATGGGTGTCCCAAAACCGTGTGGTGACAGACCCGGCGATGACCTCGAAATCCGCAGAGACCTCACCGCACGGTCCGTCACCACACGGTTTTGGGACCCTGGAGGCTCCCGTCGCCCGAGCCATCCTCGGAGAACGGCCCAAAAGTCCCAAAACCGGGCGGTGACCCCGAATCCCCACCGACTCACCACACGGTGTGGTCACCGCCCCGTTTGGGAGCCCCCGAAAGAACGAAAGCGAGACACGACCCCCCACCCCGGGAGAGCTGCCTGCACTCCGACGCGGCCGCGGAGGCTCCTGCCCGGGGGGAGCACGGGCCCCCGCGCCACGAGCTCTCCGCCCCTGCGGCGGCCGGCGCCGCGGCGTCGAGCCTCCTTTTGTGAACGGAGCCCCAGGACACACAAATAGATACACACGAACAAAAGGATTCCCCATACTTTCCCCATGCTTTCTGGGCTTCTGTCTTCGCCCCCACTTCCCATATTCTCCCATATTTTCTGGGGCGTCGACGATGAATTGTGTCTGTGCTGTTTTCCCTCCTGATTCTGGCGGGCTCTCCGCCGCGGGCCGCCGCCGCGGCGGCGGCCCGCTGCGGCGCCGCCGGCCGCTGCCGGCGCCGCCGCGGCGGCGGGCCGGCGCTGCCGCCGTGGCGGCGCGCGGCCACCGCCGCCGCGGCGCAGCAGCCCGCGGGCCGCCGGCCGCCGCGACGCCACGAGGTCGAAGGCCCCTCCACCTCCTCCTCTCCTCATCCTCCCTCCTCCTCCTCCTCCTCCTCCTCCTCCCACTCCTCCTCCTCCTCCGCCTCCTCCTCCTCCTCCTGGAGTAAGATGGGGAGGACCAGGACCAGGACGGCGCGGCGCCCCCCAAGAGGCGGTGTCCCAGGAGCAGAGGAGCACGGCCAGGACAAGGGTTTGGACGCCCGAAATGGGTACGGAAAAAAATGGTACAATGCCCAACAACAAATGTTGTCCCAAACCAACAGCGGCCGCTGTTGGGCAGGTGGCCTTCTGTCTCGAATGGACACAGGCCGCGGCGGCGCGGACAGCGAGCCCTGTTCAAAATGAACAAGAACTGCTGTTGGGCAGTGTACCCATTCTTTCAGTACCCATTTCGTGCGTGCAGATGTACACGGGCGCCCGCCGGCGAGCCTTTCCTGTGCCCTGGCGGGGGGCAGCGGTGTGTGAGCTCACTGGCCCACAGCAGCGATGATTCGTGCGCTGCGGTCGGCCCTCCACCCCCCTTGGCATCTGCCGTTATGCCTTGGCCAGTCCGCGGCCACAAGGAGGTCCCGACCCCTTCCCTGGGGGGAGTTCTTCGTCCCAAATCCATGTTTCATGGTCCACTTCAGGACCCCGTAAACCCAGACACGCTAGACCCAGACACCCAGCATCCTTCGAAATCAATGTTTCCAGACGGCGGCACGAACAAAATACTGCACTGCAGCATTTCCAAAGTAAACCTGGGCACGGGCCCTGAAAACCTGCAAGCCCCACTAAACCCGGACACAAACCCGAATCCTGCAGCGCAGCGAACAAAACATGCACAGGTGCTGAACGCTGCGGCTCTGCAGGACAAGGGGCCGCTTCCTTGGTCGTCCGTGTCCTGGTTTAGCCGTGCCCTGGTCCCCGTGTGATGGCCCAGTCCCGCTGACGGGCACCGGAGGCAGAGGTCGAGGAAAAACGCCCCGATCGGAAACTCACGTCGTCGGAGCGGCCCGAGGCTTCTGTTGCTCCCATCCTACTCAAGGACCACATCCCAGAAATAATTTCGAGCACCCAGAGAAGGGTCGAAAGAGTGTCGAAAGAGTGTCGAAAGAGTGTCGAAAGAGTGTCGAACGAGTGTCTCCCAGGGCCCGACACGTGAAAACCCTCGAGTCTTGGGGTGCGCTCGAAATTCTCTCTGGCGATCAAGGCTAAAAATAGGCTGGAAGATCCTACCCCGAGGCACGGGAGCAGCCAACTCGGGGGAGGGAGGAGGAGGAGGAGGAGGAGGAGGAGGAGGAGGAGGGGAGGAGGAGGAGGAGGAGGAGGAGAGGAGGTAGGAGGAGGGAGGGAGGGAGGAGGAGGAGGAGGAGGAGAGGAGGAGGAGGAGGAGGAGGAGGAGTGAGGAGGACAGGGGGAGGAGGAGGAGGAAGAGGACCAGGACCTCCTCTCCCCCCCGCGGGCGGCAGGAAATGGAGGAGAGGCGGAGAGGAGGAGGAGGAGGAGGAATGGAGGATGAGGAAATGGAGGAGGAGGAAATGGAGGAGGAGGAGGGAGGAGGAGGGAGGAGGAGGATGGAGGAGGGAGGAGGAGGAGGAAATGAGGAGGAGGAGGAGGAGGAGGAGGAGGGCCTATACGGCGGCGCAGGGCAGGCCCTCGGTGGCCCGCACGAGGCGCCGGGGCCTCGGGGCGCTGGCCGGCGAGCGAGAGCCCGGCCGCGGCGTGTGCGCCGTGGGGGGGGCGCCGCGCACGGGCCTCGACGGTGTCGCACGGCGGGCGGTGCGTGGCCGCCGCCGACGGCCTCGGCGAGGCTGCGGGCAGCGAGGCGAGCCAGCCGTGCGGTGCCGGAGCGGCGGTCGGCACGAGGAGGAAGGGGGGGGAGGGGGAGAGGGATGAGGAGGGAGGGAGGAAGAGGAACGAGGAGGGAGGGAGGCAGGCAGGCAGGCAGGCAGGGAGGAGGAATAGGAGGAGGAGGAGGAGGAGGAGGAGGAGGAGGACAGGGGGGAGGAGAGGGAGGAAGAGGACCAGGACCTCCTCTCCCCCCCGCGGGCGGCAGAATCCTCCGACGCCTGGCTGGACGACGTCGCGCTGCCCCACTCCTGGGAGGGGCTCGCCGGCGAGGGGGCCGCCATGGACGCCCCGGAGAGGAGATGAGGAGGGGAAGGAGGAGGAGGAGGAGGAGGGAATAAGAGGAGAAGGCACAGGATTATGCTGGATTCTGCTGATTGCTGGATTGTGCTGGTTAGGTCTTACACGCAGATGGATGGCACTAGGCGCGACGACGTCCTCGCTGTTAGTTTAAACTCACATGCGTCCTTAATGTGAAGAGTGAGGCAGCACGTTGGCTAGTATAGAGGAGGCATCGGAGGATAGGGAGGACGGGGGGGAGATGACGACGAGGAGGAGGAGGAGGAGGAAGAGGAGTAGGAGGGGGGAGAGGCTTGCTCTTGTGGAGGTGGGTGTCTGGCACTCGGCTTTGCATAAGATCGGCATACGGGCTTGCTTGTCTGTGCCAACAACTGCCATTCGTCCGCCGAAGGCCGAGCTAGTTTTCGTTACCGAGATTGCGCACAAATGTTCGATACGAAGGTGGCGTGGGCTGGGCATCGCACGCTAGCTCATCCAGAATTCGACGTGGCACGATCGGATGCCGTCAGTGCTGTCAAACTTGTGGCTTCAACTTGTACGCTCATGGCTGGTTCACCAAGCGTTCAAGATTTGAATCGAAGCGCCGTTTGCCCTTCTTGTGCACCTTGAAGCAACATGTGCGCATGTGATTAAACATCCCCTTAAACTGCCAAAAGTTCTCAAGCTACGATAGGCGGGCTCCAAGGTTGCGAAAACCGTTCGGAATAAAAGTAGCGTGCTACTTTCGGCGGATGAACCACTCGAGCGATTCGCAGTGCCTACCGCTCAGTGTAGAGAGACCACAAGACGGCACTCAGATCGATGCTGTGGCGGTCCCCCGTTCTCCTACCAAAACTCGCCTCTTCTGGCACTTTGTATTGGACTGCGCCGGAAGGCGACGTCCATATACATGTCGGGCCTTCACACAAACCCACGAAGTGGCCTGTCGTTATGTCATACTCTGATGGTCCGAGAGATCCCGTAGAGGGTGACTTACCTCTTCCAAGCTCTGTCAGTAAGTTCCTCGATCTGTTGTGGATATTGGTGGGCCGCCCTGTGAGACGTGATGCCAAGACCGCACCAACCCACCCCCATACTGGAGGTAATCGTCCCAAAGTGCTTCGTTCGGCTGAGTTCCGGTATGGACTTTCGAGTATGTATCACAAGGAATCGACGCAGTCTTTGCTTGGCAATCCTGTGTTGCAAACGATCCTAAAGGCCGCGTATGTTTGCAAAAATTTGTCGGTGCCGCCTGTATCGTCGAGCACCCCGCCAAACCGGGTCGGCGGCACCTCCCGGCGATCTACAGACTTCAGCAAGTGAACGCCCTGGTGCGCTTTGAGCACCATGTGACTGCGCCTTTGTTAATATCGAACTGTGTTGTTTTAGCGCCATCTCTCTCCCTCTCTCTCTTTTTTTTTCTCTCTCTCTCTCTCTCTCTCTCTTCCTCTCTCCCACACTCTCCGCGCAACGCAGAATGGAAAATGAGAGTCAGCAGTAGCTACCGCTCACAGTGACCAATCACACCCCCCATGATCAACGCAGAGGAGGACATTCGAGGGGGGAGTGGTTCCAATCTCTCTTGTTCTCCCTCTCTCTCTTTGTTTCTTTCTCTCTCTCTCTCTCGCACTCCCGCTTCTGGTCCCCACGCGCGAAATGCAGAGAGCGAGCTGGGAGGAGAAAGTTGGTGCTCCCTTGTGAGGGGGAGCGGAAGCTCTTCTACACGCCCGCACTTACCACTAAGGGGACGTGGGAACTGGCAGCGGCTGGCGTCGCGCAACTCTGCACGCCCAACATGGATTGGGGAAGAGGGTGGGGACTGCAGTTGCTCTATATACCTTGCGACACACGCGCGCACGCACACGCGACGCAGAATGGGCAGTGGAAGATGGCACCGGTTGCCCCAGCACCCTCCGCACACTCTCGTAGGGGGGGAAAGGAGAGGGGAAAGTGGCTGCTCGCGTTCTCTCGGTATGTCGTTCTCTCTCTCTCTCTCTCTCTCTATGTCCCTCTCTCTCTCTCTCTCCCTCGCTTTGTTTTCCGTGCTTTTGTCCCAACCATCATGTGGTGTTGGGCCTTCGTTTTGAAGAGACGGCGCCCCGCGTTGTCCTCCTCCTCCCGCCTCTGTCCTCCTCCCCCTCCTCCTTCCTCCCTCCTCCCTTCGTTTCACCCATCCAGTACAACGCTTCGTGGTCCCATAGGGGGGGGGGCTCCACAGAAAGTCCCACTTGGACCGCCCGCATGCGTCAGCCACCACCCAGCACAGCGCTTCGTGGCCCCATAGGGGACCACCAAAGGCACCAGTGGCACCGCCCGCATGCGGCGTCAGCAACCACCCAGTACATTGTCTCGTGGTTCCATAGTGACCTCCACCGAAGGCCCCAGTGGGACCGCCCGCATGCGTCAGCCACCACCTAGCACGGCGCTTCGTGGCCCCATAAGGGGGCTCCACCGAAGGCCCCAGTGGCACCGCCCGCATGCGTCAGCCACCACCCAGCACAGCGCTTCGTGGCCCCATAAGGGGTTCCACCGAAGGCCCCAGAGGGACCGCCCGCATGCGTCATTCCACCACCCAACACAGAGCTTCGTGGCCCCATAGGGGACTCCACCGAAGGCCCCAGTGGCACCGCCCGCTTGCGTCAGCCACCACCCAGCACATCGCTTCGTGGCCCCATAGGGGGCTCCACCGAAGGCCCCAGTAGCACCGCACGCATGCGTCAGCCACCACCCAGTACAGCGCTTCGTGTCCCCACAAAGAGCTCCACCGAAGGTCCCAGTGGGACCGCCTGCATACGTCACCCACCACCCAGTATGGCGCTTCGTTGTCCCATAGGGAGCCCCACCGAAGGGCCTACTTGCACCGCCCGCATGCGTCAGCCACCACCCAGCACAGCGCTTCGTGGCCCCATAGGGGGTTCCACCGAAGGCCCCAGTGGGACTGCCCGCATGCGTCAGCCACCACACAATACAGCGCTTCGTGGCCCCATAGGGAGCTCCACCGAAGGCCCCAGTGGCACCGCCCGCATGCGTCAGCCACCACCCAGCACAGCGCTCCGTGGGCCCACAGGGAGCTCACTCAAAGGCCCCAATGGCACCGCCCACATGCGTCTCCCTCACCCGGCACAGCGTTTCGTGGCCCCATAGGGAGCTCCAGTGGTTCGCTCGCATGCGACCCCCACCCAGTATTGCATTACGTGGTCCCACAGGGACCTCCACCGAAGGCCCCAGTGGCACCGCCCGCATGCGTCGGCCACCACCCAGTACAACGCTTCGTGGCCCCATGGGGAGCTCCAAAGACAGACCCCAGTGGCACCCCCCGCATGTGTCTCCCCCAACCAGTACACCGCTTCGTGGCCTCATCGGGAGCTCCAGCGAGGGGCACCGCCCGCATGCGTCCGCCACGCCCAGTACAGCGTGTCGTGGGCCACAGGGAGCCCCACCGAAGTCCCCAGTGGCACCGCCCGCATGCGCCTCCCCCACCCATGACGGCACGTCCCTCACGCGCTTCGTGGCCCCAAAAGGAGCTCCACCGAAAACGGCACCTACGACGCGTTACTCACAACTGCATACGGATGGGTCCTTCGCCAGGATCAGTTAGTTCCTTTCTCTCTCTCTCTCCCTCTCTACGGGTGCGTATTTGTTTATATATGTGTGTGCACATGAATGTGTCGAAGCATGCATACGGTCAGGCATGTGCCAACAGTTGCACGTCCCATTGCACATGCCAGTATAGCGTGTATGTGCACCACCTAGCTAGCTATATGCCAATACATGTGTAAATGTATATATATGTATATATACATGCATGTACACATACCCATACACATATATGATACCACTATTATGCCACGTTAGCCAGCTATCCCTTGTTGATGCACATATATCTAAACCTGCGCACATGTATACATACACGTCGGCTAATGGATGTACAGGCCTACTCATCCGTCAGTATATACATATGCATGTATATATGTTCGTGTGGCAGAATGTAATTACAAAGTTTGGTATCCATTTGTTGAGCTGTCAACACACGTATATACGAATACTATGTCTATACCTATATCGCCGTATATATCCACATGTCTATCTAGACATGGAAACACACACTTACATTCCAAGTAAGCCATCACTTTACAAGTTTGCTAAAACAATCGCGCGCTCTTCGCGCGAGCTCAACTTCTAGCTCGGCTCGACAGGCTGACGCATGGAATCTCAATTGTTGAAGCGCCTTGTGCATGGAAGGACCTTCTTGGAGTCCCTGCGCAAGCCTCGGAAATGCATCAAGAAAATGCGGAAACCACAACACCATACACTTCCGTTACGTGCTCGATGATGTTGGGGCCCTCGAAGGCTTCCTGGGATCTTTTTTCGGTGGCGACGGGGGCCTTAATCATGGTCCGCCGTGCAAAAATGAGCACGGGGTTAATTTGAAAATCCGAAGTATGAGAATACCCTTCTTTCAAATTGCCATGCTTGGGCTGTGGGACAGAAGTCTCAGGGATACAAGCCATGGTCTGTTGGGATGGCCCTCGGGGCCTTTTTTGGCGGCAGCTCGGAGGTCTTTCGGAGCCTCTTGGGGAACTCTTGGTGCCTCCTTGGAGCCACCCGGGAGTCTCCGCAGGCATCTGGGGGGGCGCCTCGAGAACCTCTGGGAGAACCTTGGGGCCACCTTGGGGCAGAGCGCTCGTAAGGCTTTGGGGGTCCCCTTTTTGGTCTCTTTCTTGGCGCGCGCGCTGACGTTCTAGCTATGCTGGACAGGTGAACTCATGGGATCTCGATCTTTACGGTGGTTTCAGGGGCAGCCAAGAGGACACGACGACGACCCAAGAGAGGAGTGCCAAGACAGCGTCAGAGAGTTCAACAACATTCCCGAAAAATCGTTGCAGTGTGACCCCGAAGTCTGGATGGGGCTCGGGATGAACATGAACAAAACGAGGATCACTAGTTATTTTTGTTGTTTTTTCAAGTGGGGCCTCCTAACATGCAGTGCGCAGGAATCGGGGGGGGGCTAAAGGGCGTGCAGGGAACTCTTGGAAGGCAATTTGGAGGCTCTTTGGGCTACTTTTGGGCCACTTCGGGGCTTCTAGGGGCCACTTCAGGCTCTTTGGGGGACTCTTGGAGCCTCCTGGGGCCTCTTGGAGCGGAAAGCCGGGATTTTCGATTTGCAATCCCCCTGTTGGACGGCTTTTCGAGTCATCTTGGCGCTCTTTTGGGCTGCCTCGCGGCTCTTGGACCGTCTTGGGGCCTTCTTGGCCCGTCTTGGAAACGTCTTGGGGGCTCTTGGGCTGTCTTGGGGTGGTGGGGGTCTTGCTCGGCCGTCTTGGAGCGTTGGAAGCTCGAACACGCGAGAAGGCGAAACACCACACAAAAAAAACAATGACAATCAACGATTTGGGCAACCTCGGGCGCTTCCGGGACGCCTCGCGAAGCTCTCTTGGGGCATCTTGGAGGCCTCCTGGCAGCCTGGAGAGCCGTCGGAGGCCCGTCTTGGGCTGCTTGGGGGCGTCTTGGGCTGTCCTTTCGCGTTCTGGCGCCTCCCTGGGGAAGGCCCGGGGGCGCGGCACCGGAAATTGTTCCCCAATGGCACGGAGGTGGGGGACGCTCCCCGGGGAGGGGGGGCGCATTTTCATTTGATATATATATATATATATACACACATAATTCCAGATGTGTATACATGTATAGCTCGGTAAATGTATGTGCGGGTACCAATGTATTTATATTTGTATTGACCATATAAATACATATATATATGTGTATCGATCCATCTGTTATGTGTGATATTACAAAAACTGATTTTTACAAATATACATGTATATACATATACATAGCTATACATTCATATACACGCACGTCCTACAGTAGTCCACCTTGTCTGGCTTCTATTCCCCACTCAGAGCTTGCCTCTGTAGGGGTCCTAGCGGATTAAAGGTTTAGGTGAGGTGGGTCGCTGATTGCGGTGGCCGGGCCCGGGTGCCCGGGCGCCCGGGGTGCCCAATATATTGGGCTATTGGGCTATATGAGATTGGGCTATAGCCCAATAGCATATAGCCCAATAGCCCAATAGCCCTATGGCCCTATAGCCCTATATCCCTAAAGTTTTATAGCCCCATAGCCCTCTAGACCTATAGCCCTATAGCCCAATACCTCAATAGCCCTACAGCCCTATAGCCCCATAGCCTTATAGCCCTATAGCCCTATTGCTCTACAGCCTTATAGCCCTATAGCCTTATAGCCCAATAGCCCTATAGCTCAATAGCCTTATAGCCCTATAGCCTCATAACCTTATAGCTGTATAGCCCTACAGCCCCATAGCCCGAACAAAAATCGGATTGTGCTTTTTTCTCCGGTGTCATACACATATCTCTCTACACATTCACATCACTTCGTTACTCTATCTATGCGTATACCCATCCGCCGATGTATTTTTCTTTCGACCCACGCATGCAAACATGTGTGATCCTATACACCTGTACGTCTGCATGTCCATAGGTCTGTCGGTGTATTGCTTATCCGTCGACGTATATATCTATATGCCTGTCGACCTTTGCCAGGCACGCGATGTCAGTTTGCAAGGGAAGTCGCACAACAGTTGTTGCATTTGTGATGCGCACAGAAGAAATATTACACCTGAGAAAACCCAATCAGGGGATGGTTTGACTATTGATACTATGGATATTGAGATCGATTGTGAGATCGATAGTGGAATCGATAGTGAGGACGATTGTAAGGTCGATCGTGAGACCGAGAGTGAAATCGATTCAATGAGATCGATAGTGAGATCGATCGCGAGATCGCTCATGCGATTTCTAGTGAGATCGCTTGTGAGATCGATAATGAGATCGATGGTGAGATCGTTCGAGAAGTCGGGAAAGAGATTGATGGTGAGACCGATCGATAAGAAAATCGACCAGGAACCCGGGAACCCGGGAACGTCGCCGCCCTCCGAAATCGGCCTGGAACCCAGAACCGAGAACCCGGGAACCCAGAACCGGGAACCCGGGAACCTGGGAACCCAACGTGCGACCAAAATCGGCAGGGCACTTTCGCCAAATCCTTCAGCATCCGCGTGGACCCCTTCAATGCAAGCACTGATTGGGGAACATTGAATGAGACCCGCAATGAACTCGACAGTGCGATCGGTAGTGAGATCGATAACTAACCATCGGCCCGGAAATAATGATCAAAAACCCGTTAACCCGGAACCGGGAACCCGGGAACCAATGAGATCCGTAATGAACTCGACAATGAGATCGGTAAAGAACCATCGGCACGAAACCAATGACCAGGAACCCGGGAACCTGGAACCGGGAACCCGGGAACCCAGCGAGCCACCAAAATCGGCGAGGCACTTTCGCCAACTCTAGCAACATCCGCGAGGACCCCTTCAGTGCAAGCACTGATTGGGGAATGTTTCAATTGTGATTGAACGAATCCTAATACGAAGTCGCACTAGCGGGGCTTATGTGTACAACCCTTACAATAATAATGTGTTCATACATCGCTCACAAAAGGTAGCCGGTTGCGAAGCCAGACAGCAAGCTTCTATGTGTAATCCACACAGTAAGAATCAATTTGCGAATCGTCTACAATTGGTAACCTACTCGTAAGGCTGCAAGATTCTTTGAATGCAAAGCCGCACGAACAAAAACGATGTGTATTCCGCACCATCGGGATCACATTGCGAATCGCCTACAAAACGATTCCCTGTGAAAAGAAACCAAAAACAGTTTGGGAGGAGAGCGGAAACACAACAAAAGAAGAACATACCATCATATTCCCCACCGATTGCTCCCCCCCAAACAAAAAACAGGAAATGTCATGTGTTCGCCCTCCTCACAAAATTATCTGGGCACTCTTTGAAAGAAAGAAAACCCTTTGTACGCGATCTAGAAATTGATTAATTGATTCCGCGTGTGCGTATTTACACATAGGTTTTTAAAGGCGATGTACAAACATATTCTGATTGTGTGGATCATAAAGAGTCACTTTTGTGCGGTTTTACACTAGGATTCCTCTTGTAGGCGTTTCACAATTTGGTTCTGATTGTATGGATTACACATAGAAGCCTGTTGTACCGCTTTACACTATGATAGCTTTTCCATGCAAACCAAACTAACAAAACAACGAAACTTAAGCAAAGAAAGCAGCACACAAAGCGAACAGCAAACCGAACCAAACCAGAACCAACGCAAAACAAAGAGAGAAACAAAGGAACGAAGCTAACAAAGCAAAACGATGGTAAACCGCGGGAGTGTCGAGAAAAGCAGTCGCCCCGTGGAGGGCCCAAGAGGCAGTAAACAACAAAGCGCCTGAACACCATTCATGACGACGAAGACAACGACAAAGACGGAAAACGACGACGACGACGAGGACGACGGCAGACGACGACGACGACAGAAGACGACGACGACGACGAAGATGACGACGGCGGAGACGACGACGAAGACGACGACGATGGAAGACGAAGACGACGGACGACGAATACGACGGGCAAAGACGGCGACGACGACGACGACGACGACGACGAGTGCACCTTGGACTCCACGATGACGCCGACCTCGGCGGGGCGGTCCGCCAGGAGCCGCTCGCGCAGGGCGCTGGAGGCGACCGAGTCGGCCATGGGCCCGGCGGGAGGCGGGCGCCCCCCGCGAGCGCAGCTCGGCGGCGCCAGGGCGCGCGGCGCTGGCGCTCCCCCGCCCCCCCCCCCCCCGAAGACTGACGCCGCCGGCCGCCGCCGCGGCCGCCGTCGCCGCCGTCGTCGGCGTCGTCGCCGTCGTCCACGGGGCGAGGCCGGCCGACCCTGCGCAGCCGCAGAGGGCGCGGGAGGCACGAGGCGCGAGGCGGCCGAGTTGGCCACGGGCAGGGCGGGCGCCCCCCGGGAGCGGAGGATCGGCGGTGCACCGAGGCGGGACCGAGAGAGGAGGAGCGAGGCTCCGCTTCTTGCCATGGCTCGGACGTCCATTCCCCGTGCCCTTGTCGGCTTCGTGCGTGTTTTTTTTTTTTCGACCGAAGATCCGGCATCTGTTCGACGGAAGACCCCGCCAAGAAGAAATGCACACGTCCGAGCGATGCCGAGGCTCCTCCCAAGTCGGTCAGTCAGGTAGGCCCTGCACCAGTCGGCGCGTGAGCAGAGAGAAGAGCGTGCAGCCAACACGCCTTCAGCAGTGCGGCCAAATCTTTACCGCGCGCTCCCACTCGCGAGCGCCACTCGCCATCGCTCGGACGTCCATTTCCCGTGCGTTTGTCGGTTTCGTGCGTGTTTTTGTTGCTCGATGGTCCAGGATCGTCCTCAATGGTTCTCGCCGTGAAAAAATGCACACGTCCGAGCGATGCCAGGGGCCATGAGATCCGAAGGAGCGGCCGCAAGATCCGAAGGGGCACCGACAGGGGCTGGGGGGTGGGGGTACGGGCTTCATGTGTGTTTTTCAATGTCCCCCTGACCCCCCCACACTGGAAGTGGGGGGCAGATCGGGGCCTTCGGGTTGGGTTTGGGTGGCTTGGTGAGCGGTGACTAAGTAGGTGTGAAAGAAGAAAAATCATGAATGTCGACGGTCCGCGCGGATTTCTTGGATCTGCGCCGGACGCCCCGGCAACGCCTCTGGCGCCGCCCCTGGAGCGATCCGCGCACCAAGGAGGGCGGTTCGTCGCAGATCTGAGACATCTGCGCGGACCGTCGAAAGTTTATAGGGTCATGCCTCTTTCTTCCTCGTTCGAGAAGGGTTCTGCGTCTTCCGACGTGTTCGTGAGGTCGCATGTTTGTCGGGGTCCGCTGCAGCAGCTGCGCCTCGCCGAGAGCGTTCCCAGGGTGCCCGCATCGTCCCGAACGGCCGCCAGAGTAGGGGGCCACATGCGAACCCTACCCCTGCCCCCCACTATTTCGGAGGGGGGGGGGGTCACGTCGTTCGGGCGCTCCCCAGCGAAGCGAACCCCACCCCCCCTTCCGAAATCGTGGGGGGCAGGGGTAGGGTTCGCACACGGCCCCCTAGCATCGTCCCGAAGGGCCGCCAGAGGCCCGAAGGTCAAACTCGGCGGCGCGCGGCTGCCCCCTCCCTCGAGTGCGGCCGCGCCGCGCCCCCCCGCGCGCTCGCGCGCTCGCCCCCCCCGCGGCCTCTTTTCGGGTGCGAGGGCGGCAGCGGGGGGGGAGGAGGAGGAGGAGGCGGGCGGAGGAGGAGGAGGAGGAGGAGGCGGAGGAGGAGGAGGAGGAGGATCAGATTGGAGGAGGCTGGAGCAAAGGGAGGGGAGAGGAGCAGGAAGAGGAGGAGGAGGAGGAGGGGGACGAGGCAAGCTAGGTGCGCTCGCGTCATATCTGACGTCCTACACCTCCCTCCCATCCCTTACCATGGCGCTGATTTTCTCTATCCGCGGACGCGTGTCGTAGCGGACCTGTGGCTCCGCGCGCGCGTGCGTAGTGGGTGGTGGTGCACGTGCGTGCGTGCGTGCGTGTGTGCGTGGTGGTGTCGTGGTGGTGGTGGGTGGTGGTGGTGGTGGTGGTGGTGGTGGTGGTGGTGGTGGTGGTGGTGGTGGTGGTGGTGGTGGTGGTGGTGGTGGTGGTGGTGGTGGTGGTGGTGGTGGTGGTGGTGGGTGGTGGTGGTGGTGGTGGTGGTGCTGGTGGTGGTGGTGGTGGTGGTGGTGGTGGTGGTGGTGGTGGTGGTGTGGTGGTGGTGGTGGTGGTGGTGGTGATGGTGGTGGTGGTGGTGCTGGTGGTGGTGGTGGTGGTGCTGGTGGTGGTGGTGGTGTTGGTACTGGTGCTGGTGGTGGTGGTGGTGGTGGTGGTGGTGGTGGTGGTGGTGGTGGTGGTGGCGGTGCGGCGCGGTGGTGGCGGGCGGATGGGCGCGCAAGAAAAAGGCCCGCGCTGGGGCGAGAACGCCATCCTGAACGACGGAGGCCAAACACCGATCCGAAAATGAGGTCCACGCTGCAGCGGGAGCACGATTCGGAACGATTCGGGAGCAGAAATGAGGCCGGCGCCTCAACGAGAGCAGCATTTTGGGAAAAAATGACGCTGGCGACTCAGCGAGAGTCGTTTCCTGGGATTTCCCGGGGATCCTGTGTGTAAAAAACAGTACGCGGAGGGTGCGCGGCCATCACCCGGACGCCATCAGGGGAAGAGGGAGAGTATTTTCATATTGAGTAATTGTAAAGACGGGAGGTCGAGAAAAAGGAAACAGAGGACAAGAGAGGAGGAGGAGGGAGAGAGGGGGGGGGGGGGCGAAGGAGACAGGGGAAGTCTGGATGGACGAGGAGGGAGCAGGAGGAAGCCTGGAAGGGACGGGGGGGCTCCGGGCCTTCAGGGGCGAGGGCGGCAGCGGGGGAAGGAAAAGAAGGGGGGGGCAGACGAGGGGAGGAGGGACGGCAGGAGGGGGAGGGGGCGGGCAGGAGGGGGAGGGGGGGCGGGGTGGGCGGACGAGGCACGGTGTCAGGCAGCCTTTGTCCGACAACGGGGGCCCCGAGCCTTCAGGGGCGAGGAGGGCAGGAGGGGGAGGGCGGGCGGAGTGGGCGGACGAGGCACGGTGTTAGGAAGCCTTTGTCCGACAAAGGGGGGGCCCGAACCTTCAGGGCCGAGAAGGGCAGGAGGGGGAGGGGGAAGGGGGGCGGAGCGGGCGGACGAGGCACGGTGTCAGGTAGCCTTTGTCCGACAACAGAGGCCCCGAGCCTTCAGGGCCGAGGAGGGCAGGAGGGGGAGGGGGCGGGGGCGGAGCGGGCGGACGAGGCACGGTGTCAGGTAGCCTTTGTCCGACAACGGGGGCTCCGAGCCTTCAGGGGCGAAGATGGCAGCCCCTGACCCCCCCCAGCCGGAGCTAAAGGGGGACAGAAGGGAAGCAGAAGGGAAGCAGAAAGGACACATAAGAGAACAGGGGGAATCAAAAGGGAAGCATGAGGGAAACAGCAAGAAGCATAGGGAAACAAAGGCAAACATAAGGCAACGCAAGGAAACCGACAGAAACAGAGGGAAACATTAGGAAACAGAGGGACACAGAGGAAAACACAGGTAAATAGAGGAAACAAATAGGGAACTCGAACCTCCAGAGATTAGGGTTATCTACTTCGGAACCTCCCAGAACAGAGGGAAACATGGGGAACATAAGGGAATCAAAAGGGAAACGAAAGGGAAACGAAAGGGAAGCAGAGGGAACTATTCCAGAACCTCCCCAAACAGGGGGAAACAGGGGGAAACAGAGGGGAACAGAGGAAAACAAAAGAAAGCAGTGACAAAATGATGGAAAGCATCGGAAAACAGAGGAAAGGGCGACGATTATGGCTTCGTGGGTTGGCGACGACGACGATGACGACGGCGTCGGCGATAGCGACGAGTTCGGCGAACACGACGGCGACGACGAGGACGTCGACCACGAGGACAAGGAACACATGCGCTTTCGCTCCACCGCCGGCCAAGGCCTGGTTTTCTCGCCGTTTCTGCCGCGCACTTGGCTTGCCACTGCGGTCGCAAGTCGCCGAGGGCTTCGTGTCACCCGAGACCCCGTGAGACGCGCGGATGCGCTCGGCGCCGAAGGCTCCGTGGAACTGCCGAACCGTATGAGACGCTCGCCTGGGGCGTCGCCGCACTTGGAGCCCCTCGTGGAACTCGCGGGTGCGTTCGGCGCCGTGGTTTGCGTGGCCCCTTGAGTGACTACCTACCAGACCACCCCAACCCAACCCGAAGACCCGAATTTCGGGTTGGGGGGGGTAAGGGTTCCATACGTGTTTTTTCGATGTTTCCCGAACCCCCCCCACTGGAAATCGAGGGTAAATCTGAGCCTTCGGGTTGGGTTGGGGTGGTTTGGTGGGTGGTGATTGAGACCACGTGACGCGCGCGGATGTGCTTAAAATCTTCGTGGCAGGTTGAAAAACATCGTGAGGCCGTGCGGGACGCGTGATTGGGCTCGGCGTTTCGAGACCGTGCGAGGCGCGCGGAGAGAGCTCGGCGCCGAGAGGTCCGGGGCATCTTGACACAGCCTGAGGCCGCCATCGGGACTCAAAGCTTGTGTCGTTTATGCAGATTAAATTGTGGTACCTGCTCGACACCCGCGCGCTTTGATTTTGAAGTTGGGGGTCGGAGGCTTGCGAGGTGGCTCGAACACGGAGTGCCGCCGCCAAGGCGCGCCAAGCGTCGCGTGATGTTGGTCGCGTGTTGGGCACGTGTCGGGTCGGCGTGCGCGCCGCGCCCGGTGTGAGCTCATGTGGCTGTCGTGGGTACGATGTGCACGCCGATGCCATTAATTTGGACACCCGAAATGGGTACCGAAAGAATGGGCAACATGCCCAACAACAAATGTTGTCCCGAACCAACAGCGGCCGCTGTTGGGCAGGCGGCCTTCTGTCTCAAATGGACACAGGCCGCGGCGGCGCGGACAGCGTCCTGTTCAAAATGAACAGGAACTGCTGTTGGGCATCGTACCCATTCTTTCCGTACCCATTTCGGGCGTCCAGAATTAAGAAGCGCACGCCGAACCCCCAATGTTTCCGCAAACATACTTGGATTATATGCCCATGTAGGTTGTTCATGTTTCTTCACCACGCTCACAGGTGTGCTCTTCCTTGTTCTCAAGATTTCGTGTTGCTTCTCGCTACATGCGAATATGTTTCCTAATGGCTTCTCCGCCTCCTGTGTCATGTGCTTCCTTATGTATGGGTATGCTCCCAAATTGGAAACCCTAACCTCAGGAGTTTAGCGTTCGAACCTCACTGCTTCTCTTTGTTTCCCTACGTTTCCTCATGATGTTTGGCACTGCTTCGTTTTGCGAAGGTTGGGTGGCAAGAGTCCTGACAGTCGGGACGCTGGTACGAACCCCAAACCTGCGGAAGTTGGTGTCCCAAACTTCGAGGTACGAACCCCAAACCTCCGGAGGTTAGGGTTCCAAGCTCCGAGGTGCGAAACCCTATCCTCCAGAGGTTAGGGTTCCAAGTTCCGAGGTGCGAAACCCTATCCTCCAGAGGTTAGGGTTCCAACCTCCGGATTCCAGGGTCTACCGGCTTGGAAGCCCCCCACCCTTGACTAAAGGAAGGAGCGCCGAAGACCAAAAGGGCGTCGAAAGCCAACAGGGCGCCGAAAGCCAAAGAGCCACCGAAAACCAAAAAGGTGCGAAAACCAGAGGCGCGCCGAAAGCCGAAGGAATGCCAAACACCCAAAGGGCGCGCCGAAAACCGAAGGTGCGCAAGAGCGCCGAAGACCAAAGAAGCGCCGAAAACCAAAAGAGCGCCGACAATCAAAGGTGTACTGAAAACCAAAAAGTGGCGACAACAAAAAGAGGGCTGAAAACCACAGTAGCGCTGGAAACCAAAAGAACGCCGAAAAGCAAAGGGGCACCGGAAACCAAAAAGCACCGAGAACCAAAGAGGAGCCGAAAACCAAAAAAGGCTCCGAAAACCAAAGGGCGCCGACAACCAAAGGGCGCCGAAAACCAAAAAGGCGCCGAGAACCAAAAAGGCGCCGAAAACCAAAGAGCACCGAAACCCAAAGCGCGCCAAAAACCAAAGGGATGCCAAACTTGGAAAGGGCGCCGGAAACCAAAGGGGCGCCGAAAACCAAAGGGTCGCCAAACACCAAAAGGCATCGAAAACCAAAACGGTGCCGAAAATCAAAGAAGCACCGAAAACCCAAAAGGCATCGAAAACAAAAAAAGCGCCAAAAGTCAAAGGAGCGCCGTAAACCAAAGAGCGCCAGAGACCAAAGGGGCGCCAAAGGCCCAAGGGGCGCCGAAAACCAAAGAGGCGCCGAAAACCGAGCAAGACGCCAAAGACCACAAAAACTTCGAAAACCAACGGGCCGCCGAAAACAAAAGAGGAAGAGTAGCTTCGAACCCCATCCTCAGTTAGGGCCCTCCAGCTGGAAAGGCCAACAGAAGGAGGGGAAGGGGGGGTAGCTTCCGAAGCTATCCCCACCCTTTGGAAAAGGGCGCCAAAAACAACAGAAGCTCCGAAGACGGACACGACGCCGAAAACAAAAACGGCGCCGAAAACCAAAGGAGCGCCGAAAATCGCAGGAGCGCCGAAAACCAAAAAGCCACCGAAAATTACTAAAAACCAGCGATGCGCCAAAAACCAAAGGGCGCAGAAAAACAAAAGACGCGACGATAACCAAAGGGCGTCGGAAACCAGAAACCGCCAGAAACCAAAGGTGCGCCGAAAGCCGAAGGACGCCCAAGACCAAAAGGGCGCGAAAACCAAAGAGCGCCGAAAACCAAAAGGGCGCCGGAAGCCAAAAGGCGCCAGAAATCAAAAGGGTGCCGAAAACCAAGATGGCGCCGAAAACCAAAGGGACGCCAGAACCCAAGATGGCGCCCAAGACCAACGACGCGCCGAAAACCAAAAGGGTGGACAGAAAACCAAAAAGGGCGTCGATAACTAAATGAGCGCCGAAAACCACAGGAGCGTGGAAAACCAAAGGAGCGCCGAAAACCAAAGTGGCGGCAAAGGCCCAAGGGGCGCCGAAAACCAAAGAGGCGCCGAAAACCAAACAAGACGCCGAAAACCACAAGTACGCCGAGAACCAACGGGCAGCCGAAAGCAAAAAAGGGGAAGTAGCTTCGAACCCCCTCTTCAGTCAGGGCACTCCAGCTGGAAAAGCCAACAGAAGGAGGGGAAGGGGAGGTAGCTTTGGGAGCCCCCCCCTCCCCCCTTTGGAAAGGGAAGCCCAGGCTTACCCCGGGCCCCGAAAAGGAGGAGGGGGGGGGGGTGTAGCTTCCTAGCGACCCACCCTTTGGCCAGGGACCGCCCAGCTACAAAGTCCCCAAAAAATAGAAAGGGCGGGAACAGCTTCGGTTCCCCCCCTAAGAAGGAGAGCCTGGGCTGACCCTGGACTCCGAAAAGGGGGGAGGGCTGGCAGCTCTGAAGCCCCCCCCCCTCTTTAGCTAGGACCCCCCAAGCCAAGAAATGCCCACAACAGGGAAGAGGTGGGGAGTGGCTTGGGAAGCCCCCCCCCCCTTTTCCAAAGGAGGGGGGGTAGCTTGAAGCTGGGGCCCCCTTTTAGTAAGAAGTGTGCCACGAGCGCGCTCTTTCGCCTGTCCCAGGGCAGCTGGGGAAGTGTATATCTTTGCGTGCAGCACAAGAGGTGGGGCAGCCGCTTCCCACCACGGGTGGGTCTAACTTACACTGTCCTTTGCCCGCCGCGTAGAAAAGAACCCTGACCTCGAATGCCGAGATTGCTTGTTTCGACATGTGGTCCCCAGAAATCTCGACCCCTTCCCATGGACTCCTTCTGAACGCTGGGTTATTACTAGAAGAAGAAAAATGCATCAACGTACGGTAGGTTCGCGCGGCGTTGGCACGCGCAAAGGTTTTTGACACCGCGTCGATCGTTCAACCCTGAATCGATCGCGGCCTCGATCGCCCAAGGTTGAATTCCATCGGGTCCAGTGGCGTTACTGTGACCCTCGGTGCTTCCGCGTCGCCGAATTCCTCGGATATCTTCTGACCCGGGTCAATACAGACCCGGGTCAGCAGGAAACCAAAAACTGCAATGCAGGAAAAAAAACTGCAACGCAGGTCTTCGCAAACCCAGGTCAGCCAATATGCGCGGCCGCCTCGCGGCCTCGAGCGGCTCGCTAACCTGGGTCAGCCAGAGGGGGTCTTCGCAGGATCCTGCAGGATCTGGCGCCCTGGCTGACCCCCGTTTGCATTGACCCCCGTCTCAAGGCTCCCGAATTCCACCTTGAACACCTTCACCGGCGTCGCTGGCGCGCCAACGCCGCGCGAACCTACCGTAAACACACAGGGCTCCTCGCGGTTCTCTTGGATCGACACCACGCCCCCCTGGGCGGCGCCTCCGGCACTAAGCCCCTGAAGCGCTGCGCGCGCCGGGGAAGGGGGCCCAGCGCCGGTTCAAGAGATCCGCACGGAGCTCCGACGCTTTGTGTTTATGCATTTGCTTCTTCGAATTTTGTTGACGCCCCAGGCGCCCGAAGCAGGCCTCAGGAGGCCGAGAATCGACGAAGGACAACTGCGCAAAAGGTCACGACCCTGACGGTCTGAGATGGAGGGGCAGCATCAGCAGCGGCGGCGACGACAGCGACGATGACGGCGGCGCCGACGACGACAACGACGACGACGGCAACGGCGCCGACGATGACGACGACGACGACGACGACGACGACGACGACGACAATGACGACGACGACGACGGCGACGACGACGACGACGACGACAACGACAATGACGACGACGACGACGACGACGACGACGACGACGACAATGACGACAATGACGACGACGACAATGACGACGACGACGGCGACGACGGCGACGACGACGACGACGGCGACGACGGCGACGATGACGACTGCGGGCGGCGACGGCGGGCAGCGGCGGCGGTCGGGCGGCGGCGGCCAAGGAGGCGGCGGCGGCTGCGCGCAGCGCCGCGAGAGGCGCAGAGGCACTGGCCATCGCTCGGACGTCCATTCCCTGTGTTTTTTTCGGTCTCGTGCGCGGTTTTTTCGCAAAATGGTCAAGGATGCTCCTCGATGGTCCTCGCCGAAGGAAAAATGCACACGCCCGAGCGATGCCAAGGGCAGCGGAAGCGACAGCGCGTGCCGGCTGGGCGCAGGCTCGCCCGGCGGCGCTGGACGGAGGCCCCCGACCGCCCCGCGCGGCCGCCGCGGACGAGGGCGGCGGCGGCGGCGGGCGGAAGCGACGAAGACAGCGACGACGACGGCGAAGACGGCGGCGACAGCGGCGGCGGCGGGAATCGATGGCGACAGCGGCGGCGACGACGACGACTTCGACGACGACGACGACGACGACGACGACGACGACGACGACGACGGCGGCGGCTGCGACGGCGACGACGACGGCAACGACAACGACGGCGACGGCGGCGGCGACGACGACGGCGGCGTCGACGACGACGACGGTGACGGCGGTGACGCCGGCGACGGCGGTGACGACGACGACGACGACGACGAAGACGACGACGACGAGGACGACGACGAGGACGACGACGAGGACGACGACGGTGACGACGACGACAATGATGACGGCGACGCAGCCGAGGCGCGCTGGATGCGCGCCCCCACGGGGGGCCGTCCTGGGCAGCGGTCGCCGCCTGCTCCTCCCGCGGGTCCTCGCTGCCGCGGGAGCAAAAAGGCGGGCCTACTGAGGCCGAGGATGCGACCAAGAAAGTTATCGGTTAAGGAATCTGGGCCATCTTTAGGGGGCAAGCAGAAGCCCTACCTCACTTTTGACCACCCTCGCTTCCAAGAGATACCAAGCGATGCCAAACTACGGCCTGTACTGGTCAGGCCGCTTGACGAGGAGGCACGTGGTATGACTTGGTTTTGCCTGGAAGCGAAAGCGGGGTAGGTAATTCACGCTCTGAATATTGGCACTCTCTGGAGCCGTTCCCGAACCCTGGAGAGGGGGCCTCTGGAGCTGTCTCCGGACGACCTCGCAGGCGTCTGACACCTTCTTCGAGCCATCTGAAGGAATCTTGGACTCCTCTACCTCCCTTCGTCGTCGCTGCCTACAGGGGTCGGCGGCATCGGCCGTAAGGCCTTCGCAATCTGGGCCAACTTCCCGGAAATTTCTAAAAACAAATCTGGACCAATCCCTGCCGTTACCACTTAGGTGGGGCGAGCGTGCTCAAGAAACTGGGCGAGCTTTCCGGCAAGCCGGTCAAGAAAAACTGGACCAGCTTTGCGGGAGGAGGCTTCTTAATCAGATACTTGACCGTGCGGCAAGTGCGCATCGTCACGACCTCGGCGTTGGTTTCTGACAGCGCGTGGATCGCTCAACCTTCAGACAGCGGCGGCGTTCCGATCGCCGGATCGCTCCACGGTGGCCGATTCTCGGCCACTGGCGGCGCTCACGCGGATCGCCCGCCCGTGGGGACGCCGCCGCGCCAGCACGACACGAACCTGCTGCAGTGGCGTCGGATGGAATTCTGGAAACTGGAAAAGTTACCAGAAAGTTTGACACTTCAAAGAAATCGAGGGGCCCCCCTCCACCACCCCGCGTTTCTGGCCATCGCTCGGACGTCCATTCCCTGTGTTGTTTTCCCAACCATCCTGTGGTGTTGGGTCCTCGTTTTGAAGAGACGGCGCCCCGCGTTCCTCACCTCCTCCTCCTCCCCCCCCCCCTCCCTCCTCTCATCATCATCATCATCATCATCATCATCATCATCATCATCATCATCATCATCATCATCATCATCATCATCATCATCATCATCATCATCATCATCATCCTCATCATCCTCATCATCATCATCATCATCATCATCATCATCATCATCATCATCATCATCATCATCATCATCATATCATCATCATCATCATCATCATCATCATCATCATCAATCAGGCACACCCCTCACGCTTCGTGCATAGGGAACTCCACCGAAGGCCCAAGTGGCAGGGTCCGCATGCCTCCCCAACTTCCCCTCACACGTTTCGTGGCCCCATAGGGAGCTCCACCGGCCCCAAGTGGCCCGCATGCCTCCCCACCCCCATTTCTCAGGTGGCCCCATAGGGAGCTCCACCGAAGGCCCCAGTGGCAGGGTCCGCATGCCTCCCCACCACCCATTTCGGCACACCCCTCACACGTTTCGTGGCCCCATAGGGAGCTCCACCGAAGGCCCCAGTGGCAGGGTCCGCATGCCTCCCCACCACCCATTTCGGCACACCCCTCACACGTTTCGTGGCCCCATAGGGAGCTCCACCGAAGGCCCCAGTGGCAGGGTCCGCATGCCTCCCCACCACCCATTTCGGCACACCCCTCACACGTTTCGTGGCCCCATAGGGAGCTCCACCGAAGGCCCCAGTGGCAGGGTCCGCATGCCTCCCCACCACCCATTTCGGCACACCCCTCACACGTTTCGTGGCCCCATAGGGAGCTCCACCGAAGGCCCCAGTGGCTGGGTCCGCATGC
The DNA here is from genome assembly GCA_963575745.1 of Prorocentrum cordatum. Lineage (NCBI taxonomy): Eukaryota > Dinophyceae > Prorocentrales > Prorocentraceae > Prorocentrum > Prorocentrum cordatum. The sequence continues at coordinate 23,064 of CAUYUJ010000598.1, forward strand.
GTCCCCACACCCATTTCGGCACACCCCTCACACGTTTCGTGGCCCCATAGGGAGCTCCACCGAAGGCCCCAGTGGCAGGGTCCGCATGCCTCCCACCACCCATTTCGGCACACCCCTCACACGTTTCGTGGCCCCATAGGGAGCTCCACCGAAGGCCCCAGTGGCCCGCATGCCGAAGGGTCCCCACCACCCAGGGTCCGCATCCTCCCCACCACCCATTTCGGCACACCCTCACACGTTTCGTGGCCCCATAGGGAGCTCCACCGAAGGCCCCATGGCAGGGTCCGCATGCCTCCCCACCACCATTTCGGCACACCCCTCACACGTTTCGTGGCCCCATAGGGAGCTCCACCGAAGGCCCCAGTGGCAGGGTCCGCATGCCTCCCCACCACCCATTTCGGCACACCCCTCACACGTTTCGTGGCCCCATAGGGAGCTCCACCGAAGGCCCCAGTGACTGGGTTCGCATGCGCCCCCACACCCATTTCGGCACACCCCTCACACGTTTCGTGGCACCATAGGGAGCTCCACCGAAGGCCCCAGTGGCTGCGTTCGCATGCCGCCCCCACACCAATTTCGGCACACCCCTCACACGTTTCGTGGCCCCACAGGGAGCTCCACCGAAGGCCCCAGTGGCTGCGTTCGCATGCCGCCCCCACACCAACTTCGGTGCACCCCTCACACGTTTCGTGGCCCCATAAGGAGCTCCACCGAAGGCCCCAGTGGCAACGTTCGCATGCCGCCCCCACACCCATTTCGGCACACCCCTCAAACGGTTCGTGGCCCCATAGGGAGATCCACCGAAGACGGTACTCACACCAGCATTACTCACAACTGCATATGGTTGGGTCCTTCGCCAAGCTAATTCGGTTTCGTGCGTGGTTTTTTTGCCAAATGATCAAGGATGCTCCTAGATGGTCCTCGCCGAAGGAAAAATGCACACGTCCGAGCGATGCCAAGGGTTGGTTCATGGTGAATGCCCCCCCCCAACAAAAAAAATTGCTCCTGCCCGCGGGGGAATCTCTTCCGAGCAGCGCCCGGGAGTTGAACACTCGGGGATCTTCTGACTCGGGTCAATCCAGACCAGGGTCAGTCAGGCCTTGCAGAATCCTGCAAGATCCTGCTCCCAAGCCCAGTTCAACGCGAAGGATCCTGCAGGATCCTGCACCCAAGCCCGGGTCAATGCGACCCTGGCCCCGCAGGATCCTGCAAGATCTGGCGCTCTGGCTGACCCCCGCTTGCATCGACCCCCATCTCAAGGCTCTCGAAACTTGAGGGGTCCACGGCGCTCGAACACATCTCTATTGTGGCACGTGCGGCGTGCTGTGCTGCGCCGCGTGGGGCGGCCTGTCTGGGCGGGCGCCTGTCTACACACGTGCTTGGCACCTCCGCCGCGCCTGCCCATGGCCAGGTCGCTAGCGACCTGCCCAGGTTGGCGCTCACAGTCATCGGCCTGACCTAAGAAGAAGGAACGAAGTCCCGATTCTTCCAAGGACTAACGCAGAAGGGACGATAAATTCGCCGGCCCAACGGGCCAGAGGCGTGCTAAGATCTCGGCAACTACTGACAATATTTCTACTTCGCGCTCGCGGGGCGGCCCCTGGGGGCCCCCGGACGAAAAGTACCCCGGCCGATCCCCGGCTGACCCCCGGGCGATCCCCAGGGGGGAGGCTATTTTTCGCCACCCCTCACGAGGATCGTGGCCTCCGAGGGGGTGGCTGCAATCGACCACCCCCCCTCCTGCCCCAAGGGGCCCCCAAGAGCCCCCCAAGAGGCCCCAGGGGAGCCCAAGACGCCGCCGAGGAGCCCCAAGAGACCCCCAAGAGGCCCCCAAGAGGCCCCTAGGAGGCCCCAAAGAGGCCCCCAAGAGGCTTCAAAGAGGCCCCACAGAGCGCTCGAGGGCTGGCGGAATGAGCGAAGCGATTAATAATAAAGGGCACAAGAGGAAGGATAAATAACGCATGCGAAGCGAAGGGACGACCGAGCACCTGTTGAAAAGTGTTCCTTAACCAAGCCGCTCACTGTACTCTGGATGGGGCATTTACCAAAGGGGGGAATAAACCTTCCAATTGAGCTTGCCCAATCCCGCCCCCTCCATCCCCCTCCCCCTCATCATATTCCCCCTCTTCCTCCATCCCCCCCCCCTCCACCCGTGCCGACAGCAAGTGCCCAACCCCCCCAGCGGACTCAAGGGGTGGGCGATTATTGTTCCATCCAGAAAACACACGTGTGTTGACCACTTAGGCCGTTTGGGGGGGGTCTCCCGCAGGAGCCCACAGAAGACTGGGAAAACGCTTGTTTGGGGCGCCTGCGCCGGCGGGGAAATAACGTTCGAGCGGCGCCGGGAAATTGAGACATATTGACATAGATTTCGAGAAAGCCTGAAAATCGGCAGCAGGTGAAACGTAACTTTCAGGAAGACACGAACGCTACCATAAAACGAAAACGCACTTAAAAAAAAACTTCGTGGGCAGCCCGAAAGGTACGTGACCGGAAGGATAACAAACATTCAACACATTGGCGACTCCAGACCCGCCCTCGTTGGGCTCGGGGGGATCGCTGAGGAGCACGCACGGGCGACCGAAAGAGACCCGCGAGGGCCACCAGAGCGCCCAGATCTAGCCCACTCGCGCTCCGAGCTCGCGCACCATACTCGAACGTCCCGCCCGACCGATCCGACGCGCACGTTCAGGCCCACCCGCTCGGCCCGACCCGCTGGGGCCCGCCCGCCCGACCCGACCCGCCTGCCCTGCACGCGCGCCAGCTCGCTGACGCACCACACTTCCGCGCGCCGCTTGCCCGACCCGACCCGCGCGTCAGGGTCCGCCCGCCCGATCCGACCTGCCCGCTGTGGCCCGCCCGCCCGACCCGACCCGCTCGCCCCACGCGCGCGCCAGCTCGACGACGCGCCATGCCTCCGTGCCCCGCCCGCCTGACCCGTCGGGGTTCGCCCGCTCGACCCGGACCCGCCCGCCAACTCGACGGCGCACCGCACCTCCGTGCCCCGCCCGCGCGGCCCCGCCCGCGCGACCCGCACCGTCCGCCCCGCACGCGCGCCAGCTCGACTGCGCATCCTGCTCGTGTGCCCCGCCCGCCCAACCTGCTCCGCCCGCCGGGGCCCGCCCGAGCACGCCGACCTCGAAATTCTTGTCCAGACGCACCCCTGGGCATCGGAGTTTTTTTTTGTTGCATCTTAAGGGCTGTCTGGGAAGCCTTTTGGGCGTCTCGGGAGCGCCGGGGGAGGGGGGTCTTGCAAGTTACGTGGGGCTTCCTGTTGGACTTCCTGGAGCCCAGTGCTGGACATGTTCCCCCGCAGGTGCACCGGCTCGATGGTGGGCATGCTGTGGCCGTCGCGCCCGCCGGGCCCAAGCCGCCGGTCGGGATCCGCCAGGCCCAGCCCGGCCCGCTCGCCAGGGCCCGCCGGCCCGACCGGAAAGGCCCGCCCGGCGCATGCGCCGGCCAGGTGACGCACCATGCTTCCAAGGCCCGCCCGCCCGACCAGACCCGCCAGCAAAGAAGGGCCCGCCCACCCGGCCCGATCCGCCCAGCAGGATCCGCCCGCCCGGCCCATCCCGCCTGCCGTGGACATGCGCCCAGTCGATGAGCAGAGCAGAATGCTCAGCCCGCTGGACGCGAGCCGCTCGTCCAGGTCCGCCAGGCCCGACCCACCTGCCGGGGCCCGCAAGCCCGCCGCGGCCCGCCTTGCACATGTGCCAAGTCGGCAACGCATTCCACTTGAATGTCCCGTCCCGCCCAGCCCGACCCGACCTGACCCGACCCGACCCGCTCGTCGAGCCCGCCCGACCGCCCGACCCGACCCGCCCGTCATGATCCGCCGCCCGACCCGACCTGCCCGCCCTAAACAAGTGCCAACTCGAATATGCATCATACTGTAATATCCCAGCTTCCCGACCCGCCCCGCCTGATTGGCGGTTACGGCGCCATCAATAATTGAATGTCACGCTCGCCCGACCCTTTGTTAGAGTCCACCCGCCCAACCCGCCTGTAGTGTCCACCCAGCCCGATCCAACTGTTAGAGTCTACCCGCCCGACGCCCTCTCCTCTTCTTCCATCTCCCTGTCCACCTCCGCCTCTCTGCCTCCCACTATTCTTCCTTCTCCTCCCTCTGCCATCTTTCCTAGTCCTCCTCCTTGTCTTGCGACTTATCTTTCATTATCCCCCCTATGCCTCCTGCACTTTTTTCTCGTGAACGTCGTCGTCGTCGTCGCCGTTCCCGCTGCCGTCCTCGTCGTCGTCATCGTCGTCGTCACGTCGTCGCCGCCGTCGCCGCCGCCCGCCCCCGCCGCTGCCGCCGCCATCGCCGCCGCCGCCTTCGTCGTCGTCGTCGTCGTCGGCGTCGCCATCCTCGTCGCCATCCTCGTCACCATCCTCGTCGCCATCCTCGTCGCCGTCCTCGTCATCCTTTCACGTCGTCGTCGCCGCCGCCGTCGTCGACGTCGCCGCCGCCTACCGCCGCCGCCGCCGCAGCCGTCATCGTTGTCGTCGTCGTCGACGTAGTCGTCATTGTTGTCGTCATCGTCGTCGCCGCCGCGGCCGTCGCCGTCGCCGTCGTCGCCGCCGCCCCGCGCGCGCCCCGCTGGCCGAGCTGGCCGGGAGCGACGAGGAGGACCGATGATCAAGACCTTGTTTCTTCCAAAGGCTGACGAAGAGAACCGACGACGAGGACCGACGACGCGGAAGACGACGGGGAGGACGGGGAGAACCGACGACCAGGACCGACGACGACCGACGACGACCGACGACGAGGATCACGATAAGGAGGATGACCGACGACGAGGACCGATGACCGAGGACCTTCTGAAGGGGATGGCTGTCATAAAAGACCACCCCCCACCCCTTTTCTTCCTCCTCCGCTTTCTCCTTCCCCTTCTCCGTCTTGTCCTTTAAAACAGGGCTAGGATCGGGATAAATCGCTCCAGAGCGTTCCAAAGCGCTCTCAGAGCGTTCCGGAACGCTCTGGAGCGGCCGCGGCGCCCAATACATCCTCCAAACCCGCCGATTCTCCGAGATTTCGAGTTATCCCGATCCGATTTTGTCCCGATCTTCGTGTCGTTTTATCCTTCTCGTCCTCCACCCGCTTCTCCCTTCTTACCTCCCCCAGGATGCCGCGTCCATTGCTCGGGACTGTGCCACTCTTGCGCCAACAGCCGCACCCGCGCCGCTCCAGCGTCGTCTCTGCCCTTCCGGGGTGCCCCCGCGCCCGAGCTGCAGGGGCCCTGGGACACACAGATACATACACACAAAAATAACAGGACCCTCCTCCTACTCCTCCTCCTCCTCCTCCTCCTCCTCCTCCTCCTCCTCCTCCTCCTACTCCTAGCCCTTTCGATCAGGGTCGGCGGCACCGGCCGTCAGGCCTCTCCAATAAATGCACACAAATAACAGGATTCCCCATATTTGCACATATGTTCTGGGTTTTTGTCTTCCCCCCACTTCCCATATTTTCCCATATTTCCTGGGGAAGCGACGATAAATTGTGTCTGTGTGCGTGTCCCCCCCACTTCCCATGTTTTCCCATATTTTCGGGGGAAGAGACCCCCAGGAACCCCAAGAGGCCCCCACGAGGCTTCCAAGCGACCCCTGAGACCTTCCCAAGAGGCCCACAAGCTACCCCCAAGAGGCCCCCAAGAGCGCTCGTCGTCGTCGTCGTCGTCGTCGTCGTCGCCATTCAGGGTCGGCGGCACCGGCCGTAAGGCCTTCGCAATAAATACACACACAAATAACAGGATTCCCCATATCTGCACACATGTTCTGGGCTTTTGTCGTCCCCCCACTTCCCATGGTTTCCCAGATTTTCGGGCGAAGCGACGATCAATTGTGTCTCTGTGTGTGTTTCCCTCCTGATGGTCAGAGATCGCCCCCCTCCCACTGCACCCAGGGGCCGGAATCGGGGCCGCGGCACGAGCCAGGACGCGCCCTGCGCGACTTCTTGCCCACGCAGCGGCGCAGGCCCCGGTGCTGCCGCCACCCTTTCTTTGAAGACTCTCACGCGCGCCTTCCTCGATGATTGTCACGGCTCCCACAGTTCTTGACGAGGCCCACAAACGGCACAACAACTATAGAACGTAATGCGTGGCACACGAGACCACAGACGTTTGGTCTGTCTGTCTTTTCGCTCGGCGCTCCGAGAAGACGAAGACGGTGGATGGCCCAGGGGCGGGCCTTGCACTTTTCGGGGCTCGGCGCCAGCAGCACTGTTTCGAGCGCCGGAGTGGGGGGGTGAGGACCTGAACAGACGCGCGGCGCAAGTTTTCGATTACTGCGGAGGTGACGCATCGAATGTTGCGGTAGCATCTGTTCTAACCACATGCATCTGCGCGAAGGGCGCGAGCCCGATTCCGCGGCTGACGTCTACCCCCTGGCCATGATGCCGATAGAAGGGAAGGTATGTGGGCATGCACTGCAGCGCGGAGTGGCGAGTCGTGTGGATGATACCGGCGTCGGGAGACTTTGGCCAGGGGCGGCAAAGCCTCGCGCCAGCCGACCTCTTCTACAATGCGAGAGAGAGAGAGAGAGAGACCGCGGAAACATCGCAATCGCAGGGCATGTCGCCAGCGGGCCACGAGGGCGCTCTAGTTTTCCCCAGGGCATAGAGTGCATACATGTAACGGGAACTGAATACATGTAACCCCGATTGAATACATGTAGCCAAAAATATTACATGTAACCGACAACAAACAAAAGCTTCATGCAAATCAGGGACACCGAAACATGCAAGCGAAGCTGAATACATGTATTCGTTTCTGTTGCACCCGCAACGTTCCTACCACCGGGGTGCCCCGCCTCACGCGGGGCCCGCCTGGACAAGGTGCCCCCCACGGCTTCTCCGGCATCGCCTTTCCTCCAGAATAGCATCGTCGACCTCTTGGCGCCGCGCTACCCGCAGAGCGCGACACTACGCTCACCGCAGTGGACGCCCTTATCTCCGTGCCGCCACGGACACCGCGACCAAGGACACCGTGCTTCACGAATGATATCGGGTTCCTTCCGCGCGCCGCCGCATGTGGCCAGCGCCGTCGCTACCGCGACATTCGATGCGCCATCTCCGCGCCAATCCAAGACTTGCGCCACGCGCCTGTTCAAATCCCCCCCCCACTCTCGGGAGCGGCCAAGAGGGGGGTGTCCAAGAGGGGGGGGTGCAAATCATGGCTGGCGGCATGTGCGCGGCCCAGCGGGGGGGCAAGGGACGTAACGAAATAAGAAGAGGCGCCACGAGATCTGGGGAACTATCATGGCCCGCGCCGTGATATCCACCCCCCCCTAGTCATCACCCCCCTCTTTTCCGCCCCCGACACTCTGGCGCCCGGATCAGTGCTGGCTTTGCCGGGCACCGAAGAGTGCAACGCCCGCCCCTTGGCCACCCGCCCTCGCCGCCCCCTCCGAAGCGTCCCGTGGGGTCCGTGCTGCCAGCGGAGCCCCTCCGCTCCGGCGCGCCGCACGCTCCCCCGCCCCGGCCCAGTCCCGGCCAGCAGCGGGGCCGCGCGCGAGGGAGCGAAATGCCGCTCTCCAGCACTCCGCCCCGGTGCCTCCTCGTCGTCGTCGTCCTCGTCTGTGTCGTCGTCCTCGTCGTCGTCGTCGTCGTCGTCGTCGTCGTTGTCGTCGTCGTCGTCGTCGTCGCGTCCGCCACCATCCCACTATCGCGTCGTCGTCGTCCTCGTCGTCCTCGTCGTCGTCCTCGTCGTCCTCGTCGTCGTCGTCGTCGTCGTCGTCGTCGTCGTCGTCGTCGCGTCCGCCACGATCGCGCTCGCGCCAGGCCCCGCCCGCCGTGCGGACACTGTGCTGCTGGTCGGAGATCGTGTCCCGTCCGGGTGGGCCCCGCCGGGAGGAAAAGGAAGAGGGGGGGAATGAATAACGAAGAAGAAAAACAAGAAGAAGAAGAGGAAGAAGAAGAGGAAGAAGCAGATGATGATGATGATGATGATGATGATGATGATGATGATGATGATGATGATGATGATGATGATGATGATGATGATGAGGGGGAGGAGGAGGAGGAGGAGGAGGATGCTGATGATGATGATGATGATGATGATGATCGCACTCCCCTGAGCGCGCCTAGCTCACCTTCGGGTCAGCAGCTGGCGGACGGCGTGCCTCTTCTTGACAGATGTGGCGGGCACGGGTAGAAAATAGAGCCTGCATACAGCCTGAGACAGATGATGATGATGATGATGATGATGATCATCATCATGGTCATGATCATGATCATGATCATGATCATGATCATGATGATGATGGTGATGCTGATGATGATGATGATGATGATGGTGATAGCGATGGTGATGATTAGCGCGAAGGAGGAGCAGGAGGAACAACGACAAATCATAATATGATGATGAAGATGATGATGAAGATGATGATGATGATGATGATGATGATTATGATGATGATTATGATGATTATGATGATGATGATGATGATGATGATGATGATGATGATGATGATGATGATGATGATGATGATGATGATGATGATGGTAATGATGATGATTATTATTATTATGATGATGATGATGATGATGATGATAGCGACGGTGATGATTCACGGGGAAAAGGAGGAGACGGAGGAGGAGGAGCGTGAGGGCAGGAGGAAGAAGAAAAGAGGAGGCGCGAGAGGAGAGGAGGAAGAGGAGGAGGTGGGGGGAGCGGCAATCGGAGACTCCGAACGCCATCAGGAGTCAGGGATCGGGTGGAGGGGGAGGAGGTCCAGTGTAAACCCAAGTCCCCTCAACAATGTTACAATAAGCGCTCCCTCCAAGTTCCCTCTTCATGCGCCCCGACAAACGACAAAGGTTCATGTTCACTGGACGAAACGCCCCGTTGGAAAGCAACCGTTAACATAAAAAAACTGAGCTGTGCCAGGACCCCTTTCCTGGGATGCCATAGCCGTGGATCACCCACCCAATTGCGTCTTGGAGATCCTGAGTCGTGCTAGAAGTGAACACCATGCCTGGACTTCAACACCACGAATCAACGTAACTGCTGCGCCCTGCCAGGCCGACATCGTGCCAAAACACCATTCCTGCGACCATGAGAATCCTTGACGCGGTCGTAAACTCTTAAAGCGAATGTGTGCGGCGCCAAGGCGAGTGCCACATTTTGAAACAGGAGCCGACCTCCATCCGTGAAGCTATACCAATTTGTTTAAACGAATTTGCGCGGCGCTCAGGCGCGAGTAACATTCTGAAGAGGAAACGCCCTCCATCCTTGAAGCTCTTGCATTGTTTGTAAGACGAATGTGCGCGGCGTTGAGGCGAGAATCACAATTTGAAAACCACCTGCCCTCCATCCGTGTACTCTTGCAAATGTTTAAGCCAGGTGTGCGCGGCGCTAAGGCTCTCGCCACATTTTGAAAACCACCAAACCTCCATCCGTGAAGCTCCTGCAGATTTTGAGAACGGATGTGCGCGGCGGTAA
>CAUYUJ010000598.1:37500-57500 GCA_963575745.1 Prorocentrum cordatum
CGGGCTGCCCCGGGGGCGGCGGCATGCTGAGGGGGCGCTCGGCCTGCGGCTCCTCCTCGCCCAAGCTCGCCCTCCTTGTCCTGGTCCTGGTGGCCCTCCTCCTGCGCCTCCTGCTCCTCCTCGACGTCCTCGTCGCTCTCCTCGCGCTCCCGCTCGTCCTCCTCCTCCTCTTCCTCCTCCTCCTCCTCCTCTTCCTCCTCCTCCTACTCCTCCTCTTCTTCTTCCTCCTCCTCCTGGTGGCTGGAGAGATCCATGATCGCAGCCTCTCCTCCTCCTCCTTCTCCTCCTCCTCCTCCTCCTCCTCCTCCTCCTCTCGATCGTCCTGTTGCCACTGGTCTCCTCCTCCTCCTCCTCGTCCTCGTTCTCCTCGCCCTGTTGCCAAGACGACGCCAGGGGTGGGACAACATCGGGCTGTGAGAGAGCGGGGATCTGTGAGATCTGGCGGCTCTGGACGACATGTCGGGCGGCGCGGCCGCTCCGGAACGCTCTGATAGCGTCCCAGGCCGCTCTGGAACGATTTATCCAAGACTATGGCCCTCCTCCTCCTCCTCCTCCTCCTCCTCCTCCTCCTCCTCCTCCTCCTCCTCCTCCTCCGTCTCCTAATGTTACTCCTCGTGCTCCTCCTCCTCGTGCGCAAGGGCATAAAATTCGGAAAGTTTCGACGCACTGTGCTTCCACGAACGCACGCACGCACGACGCAAGCATAGACACACACACACACACACGCGCGCACGCACACGCACACGAACACGCACACGCACACGCACACGCACACGCACACGCACACGCACACGCACACGCACACGCACACGCACACCACACACACACACACACGCGCATCTCGCCCAGTACATTCACGATGGTAGCCCCTGGGACGGGAACGGTGGGAGAAGCGGTGGCCAATGTAAGAAACGTTTTGACGCTGCTGCGCAGCACGGTTGTCAGCTGCATGATCTGCAGGGTCTCTCTCGAGAGAGTGGTGCGAGGCTCAGTTCTTGTCGGCAGGTTTCTCCCAGGCTCTCTCTCTCTCTCTCTCTCTCGAGAGAGAGAGAGAGAGAGAGAGAGAGAGAATGGTGCGATGCTCAGTTCTGGTCGGCAGGTGTCTCCTGGGCTCCGTGGACACCCTGGACCGCTAGGAGGACAAGTGACCGCCAGCGCAGTGACATTTGGCATCGACGGTACAGTTGGGGGGGGGGGGGGGGCCTCCCAGGGTCGGCCATCGCGGCCGCGAGTTTTAGGCCGAGGGCCCGAGGGCCTCGCAGCTGGAAGCGACCACCCGCAAGATGGTTCGGATGTCTCGCGGCCTAGGGACATGCGGTAAGAGGATCCGGGTATCCGGGGGGGGGGGGGGGCCTGCTGGGATCTCTACTTTGGACGCCCAGAATGGGCACGGAAACAATGGGTACAATGCCCAGCGGCAAATGTTGTCCCAAACCAACAGCGGCCGCTGTTGGGCAGGCGGACTTGTGTCTCGAATGGGCACAGGCCGCGGCGGTGCGGACAGCGAGTCCTGTTCGGAATGACAGGAACTGCTGCTGGGCATTGTATCCATTCTTTCAATACCAATTTCGTGCGTGCAGAGCTACGGGACGAAGATCCACGGGCTCTCGAATGTCGAGCTGGGCTAGATCCGTAGGGAAGCTGGCGGGCTGACTCCAGCCTCGAGCACTGCATACTTCCGCAGCGAGGCTGCGCCGAAGCCTGAGAAGCGGATGGTGCCTGTTCGACAGCACGAACCCACAAGCATGATCCTACAACAATCGGTGGCACGAAGACGCCGGGAAAACAAACCGATACGCCGCAGGGAGAAAGGCAAGAACCGGGCAGAGGAAGCATCCCCCTCGTTCAGTCTCCTCCTCCTCCTCGTTCCTCCTCCACCTCCTCCTCCTCCTCCTCCTCCCCCTCCTCCTCGAACTTCCTCCTCGTTCCTCGTCCTCCTCCTCCTCCTTCTTCTTCTTCTTCTTCTTCTTCTCCTCCTCCTCCTCCTCTTCCTCCTCCCCCCCATCCGTTTCGACTCCGCGCATCCCCTCCCATGCACAGGGGGGGCGCGCGGGCGTTTTGAGCACCGACTTCGAAATGGCCCTGTGCTCGAGGGCCCCGAAGGGACGCGGCGCCCGTCATCATCAGTTGCAGTGCTGACATGAGGCGCGCGCAGAGCAGCCAGGAGGTGCGCCCGGATCCGTCGCCGCCCCGCTCTCCTCCCCCTCTTCTCCCCCCCTCCTCCTCCTCCTCCTCCTCCTCCTCCTCCTCCTCCTCCTCCTCCTCCTCCTCTCCTCCTCCTCCTCCTCCTCCTCCTCCTCCTCCTCCTCCTCCTCCTCCTCCTCCTCCTCCTCCTCCTCCTCCTCCTCCTCCTCCTCCTCCTCCTCCTCCTCCTCCTCCTCCCCCTCTTCCCCTCCTCCGCCCCTGGCGAGCAGCGATCGCCGATGCGGGGCCGCTGCCGCAGTGCAGGATTCCACCCTCAAGGAAAACCGACTCATCGGTCACAGCGACGGGATTACCTCGTGCAACGGTTGCCGAGGCCCGCTGGGAAGCAAGAGCCAGAGGTCATCAGCTGCGTCGAGGCTGCGGTCAGGTCGTGCGAGAAGGCAGGCAGGGGCCGCACGGACTCCGAGAGCGAGAAGACCCGCAGTGGCGCCGGGTGGACCATTCGCCCCCGCCGCCGCCAGAACGAGGAGCAGGAGCTAGTCACGATCGGCTACAGTTAGGAGGCCACGTGCGAACCCTACCCCTGACCCGCACGATTTCTGAGGGGGAGGGTGGGGTTCACTTCGTTCGGGAGCTCCCGAGCGAAGTGAACCCCACCCTTCCCTTCAGAAATCGTGGGGGGTAGGGGTAGGGTCCGCATGTGGCCCCCTAACAGTGCTGGCGGGGCTGGCGGTGCAAGAATTCAGGCAGTGGCAACAGAACGAGCTACACGTCCTCAGCTACAGTGCAGCTGGGGCTGGTTCGTGCGAGAAGGCAGGCAGTGACAGCGTGGCCTGCCGTTGCGAGAAGGCATGCAGTGGCAGCAGTGGCCGACGGTGCGCGAAGGCAGGCGGTGGCAGCCCGAGCGACCCACACATCGTCAGCTGCCACGCTGTCGGGGCCAGCTCGTGCGAGAAGCCAGGCGATGTCCGCGTGAACCGTCGGCGCAAGAGGGCAGGCAGTGGCAACTGGCAGGCAGTGGCCGCAGGAAGGAACCACACGGCACCTGCTGCCATGCGAGAAACGAGGCACGGGCCGGCATCATCAGCTACAGCGCAGGGAGCCGACCGCGCTACAAAGGCAAGCCCGCGCGGGCCAATGTCACCAGCTACAGGGCCAGGACAAGGTCGTGTGGATACGGCGAGAGCGCGCGAGCCAACGTCATCAGCTACAGTGCTGGGGCCAGTTCGTGCGAGACGCCAAAGCGAGGGGCAGTTCGTGTACGACGGTAGGCTCTGGCAGCAGGCTTCGTCAAGACGAGAAGGGCAAGCAGTGGCAGCAGGCGGTGGCATTACGAGAAGAAGACAACTGGAAGGCGCAGATAGCGCCCGAGATCACCAGCTACAGAATAGGGGTCAGAGCATACGAAGTGCTGGAAGCGAAGCTGGAGCCCGATGGCAGCAGCGAGCGCGCGGGAAGGACGAGCCGTGGCAGCAGCCCCTACTGCCACCCAGGGAAACGTGGAACGCGAAGCTAGAGCCCGAGGTCATCAGCTGCAGTGGTGGGACTCAGGCGTCGATGACAAAGCTAGAGCCCCCGGTCATCAGCTACTGCGCTGAGATCAGGGCGCGCGAAGGGGCCGAGGAGAGCTAATCATCAGCTACCAAGCAAGCATCAGCTCGAGCGAAAAGCAGGGGCGAAACAGCATCAGCTACATTGAAGGGCTTCGCTCATGCGCGAAATGGCCGAGGATGCAAGGCTTACAAGACAGGCCACGGGATGGAGCGCTCAGGTCGGCACCATCCTCCAGCAGAGCTCTTGTGAGGTAGCCCCACGTCCGCCAGGATAGGCGTGAGGATGGGTGAGCCCGCTTCCGTCCACCCCAGGTACTTCGCACAATGAGGAGTTGATCAGGCCAGCTAGATCCCAACTAGATCCTCCTCCTCACCCCTCCCATGGGCGTCGGTGGTGGGGCAGGATGATGGTATGTCGGCCTTGGGCAGCAAGGACTCCTTTCCTGCATTGTGTTGCAAATATGGTGCCTGTTGTTCTCAGTGGCTGGGGTCTCTGCTAGAGGCTCTCTGTGGAGAGCGTCTCGAGCGGGGTCCTGAGGCTGCCTTGAACAGTATTGTCAAGGATAGCACTCTCAGACGGGGGTCACGTTCTAGTCAGATTCAGTTCGTGAGATCAGCTCGCCCGGACCGCCATCGTCAGCAGCATCCCCATCTTCATCATACTTTCTACGTCCCTACATCCTCTTCCTCCTCCATTCATTTTCCTTCTAAAGTATTTCTCCCTGTCGCACCCCGAGGCCAGTTGTTAGGGCGGGTCGGGCGTTTCGTCTGAGACTTCCTCACCTTTTATGACTCTGAAGCTTATAGAAATTGGCAACAGCTTCACAGATGGAGGGCGGGTCGTTTGTAAAATTAGCTCTCACCTAAGCGCAGCGTGCGTTCGTTTTAAAATATTGCGAGAGCTTCACGAATTGAGGGCGGGTGGATTTTAAACTATGGTTCTCGCCTAAGCGCGGCGCACATGCATCTTTAAAATTACAAGAGCTTCACGGATTGAGGTTGGGTGGTTTTCAACATGTGGCTCTCGCCTAAGCGCGGCGCACATTCGTTTTCAAGACTTGCAAGAGCTTCACGGATTGAGGGCGGGTGGTTCTCAACATGTGGCTTTCACCTCAGCGTGGCGCACATTCGTTGTTTTAATTGCAAGAGTTTCACGGGTTGAGGGCGGGTGATTTTCAAAATGTGGCTCTCGCCTAAGTGCGGCGCACATTCGTTTTCAACACTTGCAAGAGCTTCACGGATTGAGGGCGGGTGGTTTTCAAAATGTGGCTCTCGCCTTATCGCGGCGCACATTCGTTTAAAAAAATGCCACAAGGGTCTCACGAATTGGGGGCGGTTCCTTTTCAACATGTGGCTCTCGCCTTAGCGCGGCGCACATTCTTAAAATTTGCAAGGGTTTCGCAGATTGCCATTATCAGCGTGTCAGGAATGTTGCTTCGAAAGGATTCAGGAGCATGCGGGTGCAACAGTTGTCGATTCGCTGTGTGGAAGCCCCAGGGACGGTGTTCTGGCACGATTCAGGACTGCCAAGACGCAACAGGTTGATCCGTGGCGCTGGAATCCCGAGACCAATGTTTTGGCATGCTTCAGGGTCCTCAAACAGTTGTCTTCCAAAGAGGCAGTTCCTTCAATGAAAATGAACCGTTGTAGGGGCCTATCAAGAGGGAGCTTGGAGGGAGGGTTCATTCCAACATCGTTGATGACTCTTGGGTTTACACTGGTCCTCCTCCTTCTCCTCCACGTCCTCCTCCTCTCCTTCACGTCCTCCCATTCCTCCTCTTCTTCCTCCTCCTCCTCCTAGTCCTCTTCCTCATCCTCTTATTTCCCATCGTTTCTACCTTGCACGGGCGACTATCATCAGATGTCAGCGTCTTAACCTCCTGCTCCTGCTCCTCCTCCTCCTCCTCCTCCTCCTCTTCCTCCTGCCCCTGCTCCTCCTCCCTCCTCCTCCTCTCCTCCTCCTCCTCCTCCTCCTCCTCCTCCTCCTCTCTCCTCCTCCTCCTCTCCTCCTCCTCCTCCTCCTCCTCCTCCTCCTCCTCCTCCTCCTCCTCCTCCTCCTCCTCTCCATTCACAAGTCTCGGAGGGGGAGCGGGCGCCCGCGCCCACGCTGGCCCTGCCGTGGAGATCCCACGCGCGAGCCCGCCGAGCGGGGGCGGCGGCGGCCCCCGCACCGCGGCGGCGCTGGGGGCGCTCACGCCGCCGAGGGCCTTTGCAGGCGCTCCTCCTCCTCCTCATCTCTCCTCCTCCTCCTCCTCCTCCTCCTCCTCTCCTCCTCCTCCTCCTCCTCCTCCTCCTCCTCCTCCTCCTCCTCCGCCTCCTCCTCCTCCTCCTCCTCCTCCTCCTCCTCCTCTCCTGCGCGTGGTCGGCACAGAGGCGCGCCTCCTCCTCCTCCCTCCTCCTCCTCCTCCTCCTCTCCTCCTCCTCCTCCTCCTCCTCCTATTCCTCCTCCTCCTGTCCCTTCTCATCCACCACCACCACCTCCACCTCCTCCTCCTCCTCCTCCTCCTCAACATCCAAATCGTCCACATCCTCCTTCCCCCTTGGCCTCCTCCTCCTCCTCCTCATCCTCCTCCTTCTGACTCCCCTCCTCCTGTTCTGTTTGAGCTCCCAGTGTGACAAGGTGCCGCGATGAACTCTCATGCATGGCCAAACAGCAAACGTAACTAATGTCGCTCTGTCGTGATCAACCCGCCGAATGGGTTTCGACATACGGGTCCGGAGGGGTAAAGAACAATGCAAGGTGGGGCGCGTTCCCCTGCACATCCGCGCGCAACTCGGCTGAGCCGAGGAAGGAGCGAGGCAAACCTGACATTACAGCCAACGCTATGGCTGTGCGCAGTCGAGCTGGGCATTGTCTAGCTGCAGCGGCGCGGCATTCTCCTGACGCCGAGAGCCCGATCAACGACTGATGACACTACGCGTGCCAGCACCGCCCAGCATTCGGCACGCGCCGCACCACTTCTTGGAGGCGGGAGGCCGAGGACGAGGACGGAGCTGGGCTTCACACGGTTGGCTCCGACTTCACACTGGTCGAAACGCAGCAGTATTCGGTCAAGTCAGAACGTGAGAAACTACTGGCAATTCGAAACTGCTGACAAGCGCGGGATGGCATAGTGTATTCAGGGCGTCTCATCAAGAAGCGAGCGCCCACAACTCTGGAGATCTGCTGATCCTAGGGTACGAGGTCTTCTTGGGGGGTTGTCTCTCGCAGGCCCTCGCCGCCAATGTTTCATAAAAGGGCCCCACCAGGACGGCACTAACTCGTCCCTACAAGGTTAGACCGACAAGTGCGCGCACGGCTTTTCTCCGGACTCTCATCCTCCTCCTGCTCCTCTTCCTCCTCCTCCTCATATTCCTCCACCCTCCTGCTCCTTCTCCTCCTCCTCCTGCTCCTTCTCCTCCTCCTCCTCCTCCTCCTTCTCCTCCTCATCCTCCTCCTCCTCCTCCTCCTCCCTTCCTCTCGGCCTCCTCCTCCTCCTCATCCTCATCCTCATCGTCATCCTCAGCATCATCCGCATCATCATCAGCATCATCAGCATCATCAGCATCATCATCATCGTCATCATCGTCATCACCATCATCATCATCATCATCATCAACACCATCATCATCATCATCACCATCATCATCGTCATCAATCATGATCAGCATCATCAGCATCATCAGCATCAGCATCATCAGCATCATCATCATCATCCTGTCTCCTCCAATTCCTCCGCTGGCGCTGGCACTCGAGGCTCCGAAGGTCGAAGCCCATCCACAACAGGGAAGACGAGTCGGGATGGGAAAGAGCGCAAGCGAATCAAATGTACCGGATCCCACCAAGACCACAGATCCAGCCCAGATCAGGGCTCTCCCCCTACAGCATCCGCGAGGAGCTTCCAGCCGCGAGCGCGAAGCAAGTTTTCTGATGCGCGGGTCGAGAGCGCACCTCTTCCGGTCAAAGCCGAGCGGGCCGCGCGAAGCTTGAATTAACCAAGGATTGCAATCCTTCGTTTGAGTGGTTTTTTTTGCAATCCTTCGTTTGAGTGTTTTTTTGTTTTGCAATCCTTCGTTTGAGTGTTTTTTTTTTTGTTGCAATCCTTCGAATCAGAGGAAGAAGACGGACCACCGCCACCGAGAACCTGTCGGTGAGGGGCCTGCCCCCGGGCGGGGGCACGCCGGAGCGTCGTCTTGTCCAGGGGTGACGCTCGGGCGCGCCACCGCCCACGGGTCGGCCACCCGCGGAGGGGTTCTCGGTGGCGGTGGTCCGTGCTCCTCCTCCGAACGAAGGAGGACAAGGGGGGCGCAGCCTCAGAACGAGGCCGGGAGGAGGCTGCGAACGCGAAACAGGCTGCTCGCCAAACGGGCAGGACACGTCGGCGGCGACGGCGGCCTCCGCAGCGGCGGCGGCGGCCGCCGAACCCGTCCGGAGCCGAGTCCTGCGTCCAGGCCCAGGCTCCGAAGGAGCATGATGGACGAGGAGGCATTCTTGGTACAGGGCAGTTCTTCATACATCGGATTTCTTAAAGTATCGGATTTTTAATACATGATTAATGTATGAATAAGTTGATGCATGAACTCATCGTTGTTTTCAATACTAAATCCCTGTTTTTAAGACACGTGATCTGGACGCGGAGCATGTATTAAAAACGGCACTGTAGCCCCCAAACGTGGTGGTGGCAACACCTGGCTGTGAGTCTCGGGCGACTTGGTGCCATTTCCCGGGTTGGGGACTCGTGCGGTTTTTCAAAGATGTCCCGAACGCTGAGGGGCCCAGGAGTCACACAATCCGGTGGTGACCCCGTGTTCCGAAACCCGGCGGTGACTTTGGGGGGATCCCAGGGGGCTCCCAGCAGTCGGGGTGCAGGAGCACTCCGGGAGGGGCGGCGAGCCCGGCCTGCTCTGCTGAGCGTACAGGGGGCGGGGAGATCCGCACAGCCCGCACCTCCAGCACAGTCGCACACCGCGGGCACCCTGTGCCCGAGGGCCAGGGCGTGCCTTCGCAAGCAGGTGTGGTACACGGGGCTGTCCCCGCTGACGCCAATCATTGTCTTTGGGGGCACCCCACCTCCTCGTGCCTCCCCTTCTGAGGCGCCAGCTCCCCCCTGCTCATCCACCCTCGCTTCTCCTCCTCCTGCTCCTCCTCCTCCTCCAACTCCTCCTCCTCCTCCTCCTCCTCCTCCTCCCCTCCTCCTCCTCCTCCCCCCTCCTCCCCCTCCTCACCCTCCTCCTCCCTCCCCTCCTCCCCCTCCTCCTCCTCCTCCTCCTCCTCCTCCTCCTCCTCCTCCCCCTCCTCCTCCTCCTCCCCTCCCTCCTCCTCCTCCTCCTCCTCCTCCTCCTCCTCCCTCCTCCTCCTCCTCCTCCTCCTCCTCCTCCTCCTCCTCCATTCCTTCACCTTATAAATAACTTCTCCCTGTCCCGCCCCAAGGCCAGTTTTTAGGGCGGGGCGGGTGTTTCGCCTGAGACGTCCTCACCATCTATGTCAATCGTTTCACGGATTCAGGGCGGGTGGTTTTCAAACTGTGGCTCTCGCCTTAGCGCAGCGCACATTCTTTCAAACATGTGCAAGAGTGTTACGGCTTGATGGCGGATCGTTTGAAAAATGTGGCTCTCGCCTTAGCGCCGCGCGCATTCGTTTTCAAAATTTGCTAATGCTTGCGCGGCGCACATGGATTAAAAAATTGCAAGAGTTTCACGGATTCAGGGCGGGTGGTTTTCAAAATGTGGCTCTCGCCTTAGCGCCGCGCACATTCTTTTCAACATGTGCAAGAGTGTCGCGGATTGGGGGCGGATCGTTTGAAAAACGTGGCTCCCGCCTGAGCACCGCGCACACTCGTTATCAATTCTGTAAGAGTTTCACGGATTGAGGGCGGCTCCTTGTCAACATGTGGCTCTCGCCTTAGCG
Organism: Prorocentrum cordatum; assembly: GCA_963575745.1. Lineage (NCBI taxonomy): Eukaryota > Dinophyceae > Prorocentrales > Prorocentraceae > Prorocentrum > Prorocentrum cordatum. The sequence goes on from CAUYUJ010000598.1 coordinate 47,086, forward strand.
CCGCGTACATTCGTTTTCAAAATTTGCAACGTACCAAACATGGTGTGTTGGAAAAGTTCAGGATTGTGCGGGTGCAACAGTTATGTTGATCCGCAATGATGAAATCCAAAAAAAACTGCGTTACGGCACGATTCCGGATCGTCAAAACGCAGCAGTCAGGTTGATACGTGGCGTTGAAATCCAAAGAATAATGTTTTGGCATGGTTCAAGATCTTCAAACGGTTGTCCTGCAACGAGGCAGTTCCCTCAATGGAAGTGAACCGCTGTAGGGGCCTATGAAGAGGGGGGGGAGGGTAAATTCCAACATCGCTGATGACTCGTGGGTTTACACTGGTCCTCCTCCTCCTCCTTCTCCTCCTCCTCCTCCTCTTCCTCTTCCTCGCCCTCCTCCTACGTAACCCGTCTCTCCCCTACTCCCCTCACCTCCTGTCCTCTTCTTATTTTTATTATTATGATTTGTATTATTTCTCCTCCTCCTCCTCCCTCCTCCTCCTCCTCCTCCTCCTCCTCCTCCTCCTCCTCCTCCTCCTCCTCCTCCTCCTCATCATCATCATCATCATCATCATCACTCCCTTCGTCTCCCTCCCTCCCTCCCTTCTTCCGTCCCTCCCTACTTGTCCTCCCCCTCCCCCTTCCTCCTTCCCGCATTCCCGCCATCCTTCACTCCCTCCTCCCCCCTCCCTCCGAGTCCCAGTTCGTCGTCCTCCTCCTCCTCCTCCTCCTCCTCCTCCTCATCTGTCCTCCTCCGCCCTTCATCATGCACCCCGTCTTCCCTCACCACCTTTTCCTCCCTACTCCTGCTTGGCCTGCTTCGTTGCTTCGCCTCCTCCTCCTCTTCCTCCTCATCCTCATCCTCCTCCTCCTCTTCCTCCTCCTCCTCCTGCTCCTCGTCCTTCTTCCAATTTTCAGAGCAATGACGACGACCCTGACCGCGATCGCGACCGTGATCGCGACCGCGATGGCGACGGCGACCGCGACGGCGACGGCGACGGCGACGGCGGCGGCGAGAGCGACGGCGACGACGTGGGGGACGGCGATTCGCGACGGCGACGGCGACGGCGACGACGACGGCGACGACGACGGCGACGGCCACGGCGACGACGACGACGGCGACGGCGACGACGACGAAAAGGCCACAGGGACGACTGCGGCGATGACAACGGCGGAGACGACGGCGGCGGCGACGACCGACCGACGGTGACCAGGACCCCACAAGCCGCCAACGAAGCCCGCCTTCAGCGAGAGCGACGGGGAGGAAGGGCCCGCCAGCCCGCGAGGCGCCGGGCGCTCCTTGCGGGGCCGCCGCCACCACCACCCGTGGCGGTCGCTGCATCGCCGTCGTCGCCGTTGTCGCCGTCGTCGAAGCCGCCTCCGCCACCATTGCCGTCGCCGTCGTCGCCGCGCCGCCACCACCGCCGCAGCCGCCGCCGCAGCCGCCGCCGTCGCCGCCACCACGTCGGCGCCGCCAGTGCCGCCGCTGCCGTCGCCGCCGCCGCCGCCGCCGCCCCTGCTGACTTTGCACTCACCGCCGCCGCCGCAGCTGTCGATGGCGCCGTCAGACCCGGACATCCGACTGCTCCAATTGCTCCGATGCGAGAAGCCTGGAGGGAGGACCAATCGTTTTCTGACGCTCCCGAAGCCCGGCGAAGGCCTCCGGACGCCGAAAACAATCCCAAACCTGCCGCGACAACTCCTTTGGAGCGTCGGATCCATGGGGAAGCTGCCGATGCGGCGCGCTCGGTTCGGCGCAATGCGTGTTCGGGCCCGTCCGCTGGCCATTGGCCTTTCGCTGTGCAGCCGGCTTTGGCCGTCGGGAACCTATCAGGGGTGGTTCGGCATGCTGTGGGCCGGTCCTGCCTCCCCTATTTCCATCTTGGGTGCGAACTAATTGCGAGCGATGAATGGGGGGAAAAGAGAAAGAGAGAGAGAGAGAGAGAACAAACAAAAAACAAAAAACCTTTTCGGGCCCTACAGGCCTTCTCTGGGCCCTCAGGGGCCCAAAGGGCTCCTTTTCTGCAGTTTTCGCTCCCCCCTCCGCAGTTCATCGCCCTCCCATTGCGCGTCCTCCGATCATCCTTCGCCTTTCCCTTCCTGGCAAGATTCCCACCCGTGAAATCGGATCGGGTTGGATCGACATGTGCGTCGGTCGGACCAGGCTGCGTCGGCACGGGGTCGAAATCGAGTCGCATGAACTGCACCAAGCTGCACTTGTTTCATACGAGCGCGCGCAGTGCTGAGGCGAGAACCACATTTTGAACAGGACTTGCCCTCCATCTCTGGAGCTGATGTAATCCTTCAAAACTAACGCGCGCGGCGCTGATGCGGGAGCAACGTGTTGATAATCGCCCGCCCTCCATTTTTGAGATGGTTGCCCACAGTTCGAGGACGAAAGCGCGCAGCGCTGGGGCGAGAGCTGGATTTGAACCAACCTGCCCTCCATCATTGGAGCTGCTGCATCTGAAGAACGGGTTTGCGCGGCGTTACTAAGGCGAGAACCACATGTTGAAAACGGCCCGCCCTCCATCCTTGAAATTGCTGCACAGTTTGATCGCATGTGGCGAGGGTGTCTCGGGCGAAACGCCCAACCCGCCCTACCGACTCGTCAGGGGGTGAAAGGAATCGGACGAGAGATGGAGGAGGAGGACAAGAGGAGGAGGGGGAGGAGGCAGAGGAGGAGGTGGAGGAGGAGGAGGAGGAGACAGGCGCACCCCTGGGGAGGAGGAGGAGGAGGAGGAGGAGGAGGAGGAGGAGGAGGAGGAGACGGGCGCACCCCAGGGGAGGAGGAGGAGGAGGAGGAGGAGTCTGGATACTCCGAGAAAGGAAGAGGGCAGGCGGTCACGAGCACGAGCGAGAAGAGGGCAAAGATGTGTCTCTGTCTCTGCGCGCTCGGGCCTAACTCCTCTACCTATGTAGTAGTGCTATTGCAGCGCTGCGTGGTCGAGCGCTGGCTGTTTGCTTCAGTTTCGGGATCGTGCGGGGGATATAGCTCGGGAGCGTTAGAAAAGACAGGAAAAACAGAAATGAGAGGAAGCGACAGCGTGCCAGGTGTGGGGCACTGGGCTACAATGACGGGCGGCGGGTGCCTCAGCGTCACGCGCATCACCCGCCACTCCGAGCGGCAGAACGGCACAATCAGCATGTGGAAGCTCCGAAGCGGGGCATACCAATTCGTCTGCCAGGCCATTGAGAGACGAGCAGCAGCATCGAAGTTGGAGGAGATCAAAGCGGCGAAGGTAAAGAGCGCCAGGAACAGTCCAATCGTGCCCCTCGCCAGCCGCAGCATGCAGAAATGAAACAGCATCTGGAAGAGGTTGTTCGGGAAGGCCGGCGTCAGCCGAACAGCGAAGGTACGGGGCACCAGGTTCAGCCCATTCATGCCAATCGCCTTCGGGATGGTCGTCGCAAGCATCAACATGCAGAACGCGGGCTGGGCGAGCAGCGGCAGCGGCTCCAGGATCAGAGCTTCAGGAGGATATTGTTCGGGAGGGGCGGCGCCAGCCACCTCTTCAACCAGGGCAGAGATTCACAACTCACGTCAGAGTCGACATGGGTACCAGGAGATTGCCCAAGCTGGAAGTGGAACATGTCGTATAGCAGGCGGCGCCGCGCTTCCACGACCTGAACCCATGCGGCCTCGTGCTGCATGAGCTTCTCAGCCTCCGAGTGCGTGGTGTGATTGGTGATCTGCTCCGCGTCGGCTGGCAGGACGACCAGGCGACGTTCAGCTTCTGTAGCATCAGCGGCGGCGCCATGCGGGCCAGGAAGGACATGGATACGAGGATGTGCGCCCACGTCGGCAGCAGCTTCTGGCACGTGAAGAGGAGCGGTGGCGTGGACAATTTCGGGTGGCGTGGACAATTTCGGCAGGACCCTTTGTCCCAATGCGGGTCAGTACGAGCAGCAGCGCCAGGGGGAACCCCAACAACAGGCTCACGATCTTCAGGAAACGACCGGCACGTCAGAGGGGCACGATCACCAGCAGGACGACGGTCACCGCCATCATGTCCACACTCGACAGCGCACGCACTTCGGCAACGCAAACAGGTTGGATATGCAGTTCATGCGAGCCACCCGCAGCAGCACGTTCTTCGAATTCGCGGTCCGATTGACCAGGCGGCGGAAGAGGACCAGCACCATGCCGTATAGGACTAGGGACGATTCCTCGAGCTCCCCTGTGTCCCGTAGCCGTTGGATGAAACTGGCGATGCGGTGCAAGTCGTCGTTCATGCATACGCCCAAGGAGACGATCGGCGGCCGAGCATGTAGTGGATGAGCGGCGGGTCGTAGTAGGACGTGTGGTTGGTGCGGACGACCTCCCCGGAGTGTGCTGGGCGGCGACAGCTGATCAGCCAACTGCAGCGTGCGCCCGGCTGGCGAATCAGCAACCACAGAATCCGTTTGCAGGGGTAGGCGGTGCTTGGCTTTGCCGTAGTTCGTGTTTTACGGAGGTACTCCTTGAACTCTGAGTTGCTGAGCTGCTCCCTGCGGCGAGGATGGCCTGACGCAGCGAGTGCGAGCGCTGGCCTGACAGTTGTTGAAGCTCACGATGAAAGCTGAGCCCACGAAAAACGCGACGTGCATTTGGCGCCACATGCTGAGGGATGGCGACGTGGCGAACTCCCAGGGAAATAGGGTGTAGAAATCCACGCTCGATGGCGCGGGCGCGTCGCTCGGCAAGCTTAGTCACACTGCGGCGGAACACCATGCAGAAAGTCACACTCAGAAACAGCGGCAGACATCGCAACCAGGAGACATGCTTGGGGCGTGCAACAGCGCGTGTGGGGGGCTGCGTCCTAACATGAAGTTGGCTTGAATCACAATGGCTTGAGCCAAAAGTGTTACGGAAGGAGGAGGAGGAGGAGGAGGAGGAGGAGGAGGAGGAGGAACAGGACGGGAGGCACAGGTTCGGGCCGCAGTCGCACGGCCGCGCTCGGGGCCCACCCCATGGGGGGAGCCACGAGTTCCAATCTCTTCCCTGGCGACCTGCTTTTTCGCCCCAAGTGACGTTTCTGTTCTGCGGTCGCTGGACCCAGAACGGGCCCCTAGAGGCTAAAAAAACAACACGCGATCCACGGAATTAAACTACAACTCGACGTTAAATTTACACGTAGGCGCGCACACCAGGCTTGCATAACAATACACAATCAACACACGCGAGCACAAACAACGGCGCTGGATGTCTGGGGGCTCGCCTCTGCTGGGGGGGGCGCCTGCCATGTCTCTCTCTCTCTCTCTCTCTCTCTCTCTCTCTTTGTTTTTGTTTTTTTTCTCTCTCTCTCTCTCTCTCTCTCTGGCGAAGAGGGCAGGAAGGCCGAGGAAGGCACGAAGCCGGAGGACAGGCTCCCCACTGAACGTGCAGGAAGGTCGCGGCTGGGGAGGGCCGCGGAAGGCCGAGGATAAGGTGTAGCGAGCGAGCGAGCGAGCGATGTCGGCCTCTGCTGGACGCTGCTACGATGCCACACACGTGGCCGCTCCCTCGCTCTCCTCGCTCGCTCGCTCGCTCCCTCGCTCTGCTCGCTCGCGCCTCGTTCGCCCGCTCTGCCGCTGCCTCTGCCGAAACACGCAACACACCGCAACTGCACAGTGGAAATACGATGTAGTGCTACCAGGCGCTCGCCACCCGGCCGTAAAGCACTCGCGCCTCCGCAGCCGTCGGCGCACAGCCCAGCGCCAGGAGGTCGATGTCCGCGGCGCAGAAGTTGACCGTGCGCACAGGCCCCCCCCAAGGCTCCGACCCGAGGCCGGGGGGGGACAGCCCGCGCGGACAGACACCGCGTCCCCCGCACTCTCTGGCGGCGACGGCGGCGAGGCAGGCCCTCGGAGGGCAGCGCGGCGGGGCCAGAGCCTTCAGGACTCGCTCAGGTGTCGAAGCGGGCGTCGACTTCCTCCCTCCCTCCCCCCCTTTCTCCCCCTCTCCTCCTCCTCCTCCTCCTCCTCCTCCACCTCCTCCTCCTCCTCCTCCTCCTCCTCCTCCCTCCTCCTCCTCCCTCCTCCTCCTCCTCCTCCTCCTCCTCCTCCTCCTCCTCTCCTCCTCCTCCTCCTCCTCTTATGTGTCCGTCCTCCACCTTCCGCCACCGTCTTATCCTTCTTCTCCTCCTTCCTCCTACTTTCTTTCCCCTTCCTCCTTATCTCCCTCATCCTCCTCCCTCCTCCTGAGTACCCCCCCCCTCCCGAGTTCCCCCCCTGAGTCTCATCCCTCGCCCCGTGTCCCCCCTGAGTCCCCCCCCCTCCTCCTGAGTCCCCCCTTGAGCCCCCCCCCTCTTCCTGAGCCCTCCCCCCCCTCCTAAGTCCCATCCTCCCGGAGTCCTCCCTGAACCATCCTCCTGAGTCCCCCCCTGCCTCGGCCCCCATCCCCACCTTCCTCCTCCCACCTGCCCCTCCCCCAGCGCGCCTCTCCCTCTCCCCCCCTCTTCACTCCTCCTCCCCAACCTCTTCCCTTCCTCTCCTCCTCCTCCCCCTTCCGCCGCCGCCGCCTCCCCCTTTCCCATCTGCTGCCCCCCCCTCTCACCTCTTCTCCTCCCTCCACCCCTCCCCCTCCCTCTCCTGCTGACCCCGAAAGTGAGCAACCTCGACGAACACAAGGGCGACGGCACGACGGCGGCGGTGGCGACGGCGACGACGACGGCGACGGCGGCGGCGGCGACGGCGACGGCGACGGCGACGGCGACGGCGACGCCCACGGCGACGGCGACGGCGACGGTGACGGCGACGGCGGCGGCGGCGGCGGCGGCAAAGACGGCGGCACGACCAGCTGCGGCGGCGGCGGCGGCAGCGCCGCCGCCGCCGCCGCCGACGACGCCGACGCCGACGACGACGACGACGACGACGACGACGACGACGACGACGACGACGACGACGACGACGACGGCGACGACGGCGGCGGCGGCGGCGGCGGTGTCGTCGACGGCGGCCGTGACGAACGACGGCGGCGGCGGCGGCGGCGGCAGGCGCGGGGCGGCTCCTGCGGCGCGGCCGCGCGCCTGAGGGCCATGCCATCGCACGGGCGGCCGGGCAGCCGGCCGGGGGGGCGCGCGCCTGAGTTAGGAGGCAACTGCTGGGAGGTACCCATCCGAGGTACTCGGGAGAATCCCCCCAGCCCTCTGGGCGTCATCCGAGGTACTCGGGAGAATCCCCCCAGCCCTCTGGGCGTAGGTGTTTTTTGGCGTGTCCTCTTCCACCCCTCCCTCTTCCCCTTCGGGGAAGGGTTCACCCCTCCCCGTTACAGTCGAGGCGTTGACCTAAGGAACCCCAAATAAGGAACGGAACGAGGCCCCTTTTTCCCATAAGTTGAACTTCGAATTCCTATCGAAAACATAAGGAAAATCTGAGGCAAGCTGCGAAACACTTAAGGAACGCGGAGCCCCTCCCCAACCAAAAGGGTTCCTTCTTCAGGGCCCCGACTGTACCCCCTCCCCTGGACCTGGACGGGGCGACTCGCGGGCCGCTGGAGTGTCCAGGATGGCCCCAAGATGGCCCCAAGAGGGCCTCCAAGAGTGCCCAAGATGACCTCCAAGATTGCCCAAGATATCCCAAGATGCGTCAAGATGGCTCCCAAGATGCTCCAAGAGGACCCAAGACCGCTTCGAGACGGCTCCGAGCGGCCACGGAGCCTCCCCAGGACGCCGCCAAGAAGCCAAAATCCTTCAAGGGAGATCAATGGATTTTGCCTTCTCGCCTTTGCGCGTCCGGTGACCTTCCGAGGCCTCCACACAGCTCCAAGAGGGCCCATGAGGGCCCCAAGAGAGGCCCCAGAGAGCCCCAAGACGGGCCCAAGAGCGCTCCAAGAGGGTCCCAAGAGGTGATTTTTGGGGCTCCCGAGGGTGGGAGGCTAACTAAAGCTCCCCCCTTCTTTGATCGAAATCCTCCAAGATGACCCAAGGGGCGCCCAGGAGGCCCCAAGAGGCTCCAAGATGGCCCCAAGATGGCCCCAAGACGGCCCTAAGAGGCCCCCAAGAAGACCCCCCGCGGCCCAAGCAGCCCCAAGAGGCCCCCCCTAGGCACCCAAGACGCCCAAGAGCCCCCCAGGACCGCCAGGAGACCCCCAAGACGTCCCAAGAGGCCTACAAGAAGCGCCAAAGAGATATCCTATGAGGCTCCGAGAGGCATCCAAGAGATCTCTGGCCCTTTTGCTTGCCCTCCTTCTGCTGCTCCTTCTTTCTCCTCCTACTCCTTCTCTTCTTCCTTCTCCGCCTCCTCCTCCTCCTCCTCCTCCTCCTCCTCCTCCTCATCATCATCATCATCATCATCATCATCATCATCATCATCATCATCATCATCATCATCACCATCACCATCACCATCATCATCATCATCATAATGATTATCATCACCACCACCACCATCATCATCATCATCATCAGCAGCATCAGCATCAGCATCATCATCATCAGCAGCATCATCATCATCAGCATCAGCATCATCATCACCACCACCATCATCATCAGCAGCAGCATCAGCATCAGCATCAGCATCATCACCACCACCATCATCAGCAGCAGCAGCAGCGTCAGCATCAGCATCATCATCAGCATCCGCAGCAGCATCAGCATCAGCGTCAGCATCAGCATCATCGTCATCATCATCATCAGCAGCAGCATCAGCATCATCATCAGCATCATCACCAGCATCATCATCATCATCAGCATCATCAGCATCATCAGCAGCATCATCAGCATCATCCTATTCACCTTCCGTCTCCACACTTCCTCATCCATCCATCCAGCCTCCTCCTTCTCCTCCTCCCTCCTTCGCACAGTTCGGCCGTCCACCTCTTTGCTACCGCACTTCCCTGATCACCTCTGGTGGGGATGCGCGAAGCGCCTAAAATTAAGCCCCCTCGGGCCCCGACTCGGGGGCCTACGGCGCCACATCAGGCCGCGGACGCAGCGGGCCCCAAGGCCGGATTGAAGCCGGCTTCAAAGCCGGATTGGGCGGGGCTGCGCCGGATTCGTGCGGACTTCGGGCCAGGGCAAAGTCAGAGTCGGACCTCCCAGGAGTGACCAGAAGTGACCATGAAAGGACAGCGCCCGCAAGAAACGAGACAGATTGGGCGGGGACTCATCAGAGGAGGAGTCCCCGCCCTCGCGGTGAGTCGGACCTCCCAGGAGTTGCGCCCGAGCCCGAGGGGGGGAGGGCCGCGCGCGCGCGCCAGGGCCCCTCGCGAGGCGGCCCGCGCGCGCCCGGGGCCTCGCGCAGGGGACCTTCTGCCAGTGGCCTTCGCCCATCGCCGGCGGCCCTCGCCACTCGGCCGGAGCAGGTGCTGCGCACACGACGGGGAAGCCTGCAGCGGAGGCCAGCCCACAAGACGCCAGCCCACGAGGAGGCCCGCCCTTGCGACCCCAGGGCGTCCGAGCGATTCTCGGTGTGGGGGCGTCGCGCTGTCCACGGCAAAGCCATCGACACCCGAGAAGCACAGGGCCCCCCTGGAGGCAAGCAGGGTGTCTCTTGGCGCGGGCCTCCACTGTGCGGCGAGAGATCTGGGCGGACACACTTGTCGTCGGCCGCTGGGGTTCCCTGCGGTGCCCGAGGGCGTCGGCGGGTTTCCAATGCAGTCGGGGGAAGAAAAAGTCTCCGCGGGGCACTGGCTGGCAGGCCGAGTTCCTCTTTGCCGCGCCCACGAGATCACCCGTTCCGTCTGCCCGCCCCGGAAAAGGAGAGGGGGCGTGGAAGGGGGGGGGCACGACGGGTCAGAGCTTGACCAAGTGCAGGACAGCAAGCATGAGGAGGAGAAAGGGGGGGAGAGGAGGAGAAGGAGGGAGTACAGTCGGGGCTGATTGGAGAGGACACGCGAGAGGACACAAGACCCTTGCGAGGGCCACATTGCCATAGGAATCTAGAAGGCATGGGTCGCGAAACACAGGACACGAAGGTACTCTTGACTTGGCAGGGTCGACCTGCTAATCAGCCTCGACTGTAGGAGGGCAGATGGAAGAGAAAAGAGGGGTGCGGAGGGCGGAGGAGGTGGAGGAGGAGGAGGAGGCGAACAGAGGCGGGGAGGAAGAGTCGGGGGAGGTCGAGGGAGGGGGCGGCGGCGGACGGTGGTTTGGGCGTTCGAGCCGATCCCAATGCTGAAAGGCTGCTCACGCGAGAGCTCGCAACAGGATCGACCCACGAATCCGGAAAGGGATGCAGAAATGTTGAGCATGGCAATTATCGTTTCCGAGACGTCAAACTCGGGCGACGGGCAATTACAGTGCTCAGAATAAGGATCGTGATGTACCGTGCCACAGGCTGTGCTGTACTGCGCCGTGCTGCGCTGAGTTCAATACGTCACGCCCGGCTGGACCGTGCCGCGCCCTGTTGCATTGTGGATCAGGCCGTCCTTGGCGTCAGAGTCGTGGCCGAACCGAGTTTGATCTCAAGCTCGAGCTGTCTGAATGCATAGCTCGGACTAGTTCTAGTCGAGACGCGCGGGG
>CAUYUJ010000598.1:62500-111702 GCA_963575745.1 Prorocentrum cordatum
GGGGCTTCCTGTGGCCTCCTGAGGCCTCCTGGGGCATCCTGGGGCCTCGTGTGGCTTCCTGGGGCCTCCTGGAGTCTCCTTGGGCCTCCTGTGGCCTCCTGTGGCATCCTGATACCTCCTCGTACCTCTTGTTGCCTCCTGGAGCCTCCTGGAGCCTGCTGGAGCCTCCTGTTGCATCCTGAAGAGGATCCGTGCCCACGAGTCTGGCCACCAAAAAAAGCAAACCGCTCGAGACATCCTCATCATCTTGCCCTTTGGGGCGAAACTCAGCGCCTCGCTCGAGACATCCTCCACATCTGCTCCGAAAGCAGAGGCTGTTGGGCCTTGAGCCAGGCAAGCCGCTCGAGAACTCCCCGCCATTTTGGCGCGAACGGAGGAATGCAATACCCCCTGACGGCTCCACCTTGGGGGTGCTGAAATCAGTGCCTCGCCCGAGACATCCTCCAGATCTGCTCCGACAGCGGAGGATGTTAGGTCTTGTAACAGGCAAACTGCTCGACGCATCCCCGCCGGTTTGGTGCGAACGGCGGAGTGCCACACCCCCTGGCGGCTCCCCCCTGGGGGTGCTGAAACCCGCGTCTCGCTCGAGACATCCTCGGAATTTGCCCCGCCATCATCATCATCATCATCATCAGCATCATCATCATCATCATCATCATCATCATCATCATCATCAGCATCATCATCATCATCATCCTCATCCTCATCATCAGCAGCAGCATCATCATCATCAGCATCATCATCAGCATCATCAGCATCATCATCATCACCATCCTCAGCAGCAGCATCATCATCAGCGTCATCAGCATCATCATCGTCAAGATCATCATCGTCACCATCATCATCATCACCATCATCATCATCATCAGCAGCAGCATCATCATCATCAACAACATCAGCATTACCAGCATCAGCATCAGCTTCATCATCATCACCATCATCATGAGTATGGTCATCATCGTCATCACCATCATCATCATCATCATCAGTACCATCAGCAGCATTACCCTCATCATTATCAACATCAACATCATCATCAGCATCGTCATCACTGTCACAACCATCATCATCATCATCCCATAACTTGACATAGCATTGCGTAGCACGTCATATCATAGTATCTCATACCATTACCATGAATAGCACGTCATAACATACTATATTAGGCCATGGGGAATCACATACAACACCATAGTATAACATACCATGGCATAACATAACAGAACATGGGGAGGAGTGAGTGAAGGAAGTGGCGCAGCCAGAGTAATTATTCACTGCGTGGAGCTCCCCATATGTACATCTATTTGCACGGACGCGTCTGCCGTGAATGTCCAGGCGCAACGAATTGTTCGGATATAAGCCGGCTTGATATATAAACGGGGTTTCGTATGGTTGAGTACGAGTGTCAGTTCATCGAGGTATGGGAGAGTCTGAGTACGAGTGGGTCTGAGAATGCGTAGGTCAGAGTACGAGCGAGTCTGAGTGAGAGTGGTCTGAGAGTGGGTTAAGTCTGGGTGTGAGTGGGTCTGACTGTGATTCTACTGAGTACGAGTCTGAGTCTGAAATGGTCTGAGTACGACTGAGTCGGACTACGAGTGAATGGTTGGGTCTGAGTATGGGTGATTCTGAATGTGTGTAAGCCTAAATGTGAGTGAGTCTGAGTAGGAGTATGAGGAGTATGAGTCTGAGTATGAGTGGGCCTGAATACGAGTAAGTCTGACTACGAGTGAGTCTGAGGGTGGGTGGGTCTAAGTGTGAGTGAGTCTGAGTGTGCGTAAATATGAGTGTGAGTGTCCTCCTCCTCCTCTTTCCCCTTCCCCCCCTCATCATCACGATCATCACGATCATCATCATCATCATCATCATCGCGATCCGCATCATCATCATCATCAGCAGCACCATCATCATCGTCATCATTATCATCATCATCATCACCATCATCAGCATCAGCATCAGCATCATCGTCACCATCATCACCATCGTCATCATCATCATCATCAGCATCATCATCCTCGTCGTCGTCATCGTCAACGTCGTGGTGTCGTCGTCATATCCACCATGCGTGAGCGTGAGGCTGAGTGTGAGTGTCCTCCTCCTCCTCCTTCTCTCCCTCCTTCCCCTCCCTCCGTAGCCCGTGGCCATTTTGGCTCAAGATGCTTTGTTCCGCAGGGGAACGAGTGGATACCGCTAGTCCGCGGCCAGTTTGCAGTCTTTCCCCTGGTCAGCCCCAGGGCGAGCGCCGAGGTGGTCCGCCCCATCTCGGCGCGTCTCTCTCATCCCAGCATACTCGGGGCCTCACTGCCTCGTTTATTGTACTCTTGTTCCTCGTGTGCGTTGAGGGGTCAGGATGGTGCCACGCCCAGTCGCCGACAAGACTTGGCTGTGCAAGACCTGCATCCACGAGCGCACGGGCGAACCGTTCTTCAATAAGGCTGACAGGACGACATGCTTCTCGTGCAAGCGACCCAAAAGCAGTTGTCTCAAGGCCTACAAGCAGTCCACCACCGACCCAAGCGTGCACGCTGGAGGTCCCAAGTGAGGTGGCAACAAAGCGACCAGCACAGGATTGGCACCGTGGGAAGTTGTCAAGCAGCTGCGCCTGGCGCAGGAGACGATCGCCAAGCTGGAGAAGCAAGTCCAGGCCAAGAACGTGCCAGCGCCTGATGCAATGGATGTGTCGGAGCCAAAGGCTATGGGAGATGACTTCGATGAAGGCAAGTATCGGGCACGTATTTTGGAGTTGGACAAGGAGATCGCTGTGGCCAGCAAAGGAGTGGGCGCAGCCTGGGACGTGCTCAAGGAGGCGCTCACCAAAGAACGCAGCGAGCTCCAGGGAGAGATTAACAAGCACAAGCCTGCCTCCTCACGCATGTTCGTGGTTGGCAAGCAGATCGACGCGATGGGCGAGCAAATTGCCAAAGCGGAGAAGGATGTTGAGGACCAGAAGGCGGTCATCAAGGAGCTCCAGGACGGGCTGGCGCAGGCAGAGCAGAAGGTGCTGGATAAGAAGGCCAAGCTGCTCGAGCTCCAAACCCAGCATGCGGATTTGGCGCGCCAGAGTTGTGTCCCACCTGCACCCAAGGAAGCTGGGGAGCCTGGGCAACCTGTTCAAGCTCTGGGCCTCGATACCACCTAGCTGGGCGAGGTCTTGCGCGCCCTCGGGGCTGGTGACAAGACTGACGCCATTGCGGAGGGCGTGGCTCAGGCGCTGCCGCAAATCCTCAAGAATGCTCGGATGCAACCGGCGGGGGCGCCTAGCCATGAGGCGTCTCCAGGGCAACTGGGCCATGCTCCTCCTGCTGCTGAACCTGCTGCTCCCATGGTGCCTATCAAGGAAGCAACCGAAGAGGTCCTGCGGCCTTACCTGTCTGAGGCGGGCCAGGAGGTACCCACGACCTTGGAGGAGATGCGGGAGGCAGCCAACCGACTCTGCAAGCTGGAACAGCATGCAAAGCAGAGACAGGGGCCAGGCTGCCAGGCCTACTAGGCCTAGGAGGCTACTCCACGCCATGATGATGTTTCATTTTCTGGTCAAAATGACGAACTCTGATTCTAAGATCAAGGGGCAGATTGTCACCGTCAATTCTGATGCAGCTGGCCCTTTGCTACGTCATGTGGAGCAGGCCACTGACGCAGTGATACTGGTTCAAGAGCACAAGTCAGATGGCCTGATGCTGCCGAGCCTACAGTACAAGCTCAAGCGCATGGGCTACCACGGTATTTTCTCGGCAGCCAAGCGCACGGCAGCTGATGGGCTTTCAGCTGGGGTAGCAGTGATTACGCCGAGCTACATCACGATCACGGCGCCACCTCTGCTCAAGGACCCTGAGATTGAGCCGTCCAGGGCGGTGGCAGCGCAGGTCAACTGGGGCCTGAAGAGCGGGTTGGTAGTCATCTCCCTCTACTTGCAGGACCCGGTAGACTTGAATGCCTACAACCTAATGATTCTCCACAAGGTGGCGCAGTACGTGGGCCGCCTTAATGCCGCCAATCGGCCATGGGTCATAGGAGGTGACTTTAATATGAGTGCGAGCTTGATTGGTTCGCAGGAGTGAGTGGCCCAGACTAATGCGTTGATGATGGTACCTGCGCAAGTCACCAGCCGCACCACCAACTCAGTCGAGGGCAAGATCTATGATTACTTCCTGGTCCACTCCAACCTGGCTGCCTTCATTGAGCCACCAGATGTGTTGGCTGCAGCAGGGCTACCAACGCATGCTCCAGTGGCGCTTCCGCTACGAGCAGAGCCCAAGCAAATCTGGCTGAGGGTCCCTGTTGAGCCCAGGCAGCTGCCAAAGCTCCCCAAGCAAGGATGTTCGCGCTTTCCGATGAAGTGGGACCGCGTGATGGACACCATACTACGAGCAAATGATGACGACACGCTAAGGGATGCTTGGGACGCAGTCATTAATGGAGTGGAATTTGAGATTCTCAACAGATATGACGTTGTTGACGATGACGCGGCTCCATTCAGGGGCAGAGCGGGCCCAATCGCCACCAAGTCTGTGGAAGCACACTGGGCCCCAACAAGGGGGGCTGGAGCCCTTGGGCCGAAAGCCTTAGCTTGGCAGGCCGCAGCCAGATGGGCGAAACATCTCATGAGAGCGCGAGCCTTCTGGATCAAGTTGGCGCAGGAAGCTGTGCGTGATGATCGGCGGGCGGGCGAGTTTCACCTGCCTGACTACAGTTCGCCCTGGTCCAGCCGACAGCCTTCCATGGCACCTGCTGCCGCAGCTCCCACGAGAGATGAAGCATATGAAAATTGGACGATGGCCATCGGCAGAAGGAACCGTTCGAAGGCGAGCGATTGTGCACCTCCACCTTGCAAACAACGCGTGGCAGGATACATGCATGACATACAAGCACCTGGTGCTTCTTGTGCGGTGTCTGCCCCTGGCAGAGGCCCACGGGTACTACTTCGGCGACCGCGGCTACTGCGTCAGCCTCGATGCCACGGGGGGATCCAGGGAATCCTGGCAGAACGCAACCCAGGAAGCGGCGAGAACCAGCGAGTCAGAATCCCATTGATAGATTGGCTCGTTCGCTGGTGGACACTGACTGCTTCCTGCTTAAGATAGTGGGGCAGCAGAACCACATGATGAATCACCCGGATGAGGAGACTCAGAACTTCTTCCTGGATGGCACCACCTTGCTCGGAAGGGACGACTTCGAGCAGCAGGTCTACCGAATCGTCGAGCATGCAGATGAACTCCACCAGGTACATAAGAAGAAGGTGGAGGCTAGCTGGAAGTCTTGGATCGGCACGGCGTTCAAGAATGGAGCGGGCCCTGCGCATCGTACTTCCAAGGTCAAGGCGCTTGAGGCAGCAGTGGCGCACACCGACAGAATGCAGCCGTACCAGATGGCTGACAGGGAGATGGAAGTCTGGCATGAGGTATGGTCTTGTCACAGTCAGGGTGAGCCAGTACTGCCTAGTGACGCGCATGCATGGGATAACCTCCCTCCCCTTCGGCCTGAAGACCTGTCCAAGGCGGCCCTCACGTTCAAGTGGACGACGGCCACTGGGCCGACGAGGCTGCATCCTCGGGCCTTCTACTTCCTCTCTGACGCTGGCCTGTTGGCGCTCTGCACACTGTACCACACATGCGAGCGGATGTTGTACTGGCCGACCCAGAGAGTAGTCAATGAGATGGTTAGGCTTGCCAAGCCTGATGGAGGCACTCGGCTGATCACTCTAGTAGAGAGCTTGGTACGTCTGTGGGCGCGTGCAAGGCGCCCGATTTCCAGAACATGGATTGTCCAGCATGGGAGTCCGTTCATTTGGGGCAATAGGCGGGGACACTCATCCAGTTTCTCTGCATGTGCACACAACCTGGAGGCGGAGATTGCTGCATCACTGGGGGAGAGTTCTGTTACTGTTTTCCTGGACATGTGGAAATGTTCCGAGACGGTGTTGTTCCCTGCATTGGTTGATGAAGCCAGGAGCCTGGGGTTTCCGTTACGTTTGATATGGATGCTAATCAATTATTATTCCCAGCCAAGGGTAATAAAGGCTTTTGGATGTTGGAGCGAGCAGGTTGTGGTGTACCAGGGCACCCTCGCGGGCTGCACCCACGCCACCACCCTCCTCACCATCCTCACCTACAGGGCCCTCATGAAGGTGCACCAGATAGCCCCCAACGTGACCCCGAGAGCGCTTGTGGATGACAGCACGTTCCAATGGGTTGGGCCTTCGGGGACTTCTTCGGCTGAATTGTTCTTGGGGATCCAGAGCTTTGTCAAGGATTCGGCCAAGTTGGGGCTCCTGCTGCAGGTCAAGAAATCGGGCTGGGTCTCCAACACTAGGAAGGGGCACCATGGGTTCCGCAAGATGGCCTCCAGGATCAACCTCAAAGGTATGAAGTGGGTCCGAAATCTGGGGCATGAACTTAGTGGGCCCGTGCCGGTGAGAAAACAAGCTAAGGCTAGGATGAAGGGCTTGCAGGACAGGCTCCCAAGGCTCATTATGCTCCAGAAAGCGGCTGGCAACAGAGTCACCGCGATCTGGAGAACAGGACTCCTTCCTGCTGCTGCGCATGGCGCTACTGTCTCAGGAGTCAGCGACCAAGAGCTTGCTCGTTTACGCTCTGTTGCTGGCATGTGATGTGGCCGATCGACGGCAGCTGCTTCTCTCACTGTATATCTGGCTACGCAGGCTGACGCCAAGTACGACCCAATATACAATGCCACCTTGGACCCCCTGAAGGCCTACTGCAGCTTCGTTTGGGACAACAGAGTTTGTCTTGGGAGACTACAGAGGGCTTGGATGAAGGTCGATGAGGGGCTCAAGAAGAAGGCTACTTGGACCTCTGCAAGGGGTCCCATTGCCGTAGTCTGGATGTCTTTGAGGAGAATAGGATGGGGCATGTATTCCGCCACGGGTATCTACAGCGACCTAGGTCACACGTTCGACCTCCTTCAGCTCTGTCCCAAAGATGTGCTGGAGTTGGTCAGGCAAGGCATCGGGCGCTGGCAAGGCATGCGCATCCTTACACATCACAAGGATGTATGCTTTGGGGATGAGGTTATCTGGATGAGAGCAATGAGAAGATGTGTTGGAGCTAAGAAGGCAGTGGTTTCGAACCCACGCTATGCAGGCGCGCTTCGAGCACTTTGGTCTGACTCTATATGGGCACGGTCCAGACTGGCTGCCAAAGGGTACCAGATTTCCCCTGCTTGCATCTACTGCGCAGCGGAGCAATCGACTATTGGACATGAGTTCTTTTGCTGTCCTAGCTTTTATGATGACCTGCCTGAGGATCCCGATCTCGACTGGAGTACTAACATGCAGCACACATATGATACGCTAAGGGAGCTCGGACAAAAGGCCCTTGGGGAGCCCGACTGGGACTGCTTCGCCACGGCGGTAGGCATACCTGTGAGCCCTCTCATCCCACCATATGTGGAGTCCAACTTGCAGTACGTCTGTTGGGGGGACTGGGAGTCGGACAGGAGTTCCAGGAGTTCACTGGTTTTCTCAGATGGTTCGGGGCTGGCCCCAGCGTGGCCTGAGATACGTCGATGTGGGTGGTCGTTCGTCGTCATGGGGGACAACGGGATGCCTATTCGAGCTGCATATGGACCTCTTGCGGGTCCGATCCAGACTGTTGGGAGATCGGAGCGGACGGCGTTCCTCATGGCACTCAGGCTTTTACCAGCTGTGGACCTACTGGTGACAGATCTCCAGAGCCTTGCAGCTGAAGTGGATTCCTGGCACCACGACCAGGAAGATGCGAATTCGACATACGCGGACATCTGGAGGCACATCTTTCGGGCTGCCGGCGACAAGCGTCGGCCCAAAGCTTGCTGGATGCCCGCGCACATCACGATCGAGAGTTACCTGGAAGAACACTCGGCCACCCTCCCATTCGAATTTCTGCTCGGTAACATGTGGGCGGACTTTTTCGCTAGAGAGGGGGCCAACATGCATGCGGTACACACATCGACGGTCAAAATGTTCGAAGCCAGGCTGAGTCAAGAGAAGTTGAATGCTAAGTTCTTCTCCTGGGCGGCAGCCAAGCTCATCACCGGGGACTCCACTAGCAGTAGACCCGACAGGCTCCAGTTAGGCGGCCCTCCCATTCCTGTCCAGCAAGTAGGATTGCAAGTGCACGAGGTGGTGGTCCGCAGCCCAGGGGTCTGGCAGTGCAAGCTCTGTTTGGCCATGGCTAGGACCCCAGCCAGTTTGATGAAACTTGTCGCGGGGACCAGTAATTATGCTAAATGCGAGCCCACGGAGCAACAGAAGCTTCAGGCCCGCAATGACATTGTATTGCAGCGTGCATGGCCCTACAGGAGCGAGGCGGTCGGCGTTGCGTTAGGATTGGCGCAGGAGCTCAGCCTGCCCGATGACCCTGGGGTTCCTGGCCTGTCGGGGGCTCAGCCGCTTGCCTCCGAAGATGTTGTCGAGCTTGATGGGCACCGAATTCTCTCGAATTTAGGAGCTATGGTATGCACGTTGTGTGGGTCGTACCAGCTTAATGCTGGGCGCGCGGGGCATTCGAAGCTTGGAGGTAGCTGCCTGGGCCCTTCTCAGCACCCCCCCACACTATATAAGCAGAGGCATGCTATTAGGGCCATCAAGGCGGGTAAGAACCCCAAGAATGGCCAGCAGCTCAAACTTGTTTGATGATTTTCCCTGGCCCGCTCTGTTTTCCGTCTCCTTTTCCCTTGGGAATCCACGGTAAACGAGCTGGGCCCAAATGATTGGCCCATGCTCCCGTCTTTGGTTGCATGACAGGTCATCCGAGGCGTCCTCCTTCCCCTCCCCCAATCATCATCACGATCATCCTCATCACAGTCGTCATCGTCGTTGTTATCGTCGTCATATCCATCATGATTGTGCTTCCCAAGGCCTCCTGGTGCGTCCTGGGGCCTCCTGGACCCTGTCGGGGCCTCCTGGAGCCTCCTGGGGTCTCCTGGGGCCCCCCTGTGGCATCCTGAAACCTCCTTGTACCTTTTGTGGCCTCCTGTAGCCTTCTGGGGCCTGCTGGAACCTCCTGTGGCATCCTGACGAATATCAGTGCCCGCGAGCCTGGGCAGCATGATAGGCAAACCGCTCGAGGCATCCTCAACATCTGCCACCCCCCCCCGTACCCCCCCCCCGTCCTTGGGGCCGAACATGAGCGCCTCGCTCGAGGCATCCTCCAAATATGCTCCGACAGCGGAGGACGTTGAGTCGCGAACCAGGCAAGCTGCTCGAGGCATCCCCGCCATTTTGGCGCGAACGGAGGAGTGCAATACCCCCTGCCCCCCCCCCCCCCCCTCGGGGGTGGTGACATCTGCGCCGCCTCGCTCGAGACATCCTCAGACGTTGCTCCGCCATCATAAGTATCACCATCATCCTCATCCTCATCCTCATCCTCCTCATCATCATCATCATCATCATCATCATCATCATCAGCATCATCATCATCATCATCATCATCATCCTCATCCTCATCATCATCGTCATCATCATCATCATCATCATCATCATCATCATCATCATCATAATCATCATCATCATCATCATCAACCTCATCATCCTCATCATCAGCATCGTCGTCATCAGCATCATCATCGCCATCAGCATCATCATCATCATCACCACCATTATTATCCGACCATAACCTGGCATAACCTGGCGTGACAAATACTGTCATAACATAACATACCATACCAGAGCATGCCATAGCATCACATGCCAAATCATGCCATAAAACACCATATCATACCATATAATACCATACAAAGCCATATAATCCATATACCATAACATAAAATGACAGAACGTGCTTCACTGCGTGGAGCTCCCCAAATGTGCATCTAGTTGCATGGACCGTGCCGCTGTGGGCACCTACGCGCAAGGGACTTCGAACATAAACATAGTTGAGCAATGATCGACTAGGAGTGAGTCTGACCGTGAATGAGTTGGAGTGTGAATGAGCCTCAGTAGTACGAGTGAGTCTGTGTGCATGAGCCTAGGGCCTCCTGGGGCCTCCTGAAACCTCCTGGGGCTTCCTGGAGCCCCCTAGAGCCTCTTGGGACCTCCTGGGGCCTCTTGAGGCTTCCTGTGGCCCTTGAATTCTCCTGGGGCCTTGTATGGCCTCCTGGGGCCTTGTATGGCCTCCTGGGGCCTCCTGTGGCCTCCTGGAGCCTCCTAGGGCCTCCTGGGGAGGATTCGTGCCCCCAGGAGAGGCCCAATCTATAGGAACAGACGTACATCAAACACCGCGGCTTGGAACCACAGGAGAAGGGCAATATGTAGGAACACAGGTAGATCACCGAGGACTCCTGCTCCAGGGGAGGCACAATCTACATAGGCATACGTGCACCACATGGGATTGGAGCCACTCGTGTGACCTTCTGAGGCCTCCTGCTCCTGGTGCCATTGGGGCCTCCTGGTGCCTTCCAGGGCCTGCTGGTGTCTCCTGGCGCCTCCTGTGGCCTCCTGTTGCCTCCTGGCATATCCTGGAGCCTCCTGATGCCTTATTGAGCTTCCTGGGGCCTCCTGGAGCCTCTTGGGGCATCCTGTGGCCTATTGAGTCTTCCTGTGGCCTCATGGTGCCTCCTTGGACCTGCTGTTGCCTCCTGGGGCCTCCTGGAGCTTGCTGGGCATCCTGAAGAGGTTCCGGGCCCACGAGCCTGGCCAGCAAAGTTAGGAAACCGCTCGAGAAGTCCTCAAATTCTGGCCCTGGGGGCGACAATGGGCGCCTCGCTCGAGACATCCTCCAAATCTGCTCCGAAAGCGGAGGATGTTGGGTCCTGAAGCAGGCAAATCGCTCGATACAGCCCCACCATTGTGGCGCGAACGGGGGAATGCAATACCCCCTGGCGGCTCCCCCTTGGGGGTGCTGAAATCAGCGCCTCGCTCGAGACATCCTCCAACTCTGGTTCGAAAGAAGAATATATTGGGTCTTGAAGCAGGCAAGCCGCTCGAGGCATCCCCGCAATTTTGGCGCGAACGGAGGAGTGGCATACCCCATGGCGGCTCCCCCTCGGGACTGCTGAAACCCGCACCTCGCTCGAGACATACTCAGAATTTCCGTTGCCTTCATCATCACCAGCAGCATCAGCAGCACCATCAGTATCATCATCCTCATCATCATCATCATCATCATCATCATCATCATCATCATCATCATCATCATCATCATCACCACCACCACCATCATCATCATCATCATCATCATCATCATCATCATCATCATCATCATCATAATCACCATCATCATCAGACTCACCATCATCATCAGCAGCATCATCATCGTCATCATCATCAGCATCAGCGTCATCATCATCAGCTGCAGCAGCATCGTCATCACCATCATCAGCATCACCATCATTTCAGCGGAGCATACCATCATATTAAACATCATGACATGTCATGCCATAACAACATGTCATGGTACATCATAAAATGTCATACCGTGTCATGACAGAACAGGCATGCCATACAGTAACATAGCATAGCACACCAGACCATTGCATAACATGACATACCATAGTATAACGTGGCAGACCATGGCATAGCATAATTACTCCGACGGTATGACCCCACAAGAGAACCTGTTTAGCTTGCCTGGGGATCTCCTCCTGCCCCCTCGCTTCTCCTACCTACTCCTGCCTCCTACTGTTCCTCCTGCCTCCTCCTCCTCCTCCTCCTCCTCCTCCTGCCTCAACCCCTGCCTCCTCCTCCTGCCTCCTCCACCACCACCACCTCCTCCTCCTCCGTAGCTATTTTGTTTCAAGCCCCTTTGGCTCTCGCCTTTGCTGTGCCAGCGGCACCCTGTGCTGTTACCATCCGTGTGCAAGTTTGACAGCCCCCTCTTCCTGGGCTAAAACAAGATGGTGACGATTTCTCGTCTGTGTTTGGCAGAATGGCTCCTCCTCCCGCGTCTGGTGTCGCCCCCTGGCGGCAGCAGCAGCAGCGTTCTGGCGGCTTGGCCTTGGTGGCGGCTCGAGGCAGGACTTGGAAGTGCGCGGATGCGGGTGCAAGCGCAACGAAATCGGTTGGTGGTTCTGCAAGCACTGCAAGGCTGCGCGCTGGGAACATCAACAGGCGCACACCAAAGCGGCAGCATCGGCGGCGGGAGCTGGCGCGACTGGCCCCGTTTGGGCCAGGACCAGGGCCTGCCGCTGCGCAGGAGCTTACGGCCGCCGAGCTCGAGGCGCTGGTGTCCTCGCTCGAGCGCCTCGGGGACATGGCCGGTGCCCGCCGCCACCGCGCGGTGCTCGAGAAGAGGAGGCAGGCCCTCGTCCCCGTGGTGCCGCTGCAGGCCCAGGTCAGCCGTGCGTTCCACGACCTGCGCCAACTCCGCGAGAAGACGGGCATGGCTTGCAATGTGTACGAGCGCATGGTGGCAGATGGGGGGGCTCATCGCGATCGCATTCAGGAGCTCAAAACCCAGCTGCGGGAGGCTGAGGCAGCCCACAACAACCTGGTGCAGAAGCTTCATGCGGAGGTGGCTCAGTCGAGCCCGGCGCCCAAGCCCCTCGCCCCTGCGCTCGACTTATGCGACATCCTGCAGGGCTCGGCAAAGGACATCCCGATCTCCATCGAGAGCTTGCCCAAGCCCCAGGACGACTACGAGATCACTGGAGAGGATGCTGAGGAGGCTGAGCGGCGGTCTGCCGAGCCTCAGAGAATCCTTTCAGCAAGCTGTTCGCAAGTTGTTTGGCGATGCTCTGGAAAAGGCCAGAGCGTTTCAAGAAGAGCAGATGCAGATGCTATCCAGGCTCGCTACCAAGCGTCGCAGACAGGACGAACAGCCAGATCCTGTCGGCGCAGCGGTGCCCGAGGACGCCCCTCCCAACGGCGCCGGTCAGCGAGCCCAGCAGGCCGCGGCAGCGGCAGCAGCGGCGCGCGCCCCAGCGCAGGGAGGCGGTGGCGCTGCCCCCCCCGCTGGCCCGCACGACGTCAAAGACCGCGCTGCCAAACGCTTGGCAAGGGGGCCCCCGCCCCGCAGCGGCCCGCGCGCGGGGGGGGGGCTGAGAACGCCGAGTGAACAATATCCTGAGAGCCCCCGTGAGCCAGTCTGCAATAACTTCGTCGTAAGCTCTGCACCAGTTGCCCCTTAGCTGGCCCCTTGCGGGGGACCAAGTTTTTGCGCGGCGCCGACCGAGGCCCGG
Source organism: Prorocentrum cordatum (assembly GCA_963575745.1). Lineage (NCBI taxonomy): Eukaryota > Dinophyceae > Prorocentrales > Prorocentraceae > Prorocentrum > Prorocentrum cordatum. The sequence goes on from CAUYUJ010000598.1 coordinate 75,614, forward strand.
GCCCCCGCAGGCCCCGGGAGCACGGGGGCCACAGGAGTAGGTTTTGACGCCAACGTGTCGCCCTCAAAGTTTCTACCTTGGGATTCAGCGGGCGAACAATGGGAGGTTGTGCCTGACCCATGTAGGAGGCGACCTCCAGCTGGCAAGCGTTCAATTCTGTCCTGTGCCAAATCAACTTTAGTTCGAGCCTCTGGCCTCCTGAGGGCTTGGGCTCAAGTTCTGGACGGGGCGCGGTCGGACCTCACTCCGGTTTCGGGAGGAGTTTTGCTTGTTCCTGGCCAAGTCGGACGCCTCTGAACCTTCCCGCCTCAAACCTGCCCGGTCATTTTTTAAAGATGCGCCTGTTGACCGGGCCATTGGCAGCCCTGCTACTGCCAGGCATCGTAGGCCCCAGAGGCCAGAAGATGGGAGTAAGCACTCGAGGGTCCCCACGCTGGCGCCACTGGACCCCGCTGACTCCCCCGTCGACGCCTTCCAACCAACCACTCAAACGCGCAATGTCTCGGGATGGGGGTCGGCTCAGAGATGGTCGTCGCGTGCGCGCGCACGTCATATTGTGGCAGGAGCACCATCCCTTTTCGGACAAAATCGATTCGGCTTCCTCGTGGCGCATGCGCAACAGATGGGAATCCTTGTTTCTTCCAGCCTGCGCTGGGCCAAGGGGCGGGCCGTCGGCGGGCGCGGCGACCCTGGCCCGCTCTGGACTTGGTCTCTTTGCCCCGGCGTCAGGCATGGAAGAAGCCCCGCGTAGGGCTTGCTGCGATAGCCGAGCTGCCCGACTCGACTCAGCTCCTGCGCCTCCCTGTCTGCCTCCACGATTGCCAAGGCTTGTCCGACTCTGACCTCTCTAAGATCCTCTCTGCCGCGGGGGCCTGCACTGACCCCATGGGTTTCCCCGGCGCGCTCGGCGGGGATTTCAACGTGGAGCCGTCGACGATCGCCGGCGCGGATCTCGACGACAAGCTTGGCAAGTGGATCGTTCCAGGCGACGCCGCTTGCAACTCTGTTGCGGGGGCTAAGGTGCACGACTTCTTTTCCATGGCCCACGGGGTCGCGAAAGCGGTGGCCAAGGTTGAAACCCAGCATGATAACGACCTCTCCCCCCGCTGTCCCGCGCGCCTCACCCTCCACCCCGCGCTCTGAAAATTCTTTCGGAACCCCCGCAGCTTCCCGCTCAGGCCGCCCCCCCTGTCTCGGCCGTCCGTGATGCTCCTGCTTCGGGGGCCCCCGTTGACCGCGCGCTGGACCAAGCTCGGGAAGCCGTGGGGGGGGGGTTCGAACTGGCGCAGGCCCAGCTCAATCTTGTGCATCGGCGTTGGGCTAACCAAGCCGAGCTCGAGATTGCTGCCGCCGCGGGTTCCGACCTGGATTTCTTGGGCTCGCGCGGGAATGGCCCCCAGATGCGTTGGAAGAGCATTATTGGGCCTACTTGTCAGGACCCGAAGCAGCCTGTTCTGTTCGCGCATGGGTGGCTCAACTCCAAGGCGCATGATAAGGCTGCGACCCGCCGGGCCCCCCCAGGGCCTCTGCGGCCTCACCGATGCGCTGCATGTCTGGCGCCCCCCGCCCCAGCACATTGCCGATGGCCTAGCGCGTAGCCCTCGGCTGCCGCCGCATTTGTGCGAGGCGGGAGCCTGCGCGGCCAAGGCCGCGCAGTTTGGCCGCGACGCTGCACGGCCTGACGCCCGCCCCGCACCTGCGGGCGCCGCGGCGGCGCCCGCGGTCCCAGGGGCTTCTTTCCCGCGCGACCTGCGCGCATGGCAGGGCGCGTTTGCCGCCCGCCTTGGCGAGGTCGAGTCCGACGCCAGGAAGCAGGCTACGCGAGAATGGAACGAGCGGCTCCTTCATCGGGCCGACCAGGGGGGCGAAGCGGACCCACGTGGTCTCGACGGGCCCCACCCCTTGGGCCTCCGCGACCACCCTGTCGGAGGACGGGGTGGGGTGGCCGTGGCGGACCATGTCCCTGCTGAAAGCCGCAAGTGCTCGTTTCTCGGATCTCTGGAAGGATGGCCGCCTTGAACTTTGGTTCCCCCGAAGGGTTCAGACTGCCCCGCCCCCCCTTCGAAGTGGGCGGCGCTCGCCATCTCTCGCAAGTGCCGCGGCAACACGGCGGCCACTGTCGATAGGTTCACATGCGCCACCATTGCATGATGAACGATGGCCCCCTCTGCGTGGTCTGCAAGCTGCTTTCTCTCATGGAGAGGCCGGCGATAATTATCCCTTCTCAGATTGGCATCATCATCCTCGCCTTCATTGCTAAGCCCTCCTCTGGTTTCAGACCCATTGGAATTGTTTGCCGCATGTTCAGGATGCATGGCGAGCTCCGTCGACCTCTCGCTGGCGCTTGGGAGAGACGGTTTATGCGTTCTTGCTTTTGCGCTGGCCCCTCCGAGGGAGCCAAGGGCGCTGCTCGGCGCCAGGCTGCGCGAGCGGAACGTAGCGCTGCGGGCGGAGGAGACGCTGCCACCCTGCCCTCGGATATGTATTAATATTACGAAACACTTGATATTCAGGCGGTGGAGCTTCGATGCCACCAGACGGGCTTCCCCCTTGGCGCTGCGCACCTCTGTCTTGCCATGTACTCCAAGCCATGCTTTCTGTCTGTGGGCAGGCATGCGGATGCGCCCTGCTGGGCCACCCGAGGGGCGATCGCGGGATGCCCCCTCGCTACCACCTTTATCAGGGCCAACGCCACCGAGGACATCGACGTTTTCGTCGCCCGTCTTCCCCCTACTCAAGCTGTGCATCGACGACGGGGGGCTTGGGGCCACGGGCTCATTTCGTGAAATAATGCCCCCCCCCCCAGGCGGCGCATCAGTTGCGCGAGGTTTTGACCCGGGGGGGTGGGGCACAAACCAGAAAGGACAAGCTGGCGATTGCGGCTTCTTCTAGACCCCTGGGGAGAGCGCTGTCTCGCGCCATGGATGGCCTCGCTGGCCCAGTCCGCGATGCCTGCTCTGCTGTGAACGTCGGCGTGGACGACGCCGCGGGAAGGCCCGCACGGCGTCGGGGCAGGAATGCGAGGGCGAAGGGGGGGCGGCGGCGCGCGCCAGTGAGAACTCCCAAGCTTGCCCGACCGAAACCTTCGGTCAGCGGACAACGCACGAAGCGCGCGTTTCTTTTTCCCCGGCGGGCCCGCCGCCTGGCGCGGCCTACTGCGCGGAGGTTGCCGGAGTTCGGGGCTGGGAGCTCCTGCCCCTCAAGGGGGCTGGCCAGAAGAGCTCTCAAGCCGTCGGCAGGGGGGGGGGCCTCACTACCTTGCGTTGGGCCGCGGGGCCCCCCCCTGCCCCCGCCCCCGCTGCCCCCGTTGTTCGGTGGGCGAAAGAGGCGTTAATCGCGCGCCATCTATCGCGCCCCCGCCCCCCCCTCGTTCGCCGCGCTGAGAACGGCTTGGGAAAATGTGTTTCGGAAGCCTTCTGGACTTTGGAAATCGGTCGCGGGGCCCCCCAGTGCGCGACGCGCAAGACTTTGAAGCGTCTGTCTTGGCCCATGCCCCCCTGCGCGGCAATTTGGGATGACCGTGGCTGTGATATCAACCTCGCGGAAATCCCCCCCCCGCAATGGCTAGGGCCCTTCTATTGCACGCGAACTCTCGCATTCTTGAGTGGGAGCCAGGGGCCCGCCACAACATGGGGAGGGCTTGCAATGATGGGGCCCTGTATTGGCACACTTCGAAAAAATGCCCATATGGCCCATGCGGGACAAAGATTGCATTCGGGCTGTCTTCTGCGACGCGGCCTGGACTCTGGCCACGGCTCGGGACAAGGGGTACCAAGTGAAAGACGCACGCGAACTCCGCCGTTCAGCTCGGGACACACTGAGGCACCAACTGTGGGAATGCCTAGCTCGTGCCGACCTTAGGAATGAACTTGCGCCAGCTGAGGTCCAGGCATGGGCCGCGCTGGCGGGCGACCCGCCGGCGTGCCACTGACTTGTTCATCACCCTGCCGAGCATTTCCCTCGCCCTTTGCAGGGGGAACGGGTCGTCGCGGAGCTCTGCAAAGGATATGAGCATCTCGACTTTGGGAACGGTTTCCGCGGCCACATTTCTGTCGATGGCCCCTCCCTCCGCCACCGCGTTGGCGCGCTTGCCAGGGCGGGGCGGCCGCTACCTTGGTGGGACCTGGTACCTCTCAGGAAGTCATACGCATCATGGGGCCCTGTTTGGCCGCCATACCCCCAGACCCCCCGGGGCGCTGAATGCCATGCCTTCTGCGCCGCCGTGAGGTTCATCACTGGCTAATCGATAGTGCACTCAGACTGCCTGAACGTCGTGCGTTACGCTGAGTTGCCGCGGACATTAAAAAGACAACCAGCTACAAGAAGCCACATGCTGGCCGCGCCCCATTTATTCGTTCGAACCTCACACATCTGACCGCGCATAAAGTGAAGGCCCACCTGGATATTGCCGAGGCGGCTGACGCCCAGGATCGGTTTTGGCGCATAGGCCGTAAATTAGTGGATGCAGCTGCGAAGGTGGCTGCAGTTGCTCACCCTATTGCCTCCGCTGCTGAGCTCGCTGCTCTTGCCGGAGACTTTGATGTTGCGAGGGCCGTCGGTGTTCTGGCGGCACGTCTGTTGCAGCAATGGCCAAGATTGCAGCTCGACAGCGACGCGCCTTTCGTGCACGCTTCCACTAAGGCTTGAGAGGCATCTCAGCCTCACCAGTGGCAGCAGATAGGGTTTTTTTTCTGGAAATGCCGCGCGTGTCTGCGAGCGTCACGAGGTGGCCGACCTCCCGCCCAGATTGCTGCCAACCCGCAGACTGGCCCTTTAGGCACGCGCTTTCCGCCCCCTGCCAGAGCGCGCCCCGAGGTCAGCCGCCTAGATCCAGCCACGCTCGCCGCACTCAATCATTATTGCATCTCGCTCGAGTGGTCGGACTCCTCGCGTGTGGTGGTACGTCTGGCTTGCAAGGCTTACAACTGTCATGGCCAAGCCCGCAACTTGCTGGGCGCGCAAATGCCACCGTGGCCTGCGTAGTGCGGGTGCTAGACTTGTGTGGACGAAGATTTGCAAAGGTGTCCATCCCAAAGCCGCTCACCTCACGGTGGAACGTGGCCCTTGGGAAGATTGGGATCCGGCCGAGTCACCAGCTATGGAGGCGGAGGAAGTCGCCGTCGAGTCGCAAGTGTCGGGGGGAAGAGGATTTACCCACGCCTCGCAAGGAGGCTCATCTTCCGCAGGGAGGCCTTCTACGCACCTCCCTGCCAGGCAGGGGTTGGCCGTGGTCAGCCAGTCCCCTGCCTCCCCTGCCTCCCAAGCGCCGTACCTTGACAGGGCGGCGGCGAACCGCCCTAGTCGCACTCCTGCCGCTCTCGATGTGCCGCTGCCCGCCTTTTGCCCGAGGGAGTGTGGGACTGTCGTCCAGCCCCCGGCGAGGGGGGAAGGGACGTATCTGTGTCGAGCTGCCGCCGATCACTCGGCAGCGAAGGCAGTTTATTCACCTGGGCGTGCTGAGGTGCGTGGAGCCTGTGAAACCCCTTCTTGTGTTGTGGAGGAAGTGACAATTGTGAGGCCCGTGGGCCCCCCGAGAGCCGCGGGCCCCCGTTCGGGGGATGCTGTCGACACGAGGAACGGGAATCGTGCCGTTGCCTCTGGCAGCGTGGGCGGGATCCGCTGCCACGGGGGGGGGGGGTAGGGGAGGAGCTCGGCGAGCACCCTAAGGCCGCCCCCCCAGGGCCAGCACACCCCCTCTTGTCGGGGGAGGGAGGAGTCTCCCCCACCCCTCGCTAGGAGGCTCATCTTTTGCAGGAAGGCCCGCTGTGCACCCCCCTGCAAGGCAAGGGCTGGCAGCAATGAACCAGCCCTCTGCTTTTTTTCACCTCTCAAGCACTGCAACACGGCAGGGCGGCGGCGGCAAAACCGCTTACAGCCCGAGGGAGGGGAGGACTGTCGTCCAGTCTCCGTCGGGGGGGGGGGATGGGTTGCTTCCTATTCGAGCTGCCACCGATCTCTCGGCGGGTAGAGCAGCTTCGAATGTCGTCGCTCCGCTCCGCAGCAATGCCAGCGGGGTTCCCTCCCGTGCAGCACCCCAGGCCGCCCTGGCCCAGGCGGTCGCTGGCATTCGCGAGGAGGACACACAGGTCCTGCCTCGTGTCGGAGAGAGGAGCGATGACAAGGACTGAGCAGGTCTTTGTGAGTAGGGTGCTCCCTTACTCCACCTGCTCAATCCTCGCGGCCCTATGGGCCATTCGCAGGTTGTTCCCTCCGTGGCCTGCGTTGTCATTTTTTGATGTGCCACGGCCTGTCGCGGCAACAAAAATTCCTACTCCTCCTCATCCTCCTCCTTTGCCTCCTCCTCCTCCTCGTTATGCCTCCTCCCCCCATTCCCCACGCTCCTGCTGCCTCCTGCGTCCTCCTCCTGCTTTCCCTCTCCCTCCTCCTCCTCCTCCTCCTCCTCCTCCTCCTCCTCCTCCTCCTCCTCCGCCTCCTCCTCCGCCTCCGCCTCCTCCTCCGCCTCCTCCTCCTCCTCCGCCTCCCCTCTCCATCTTCCTCTTCTCCCTCTCCCTCCTCCGCCTCCTCCTCCTCCTCCTCCTCCTCCTCCTCCTCCTCCTCGTCTCCATCTTCCCCCCCCTTCCGGCTCCGCCTCCCCCTCCCCCAGCCTCCTCCATAAGTTTCCTGCCTCCTCCTGGGGACTCTTTGTTTTGGGGGGGGGGGGGGGGGGCCAGCGGGCACTCTAGAGGCTTCGGAGTCCTCGGGTCTCAAGCGGAGCGGACGACGAACGACCACACGCTCGTGGCCACCACCACCCAAACTGGGGCAGTGGCCAACGGCAGCGAGAACAAGCAGCAGGAGTGCCTGCATCCCGAAAGAAACGTCCTGATACTTGTTAGCGCCAATAGAGGCGCGCATGTTGGGCCCAGATCTCGCGAGCCGCGCGATGACGTCGCGCGAGGACTCGGAGGCGGGTTTCAAGTGTGCCTCCTCCTGGGGACTCTTGGGGCCTCTTGGGGCCTCCTGGAGCCTTCTGGGCCTCCCGGGACATCCTGGGGCCTCCTAGGGCACTCCTCTTCCTCAATGTCCTCCTCGTCCTTTTCGCCCTCTGCTTCCTCCTCCTCCTCCTCCTCCTCCTCCTCCTCCTCCTCCTGCTTCTCTTTCTCGTCCTGCATCATCCTTCCTCCTCCTTCCTCCTCCTCCTCCTCCTCCTCCTCCTCCTCCTCCTCCTCCTCCTCCTCCTCGTGCGGAATACGACCCAGAGGAAGCGCACGACGTGCGTCCCGGCGGATGCGCGCTGGAGGACGACCCCAAGGAAGCGCGCGCCCGAGGACGACCCGGAGGAAGGACGAGAGGTGCGGGCCCCATAGGGAGGGGGCTCCCGCCGGAGACTTCCTCACAGTTCACTCACGAATGAGGCTCCCGCCGGATATTTCCCTCATATTCAAGCCTCAGAAGCCCCCAGAAAATGACTCGGGTCGGGCGAAAGGGGGGGATAGCAAAGGGGGGGTTTGAGAATCAGCTCACGTAGCTGATTTTCCCTGCGCCTCCCGGCGCCGGAGGCGGCTATGTATCGAGGAATGGGCCCCTCGGTGAGGCCGAAACCAGCTGCATGCATCAAATTTCGTAACCCCCCCTTTCCCAATCCCCCCCTTTCGCCGGGCCCGAATGACAGTCACAGGTTCGAGGACGACCCGCTCGGATTACCAACAGGAAGTGCGGGCCCCATAGGGAGGGGGCTCCCGCCTGAGACTCCCTCACGGTTCACTCACAGACGAGGCTCCCGCCGGATACTTCCCTCATACTCAAGCCTCAGGAGCCCCCAGAAAATGACAGTTACAGGGTCGAGGACGACCCGCTCGGAGTACCAACAGGAGATGCGGGCCCCATAGGGAGGGGGCTCCCGCCGGTGACTTCCTCACAGTTCACTCACAGACGAGGCTCCCGCCTGATACTTCCTCCATGTTCAAGCCTCAGGAGCCAAAAAAAGACGACAGGTACAGGTTCGAGGACGACCCGCTCGGATTACCAACATGAAGTGCTGGCCCCATAGAGAGGGGGTTCCCGCCTGAGACTTCCTCACAGTTCACTCACGAATGAGGCTCCCGCCTGATATTTCCCTCATATTCAAGCCTCAGGAGTCCAAAAGTGACGACAGTTACAAGTTCGAGGATGACCCTCTCGCATGACCCACATGAAGTGCGGGCCCCGTACGGAAGGGGCTCCCGCCTGAGACTTCATCACGGTTCACTCACAGACGAGGCTCCCGCCTGATTTTTCCCCCACTTTCAACCCTCTGGAGCCCAAAAGTGACGGCAGTCTCAAGTTCGAGGATGACCCGCTCGCATTACCAACATGAAATGTGAAGTGTGTGCCCCATAGGGAGGGGGCTCCCGCTTTGGGCTTCCTGATAATTCACTCGCAGACGACGCTCCCGCCTGACACTTTCCCATATTCAAGCCTCAGAAGCCCCAAAGTGACGACAGTTACAGGTTCGACGATGACCCGCTCGGATTACCAACATGAAGTGCTGGCCCTGACCGTCTGGGGGAGCCCGAATCGTCCCGAATGTCCCCCTGGGGCCCAGGTTTAGGCCCGAAAACCACCGACGACGACGACGACGACGACGACGACGACGACGACGACGACGACGACGACGACGACGGCGGCAACGACGACGACGACGACGACGGCAGCTGCGGCGGTGGCGGCGACGACGACAAAGACGACGACGACGGCGGCGGCGGCGACGACGACTTCCGCCGAAACTCATTCGAAATCGGTCCCTGGACCATTTCCGGGGTCTGTCCGACGCAATTATGTATCTCAGGTCCGTTCCTGAAAATCCCCAGAGGCCTCCAGAGGCCGAAAACTACAAAAAGCTCCCCGAACGACCACGACGGCGACGACGACGACGACGACGACGATCACGACGACGTGGCTGGGCTTGGGTCTGGATCCTGGCTGTTGGCCTGCGGCCGCCCTGAACAGCGAAGCTGGCCATTCGTACAAGTTGGCCGTCCACGAGATCCAAAAGTAGGGCAGACCCCGTGTCTGCAATGTGGCACATTTCGGAAGTACGGTGGATGGACAACATATCGCAAGATATCTGAGCGTTCTGAGAAACAGCGTGCCAACTTGGATCAGATTCCGTCGACACCTGACGACCCCCCACAAACATTTCAATGTTGGCTTGCATTCTTGTGTCCACTGGATTTGGGATGCTCGCTTGATGCCAATATTGAAGTGTAGGTGGCGGGGATTGTTCGTCGAGGTGGCGTCACAATGTAGGTACATCCGCACGGGGTCAGGAACAACTTGCAACATGTCGTCGTCCCACCGTATCTCAGCAGTTCCATTCCGTTCCTGGCCCGCCTGAGACCGTCTAACGCCGTCTTGGGGGCCTCACTGGGCCGACTTGGGGTCCTCTTGGGATACACCAGGACCGTATAATTATATATATATATATATATATATACATGTGTGTAAACATATGAGGAATACACACGTTGTACATACACACCAAGCTACCAGCCTACCAGCAAACCAGCATACCATCATACACATATACCTACATGCCTACCTGCATACGTACGGATGTAGTCGTATACATACATACATATGCCCATACACACATACACACATACACACCCATACATACATACACACGTGCATACAGACATGCACCCATACTTGTATACGCGCATACATGCATGCATGCATGCATGAGTGTGTGCGTGTATACACACATGCATACATGCATGCATACGCACACTCGTACACACACACACATACATACATACATGCATACATACATACATACATACATACATATATACATACATACATACATACATACATACATACATACATACATACATACATACATACATACATATATACATACATACACGCACATACATGCATACAGCCATACGTACACACGCACATACATACATGCATGCATGCATGCATACATGCACATACGCCTACATGCATACACATACAGACATACACGCATGGATGATGCATACAGATGCACACCCACACCCCCATACATGCATAGACACATATATATATATATATATATATATACACATACATGCATACATGCATACACACATGCATGCATGCACCCATACATGCAGATGCACATGTATACATGCATCCATGCACACATCCACACATACATACATACAGGCATACAAACATGAATACATACATACATACATACGCACATGTCTGCATACATACATATAAACATATACATACACACCTGTAGACATCCATAACTTCGGACATACATGCGTACGTACATGCATATACGAATGCATACATACACACATACGGTACGTTCATACATACATACAGTCATGCATGCACGCATGCATACATGCATACATACAAACGCACATGCATAGGTTCATACCATTGCCGTTCGTATGGGGCGCCCTGGAACTATGGTCGGTCCGTTGGCACGCACTTGGCGCGCCCATTGAGCGTGACTGACGTCTTCAATGTAAGTGTGTGTGCATGATCAGCGCGCGTCTGGCGCTGCTCGATGTTGGCGCGCACTTGTCGCGTCGACTGCATCGCCGACTGGTAATTGACTTGCCCCCTGGTTGTCAGAAACTGCGGCAAAAGGTAAGCTCTCTCAGGCTCTTCACGAGCGTGCTTGGAACACAACCGACCCAACACCAAACCAGTAGGGTCCAGCTCGTTAGGCACCCCTTGTGGCAAGACCTTAGAGGGCGGCTGAGCTTCCGTCGGCGTCAAGCGGGCCAGGAATGCACCAAGGCGGCCAACAAGGCCCCCGAGAAGCCCCCGAAGGCCCCCAAGATGCCCGAGGAGGCTCCCAAGACGCCTCCAAGAGGAGGGGGAGGAGGAGGAGGAGGAGGAGGAGGAGGTGGAGGAGAGAAAGGAGGAGGAGGAGGCGGATGAGGAGGGGGAGGAGAGGGAACCTTGGCATCGTTGGAGCCTCTGGGGGCACTCTTGGGGCATCCTGGAAGCTTCTTGGGAGCCTCTTGGAGGCATCTTGGGGGCCTCATTGGGCAGATCGGGGGCTGTTGGGGGGGGTTCTCGGAGGCGGCTTTGGCAATCGTAAGGCATGCGTGGCCCGCCTGGCGCCGTCGAAAACCGTCTTGGGGGGAGGGGCGTTCTGGGTCGACGTCGGGCCCTCGTGGGGTGCTCCAGGGTCGTAGACTCACTCATGTGTGTACATATATATATATACACACACGCATACATTCCTTCATTCATTCGTGCATACGTGCATGCATGCAGACGCGCATACCTACATACACTCATACATGCATACAGATAGACAACCAGACAGGCAGGCACCCATACAGACATACGTGCGTACAAGCATGCATACATACATACATCCATACATACATACACGCATGCATACAGATAAACATAGATTGTATAATGGCATACAGAATACAATCATATATACACGTAGACACGTAAACATGCAGGCATACACGTACACCTACCTACATGACTAGGTACATGCATATACACTTACATACGTGTGTGTATATATGTATGCACATATACATGCATACCTACATGCATGCATGCGTGCATGCATACACACATACATGTATACGCACAAACATGCACGCATGTACAAAAAGGATATTACCGTCCATACGCACATGCATACATACATACACACCCAATCAGACATCAATACCCATACATGTGCATAGACGTCTACATGTACATACACGTATACACATACACACACATGCATAGATGCATACATGCATGCATGCATGCTTACATCTATACAGGTGCACGTACAAATATAAACACACGTACACCTACAGATACAACACATCCAGACACGTACACATACATACCTATACACACATTCATACAGCCATACACACATGTATGCATACATACATACATACAGCCATATGTGCACGTGTACATACAAGTCTCTCCCTCGCTCTCTCTCTCTCTCTATATATATATATGTAGACATACATGCATGCATGCATGCATACATGTATGCATGTACGCATGCCTGCAGGCATGCCTGTCGATCGACCTACTTACCTACCTACCTACCTACAGATATACACACATGTGCATACACACATGCATGCATACGTAAGTATATACATACACACATTCATCTCATGGCCTTTCCCAAGGGGTGCACCTGGATTCATGATCGGTTCATTGGCACGCACTTGGCGCGCCCATGAAGCGTGACAGACGTCTCCCCTGTACTTGCGTTTGCATGCTCAGCGCACGATTGACGCTGCTCGCGGTTGGCGCGCATTTGGCGCGTCGACTGCTTCGCCGACTGGTAATTGACTTCCATCTGGTTGCCAGAAACTGCGGCAACAGGTGGGCTCTCTCAGGCTGTTCATGACCGTGCTTGGAACAAAAAAAAGAAACAAAACCAAACCAGTAGGTTTCAGCACGCCAAGCACCTCTTGTGGCAAGACCACAGGGGGCGGCGGAGCTTCCGACGGCGTCAAGCGGGCCAGGAACGCACCAAGACGGCCAACGAGGCCCCCGAGAAGCTCCCGAGAAGCCCCCGAAGGCCCCAAAGAGGCCCAAGGAGGCTCCCAAGACGCCTCCAAGAGGAGGGGGAAGAGGAGGAGGAGGAGGAGAAGGAGGAGGAGCGGAGGAGGAGGAGAAAGATGAGGAGGAAGAGGAGGAGGAGGGGGCATCTTGGAAGCCTCTGGGGGAACTCTTGGTGCTTCCTGGGAGCTTCCTGGGAGCCTCTTGGAAGCATCTTGGGGGCCTCCTTGGGCCTCTTGGGGGCCGTTAGGGGTTTCTCGGGGGCATCTTCGGCCGTGTTTGGGCATGCCTGGCCCGTCTGACGCCGTCGGAAGCCGTCTTGGGGGCCTCTTGGAGGCCTCTTGGGCAATCTTGGGGCGATCCTTGGGGCTCCTGGTCCTTCTCGGGCCGTCGGAAGGACGAAAAGAAACGAATGCCACATCCGTTAAAAACCTTAGGATGGTCAATGATGTGGGCCTCTTTGGGCCCTTCTGGAAGACGTCTTGGATGACTCTTGGGCCGTCTTAGAGGCCTCTTTCTTCGGCGCCTCTGCGTCTCTCTTGGACCATGTTGGAGGCTTCTAGGGCGGACTTGGAGGCGTCTTCGACCCTCTGAGGCCGTCTTTGAAGCCATCTTGGACCATCTGGGGCGAACTTAGAGGCCATCTCGGGCCATCTGATCCGTCTTAGAAGCCATCTTGGGCTATCTTGGAGCGAGAAAGGCATTGACAAATACATGTTCGGCGGTGTTCCGGGCCCTTCCGGGTGGCCGTCGGGACGGGCCTAAGCCCCAGAGGGAGTTCTTTTTAAGAGAAAAGCGAAAAAAACAAAACCCGTAGCATCTAGCACGCCGGGCACCCCTGTGGCAAGACCACAGGTGGCGAAGGATCTAGTGGCCTTCGGCCCATCCTGCCTTTTGGAATCGCCCATGTGGCCGAGCGTTGTGGCAAGAGCTGTGCCAAGCTATCGGAGCATGTGTTCCCCCAGCCGTTGTGGAAACCCTCCGGGGAACACTTGGGGGAGGATGGCGGGGAAGATCAGGAGGAGGAGGAGGAGGAAAAAGGACGGGGCATCTTGAGAGCCTCTGGGGGCACTCTTGGTGCCTCCTGGGAGCTTCCTGGGAACCTGAGGCATCTTGGAGGCCTCCTTGGGCCTCTTGGGGGCCTTGGGGGACTTCTGGGGGGCCTCATTGGCCGTCTTGGGGCATTCCTGGCCCGTTTGACGCCGTCGGAAGCCGTCTTGGGGGCCTCTCTCGGCCGACTTGGGGCCTTCTTGGCGTGCTCCAAGGCTGTCTTGGAGGCTATCTTGGCCGTCTTGGGGCTCTCTTGGGGCCGTCTTGGGGCCCTCTTGGGGCTGTCTTGGGGGCTTCCTGGGCCGTCTGGTGCCATCTTGGAGGGCGCTTGAGCGATATTGGGGCGATCTTTTGGGAGCTCTTGGGCCGTCTCGGGCCCATCGGAAGGCCGAAAAGAAGCAAATGCCAAAAGCCTTCAACAACCAACGGAAAATCAATGATGTTGGTCCTCTGCGAGCATTCCTGGAGGCCCTCTTGGAGGCCTCTTGGGCTGCCTTCGAGATCTCTTGTCTTGGGGGCCTCTTGGGCCGTCTTGGGCCATCTTGGAGCCATCTTGGGCCGTCTTGGTGGTCTCCTGGCCCGTCTGACGCCGTCGGAAGCCGTCTTGGGGGCCTCTCTGGGACGATTCAGGGCCCTCTGGGGGTGCTCAAGGGCCGTCCTTGGAGGCCATCTTGGGCGTATTGGAAGCCTTTTGGGCCGTCTTGGGGCCCTCTTGGGGCCGTCTTGGGGGCCTCTTGGGCAGTTCTGGTGCCATCTTGGAGGCCCCCTTGGGCATCTCAGGGCCTCTTGTGGCCGTCTTGGGGGCCTCTTGGCCCGGTTCTGGGGCACTCTTTGGCCGCCTCCGGCCGTCGGAAGGCCGAAAAGAAGCAAATGCCTAAAACATGCAAAATGGGGGAGATGGAAGCAAACTGCCCGAAATGCCCGATCCATAGTCGGAGGCATTAATGCATGGGTCTAGTCGGGCAGCTGCAAATGCCCCCCCGATCCGATGGGATGGATGAGCCCATTAATGCCAGGCTCTAGTCGGGCAGCTGCAAAATGCCGAAAAGAAGCAAATGCCAGTGCATGGTTTTGGCCTTTTCGGGCCATCTTGGAAACCCTCTTGGGGGCCTCTTGGGCCGTCTTGTGCCAGCTTAGAGCCAACTTCGGCCGTCCTGGTGGGCTCCTGGCCCAGCTGACGCCGTCGAAGCCGCCTCGGGGGCCTCTCTGGGCCGACTTGGGGCCCTCTGGGGGTGCTCAAGGGCTGCCTTGGAGGCCATCTTGGACGTCTTGGAGGCAAGTTGGGGCCGTCTTGGGGCTCTCTTGGGGCCGTCTTGGGGGCCTCTTGGGCCGTTCTGGTGCCATCTTGGAGGCCTCTGCGGCGATCTTGGGGCGATCTTTGGGGGCTATTGAGCTGTCTCGGGCCATCGGAACGCCAAAAAGAAGCAAATGAACACATCCGATAACAATCTTCGGAAAATCAATGATATTGGTCCTCTGCGAGCCTTCCTGGAGGCCCTCTTGGAGGCCTCTTGGGCTGTCTAGGCGACCTCTTGGAAGCCTCTTGGGCCGTCGTTGGCCATCTTGGAGCCATCTTGGGCCGTCTTGGTGGCCTCCTGGCCAGTCTGACGCCGTCGGAAGCCGCCTTGCGGGCCTCTCTGGGACGACTCAGGGCCCTCTTGGGGTGCTCAGTACTCAGGGGCCGTCTTGGAGGCCATCTTGAGCGTATTGGAGGCCTTCGGGGCCGTCTTAAGGCCCTCTTGGGGCCGTCTTGGGGGCCTCTTGGGCCGTTCTGGGAGCCATCGTAAAGGCTTCTTGGCCGGTCTTGGGGCCATCATAAAAACCTCTTGCGCCGTCTTGAGCCGTCAAAGGCCGAAAAGAAGCAAAGGCCACAATCCTTCAAAAACCCAAGGAAAATCAATGATGTTGGCCTCTTTGGGCCCTCCTGTAGGATCTCTTCGAGGCCTCTTTGGGGCCTCTTGGGCCGTCTAGGGCCGTCTTGGAGGCTTCTTGGGCGAACTTGGAGGCCATCTTGGCCGTCTTGGAGGCCATCTTGGGCCATCTTGGTCGAATTTGAGGCCATTTTTTGTTCAGGCACAGGCAACCACAAATGCCGATCGCACAAGTGAGCAAGTGCGGTTATGGGGAGCAAAAAACCACTACGTCGAAATCATGCAGGGCCCCTTCTCCCCATCCACCCCTCTGCAGCCCCCACCCTTCTCCCCATCCACCGTGAAGCACTCCATGCACGACGATCGCAGAATCGCCCGGGTGCCGGAGGCACAGGTCCGGATTTTCCCCCCGGGTTCTAGACTGGCACGACCTTCGGGCCGATCGGGAGTAGCGTAGCTTAGCTGCCCTGATCTCCCGGGTCACGCTTGGGATAATTGAAGCGGATAACCATTAGGAAAACGTGAGACGACTGGATCATCGGCAAGGCACTTAAAGAAGCTAGGAAGTGTGCGCAATGGGGAAAATCAGAAGCCGACCTACGGCGACCTCTGCTCGAACTGGCGCGCGCCACCCAAATGTAAAGAAGCCCCGATTGGGGTACACAAACCGGACGCGCGCTGCCGGGTTGCACAAGCCAGAGCGTAGCCCCCCGATAAAACTACCGCGACTACATTCCATACCAGGCCATGCAATGACGAATTAACGTAAGGAGGTCATCAGTCCTGTCTGGCCACTCCTGAAATGGCCGTTATATATGTGTATATATACATTAATTCATTCATTCATTCATTCATTCATTCATTCATTCATTCATACATACATACATACATACATACATACATACATACATATACATGCATGCATGCATGCATGCATACATACATACATGCATACTTACTTACTTACTTACTTACTTACATGCATGCATACCTACATACATACATACACACATACATACATACAGACACACACATACAGACAGACAGACAGACATGTATGTGTAATGGCCTTCGGCCCATCCCGCCTCCGTACCTGGGTTGTGGGTCAGCGGCCTCTTGAAAGTTAGTTGGGATTTCCTGGTAGGTTTCTCGTTGGCCTCATGGCAGCACTTTTGAAACCTCTTGGGTTCGTTTGGGGGCCTGTTGGGGCCTGTTTGGGGCCTCTTGGCAGCCTCTTAGTGCTTCTTGGGGGCCTCTTGGGGGCCTCTCGGGGGGGCCGTCTTCGGGGCCTCTTGGACCGTCTTGGGGCGATTGTGAGGACCTCTTGGCTCGTCCTGGAGCGTCGGGAAGCCGACAACGCGGAAACCCCCCAAAACAGTCCTCAAAACCAAATGGAACAGCTGTGCTTTGTTGCTTCCCGGGGCCCTCTTCGGAGGCCGCTTGGAGGCCTCATGGAGGCCTCTTGGGGCGTCTTGGAGGCCACTTGGGCCGCCGGGGGGCCACCCTTCGGCGTCTTGGAGCGATCGCTCGGCGACTCCGAAGGCCCTCGGCAGGGCCCCGTCGCGTCCCCCCGCGCCCCTCCCGGGGCCCGCGGGGCTCGCCTGGAGAGGCCCTCCTCGGGCCCAGGGCAGTCCCGCGGGGAGGCGCGGGGGAGCCCAGGGGGCACGCGCCGCGGCAGGCCCCGCAAGACCTGAGTTGGAGGCTTGGAAACGGGCACCAACACCAGCACAGGGGGTTTGCCTCCACAGGGGGAATATGATCTTCGGTTTCGGTGCTGGTGGTAATCTTTCGGCCACCTAGAAGTCCCAAAGATTACCACCATCACCGAGATCGGGATCATTTTCCCCCGGTGGAGGCACACCGCCGATATTGGTGTTGGTGTCAACCTCCAGGCCTCCGATTGAGGCGAGGGGGCTCCGAACCCCGCAGGGACCCCTCAGGAGGGAGGGCTGCGGCTGAGAGAGGTAGCGAGAGGACCCGAGGACACGTCCGCTCTGCTCGCCATCGCTTGGACGTCCATTCCCTGTGTTTTTGTTCGGTTTCGTATGTGTTTTTTCGCCGAATGATCAAGGATGCTCCTCGATGGTCCTTGCCGAAGGAAAAATGCACACGTCCGAGCGATGCCAAGTCTGTGCCTCGAGGCACGGCGGCGGACATTGACACGCACCAGTTACCCCGCTCAGCATGGACTCCTTGTTGTCCCTCCCATCCGAGCGCCTGCACGGCCGCGTCAAAGCTTCCACTCTGACATACGCGAGTTCCGAAGAGCACCGGAGCAAACGCGGCGCCGCTGGCATGGCGGGGCCGATGCATATGCACTCATTCCTACAAGGATTCTTGGACGCCTTCCCGATGTCTGCCACCGCGCCCGTTCCTGTTCTATGTGCTGCGTTCCAATGCGCATAGTGCGCATGCGAATCGTTCTCAGAGTTGGCCGCCCCATATTCGAGCATTTCACAAAGTTTGATGCTTGTCGCGCCACCATGCTCTACAGTATTGACATCGCGCCAGCCCCAGGCGAATCTCATAGGGCAAATCGATTGCGCATTTGCAGCATTTGCAGCGCTGCTCTCTTGACATACAGGAACTGTTTGACTGATTAGCGAAGAAGCCTACGGCGCATCACCGCCGCCCGCTGTATTTTGGGATCGCATCTGTGGCCGAACGTTGCGGCCAGAGCTTTGCCAAGCTATCGGGCTATGTTGCCCGCCGGCCGCTGGGGAAACGCTGCGGGGAACAATTGGGGGAGAATAAGGCAGAAGAGGAAGGGAAATACAAGTGGGGATGAGGAGGAGGAAGAGGAGGAGCGGGAGGCCGCTTGAGAGCCACTTGGGGAACACTTGGGGAACACTTGGGGCCTCCTGGCGGGACTCGTGGAGGATTATTGGGGGTCTTCTTAGGCCTCTTGGGGGCCTTTGGGGGCTCGGGGGCTCCTATGGCAAACTAGGGGGGGTCCTGGCCCGTCTAAAATCGTCGCATGCCGACTTCGGGGTCTCTCTGAACTGGCTTGGAGCCCTCAGGGGGCACGTCGGGCCCGTCGAGGAGGCCATGTTGGGCGTTTCGGGGGCCTACTGGGGCCGTGTTGGGGGCTCCTTGGGCCGTCATGGGGCCGTCTTGGAGGCCTCTTCAGCGATATTGGGTCGCTCTTGGGGGCATATTGGGCCGTCTTGGGCCGTCCGAAGACCGAAGAGAACCTACGCCGAAATCCTTCAATCAACTACGGAATATAGATGATGGTCTCTTCGGGCCTTCCTGGAGGATTTCTTGGAGGCCCCCTGGGACCTCTGGGAGGCCTCTGGGAGGCCGTCTTGGGCCATCCTGATGCCATCTTAGGCTGTATTGACTGCATCTTGGGCCGTCCTGGAAGCATCTTGCGGCAATGTTGGGCTTCTGTGGGGCCATCCTGACCGTCCTGGAGGCCATCATGGGCGTCTTCGGGGTCTCTTGGGCCGTGTGTGGGCCGTCAAGGGGGCCTCTTGGGAAGTCATGGGGTCATCGTTATGGGCTCTTGGGGACCTCCTAGGTTACGCCACATAGCTTGTGCATCGTAACTCACGTATGCCACGCGCAGCACAACTGTGATTGGGTTCCGCGGGGGCTCAGGCCTCTTCCATGCCCATGCCAGGAAATTCCAACTTCGCCCGAGAACTGTTCATGTGGTGCCTTGGTGCGCGGAGGCGGATGCTGAGGCGAGGTCTGTGTCGCCCCTGTTTTTGACGCTGGTCGAATCTGAGCCAGCGTGCTCAGTGCATCGAGAGACAACAGACGTGAAGAGGCCAACGAATCAGGTCGGGACGGCGCAGCGGATCAGGAAAGGCAGAGGAGGCACTGGTGAGGATGCCAGCCCTAATGGGCACAGAGCATACGCCTGCCTGGCTGTAAAGTGTAGCGGGGAGGAGATCGTCCGGGAAAGCACCACCTGAACCCAAATGCGTCCCGAGATGCGGATGCTGGACTCCTCGAGTGTATTGCTCAGAAGGTTGACGCCGTTCCGCGTGCCCTCTGCGAGCAAGGAGGGCGCTGGCGATGAGGAGCGAAGGGGGGGCAGCAGGACCAGGGCAACGACGAGGACGGGAGCAGGAGCAGAGGACGAGGCGAAGGACGACGAAGAAGAAAAGGGGGAGGAGTGGGGAGGAAGAGAAGGAGGAAGCGGACGATGGGACGCACGGAGACATACTAATACTATATGTCCTCCTTGAAGGCGCGCGTCCGACCCGAACATATAGTACACCCATCTTGTAGTATATCGTTTCCCGAGCGGTGTGGCCAGAAAACGCCCGCCACGACGCATATACTGTAAGATTTCTCGGTGCGCGCGTCGCCACTGAGGGGGCGGCGCACAAATAGTGTACGTATGTTGAGGTGACGCCGAGAGGAGGCGGAGCGTGCACAGCACCAAAAGAGAAACCTGGGCCCAAGCCCGGGAAAACATGGCGAGCCGAGCGCGGGAATGCAAGCTTTGCTCACCCTGCAAAAGCAATGTGCTATGGTTCCTCTTCGCAGTGCTGCTGACTAAGAACGAACGATCGGCCCATCGGAGCAGAGCTCTCATAGCGGCTCTCCCTCACAGCAGAAGCAGGCGGCAAGCTCGTTAGAAAGAGCAGCAAGGCGGCTGGACAGCGACCTTCCATGCAAGGGGCGATCCCGTATCATTTGACTTCGTCGCTAACAACTACGCAATCTTCATGCTGCTGCGCAGCGCTCCTTGCCCTCTGGGAATCGACACCGATCACAACACGCGCAAGGATGACACGCAGACATCGACCATGGAAAATGGATGTGGCCAGGCGGTGACGACCGCACGCGGTGCCCCCCCCCCCCCACACACACACACACACACACACACTCAGGCCAGCTAGCCGCGGCCGCGGCACGCAGGGTCGGCTCTCAGGGAGCCAAGCTCCAGCGAGCCGCAGCCTCCTCCTCCTTCTCCTGGTCCTCCTCCTCCTCCTCCTCCTCCTCCTCCTCCTCCTCCTCTTCCTCCTCCTCCTCCTCCTCCTCCTCCTCCTCCTGCTGTCTCCTCCATGCTCCTCCTCCTCTGCGTGGTCCGACCACCTCCTGCATTGGGCCCCGCCCGTCCTGCACTCTCACACTCTCAGCTCCTCGTTCTGCGCCTCCGCGGCAGGGAGACTGATGCTATCTTGGGTTGGCGAGTAGCGCAGCAAGTCCTGCCTTGTCCTGGGGGCGACCCTGGGGTTGTCGTCGAACCTGCAGCGTGCGAGGATGTCCAGGAGCTCGGCGCGCCTGACGGTGGGCGACCGGTGCGGGGAGAACGGCAGGGCTACGTTGCCGAAGATCTGGCCGATGGCCCTCAAGTCCTTGGAGGTGATCTTCTGGGCCTTCAGAAGGGCTTTGGCATCTTGGCTGAGGCCCTCGCGGGCCGCGAGGCGGTTGATGTCCTCCTCCGTGGGGAACTCGAAGACCACGCCGGGGCGCTGAATCTGCACCAACTGGATGGGCACGCCTGACTTCATGGCAGTCACGATCTCGATAAGAACCCAGGGTCTCTCGAGCACCCGGTCCGTGAGAAGCAGGAGGAGATTATGGCTGCTCCTGACAATGCTGCGAATGAGCCTGAGGTCGCCAAGGTTGTTGGAGTCGAGGAATGTTGGCGCTTCGAGACGGTACGCCGGGTGGCATGGATCTTCCTTGATGATGCGAGAGATCCCCTCCTCCATGAGCGCGGCATCCGAACCCGCCTCCTCCTTGAAGTGCGAGATGAACACGAATGGGATGGAGGCATCGACCATCGAGGGCGTGTACTCGCTCAGATTGACCGGGGCGTCCGTCAAGTCCGACACATTCTCCTCGGCGCTCTTCTCGTTGAGCCAGACGATGTAGCAGTACGCGTACCTGACGGCGGACACGCAGAGAAGCTCGTACTTGGTCAAAGTAGAGGCGAAGTCCGTCTGATTCACGGCCAGCATCGTGCAGTAGCTCTCCGCGGTCAGCTCGCCACGGTTCGCCCACCGTGTCCAGAGGGACGCCTCGCAGAGGCAGCGGCCCCGCTGGAGCTCGGAGTCCTGCCGCTGGCACTCCGAGCCGCGAGGGCAGCCGGAAGCCTCCGTGGACCTGCTGGGGGCCTTCACGAAGCTTGGGCCTGCAAGACTTTGCTCAACTGCTGCCGAGGCCTCGAAGACGTACAGGCTGGTGCCCGACTCGACAACAAGCATCCGCGTGCAAGCGTCACCGTTGGTGAAGATCAGCTCGCCCGGCTCCGCGCACACCCCAGAGACGGCATCGCAGCAGAGCTGCGCCAGCAGCCGGTAGTCCGAGAGACCGCTCGTCCGGCACAGCCGCGTGCTGCTCAGGAGGGGCAGGCGCACCTCCTCGTAGAGGCGCCGCCGCAGGACGGGCGGGAGTTCCTCGACCAGCTTGTTCTCGACCTCTTGGCTGTCCCGCAGGGTGGTCTTGATGCTGCGCGCCGGTCCGAAGTGCAGCTGCAGCTTGTGCGAGAGGCTGGGGGAGATGCGCCGGCGACGCAGGTAGCCCCTGCAGAGGGACTGCATCTTCAAGTTGTGGGCGTCTGTGAGAGCCATCATAGCCTGCATCGTGCTGGCAAAGAAAACCGCGACGAAGGCATTTGCACCCAGGAGCACCAGTGTCTGAAAAAACATTTCCAGGAGGGTCTGCGGACGCACGAGGCTCGTGCCATGCAACTGGGTGACGACCCAATTGACAGAAACGAGGTATTGTGCCGAGAGCGCGGCCGAATCCAGGAGAGGCTCCTGAGAGAGCCAGCCGGAGCTGGACTCTGTGCCGATGGCATACCAGATGCTTGCTGTCAGGTGGATGGTGATGCAGAGCGTAAGGGTCAGCTTCGAGATCCTGACGAGGATCGTGACCCCGTCGGACGCGTACAGCAACGACTCGTTGATCACGTGACTGAGCCGACCAAGCCTCATCAGGCGGAGCACGCGCACGAGCCGCAGACCTCGCAGGACTGGCACCGCCGATAGGGCCTTCTGGTCTTCCAGCACGAGCACGATCCAGTCCAGCGAGACAATTAACAGGTCGAGAAAGAACCACGACGTGAGATACGCCTGAAGTACTCTGCCTGGCCTCAGCTCTACGTAGCCCTTGTCGTGGAAGCCCGTCGCCGACGACAGGGGAATATCGATAGTGAAGAAAATCCTGGAGACCCAATCGAAGATCTCGATGACCTTTGGGAACTCCTGGAACGTGTAGCACGTGTACAGGGGGACGGTCACGGACTCATAAGCGATGAGGCCGACGCTGAGGAAATTCCAGACGACGACCAGTGGGTTCTGTGGGTGCAGCACCACCCTGGACATCAGCCCCTTGTCCTGCCGCAGGCCGGTCGACCTGATCGTGCCTGTCGTGACTCGGCCCGGGAGGAGGTCGAGCTCCGTCCTCCTCCAGGTGCCCATGAGCCGCGCGTCCCGCACCCTGTCCTGCCAGGTTTCCAGAAGCCGGAAGCGCTCGTGCACCACCACGGCGTCCACCTCGGATGGACCAGCTGGTCTTCGAGCCGTCGAGGTAGAGCCGACGCCTGCGCGCGGGGCTGGCGTCTCTGGCCCCGACAGCACCGAAGAGGCAGTGCGCACGTCTTCGCGCGAGTCAGCGGTCGAGAATCTCGAAGTGGCCGCGGGGCCCTGGAGAGTCCGATCCCACGCCTCGGGAGCGTCAGCTTCAGAGGCCATGCTGGCGCCAAGCTCGCGCCTGTGCTGATCAAGCAGGCGGACCCTCAGCTCGTCCAGTTCCTGCAGGAGACCCTCGAAGCTTGTCGAGACCACGCCCGGTGCAGAGAGCCTCGCTGCCATCGCCACTTCTGGCTGGCGCAATGCTCACTATTTGCCCAGGCGAGATCTGCAAACTGACTTTTCGGGCAGGACGGTCTCTGACAGCCAGCCTTGAGCAAAAAAGGCGACGGAGGAGGAAGCGGAGGAGGAGAAGGAGCAGGAGGAGGAGGAGAATGAGGAGGAGGAAGAGTAGGAGGAGCAGGAGCACGAGCATGAGCAGGAGGAGGAGGAGGAGGAGGAGGAGCAGGAGGAGGAGGAGGGGGAGGAGGAGCGAGCGAGCGAGCGAGCGAGCGAGCAGAAGCAGAAGCAGAGAGGCGAGCGGCACAGGGGCCGAGAGCGGCCCCGGGGGGCTCGACGGCACGGCGTTGCTCCCCGCTCGGCCCACCGCCCGGGGGGCCCGAAGTCGTCCTTGGGTGGTGGCCCGAGCACGGGGGGGGGACCGTCAAACCCCCGGCAGCGGCACGGCTAGGGAGGCACCAACTCTACACCAACACCGATCCCGGCCAGGATCACCCTGGGCCCAGGATCGGTGTATACGCCCTCCTGCCATGGGCAGAATGCATATACACCGATCCTGGGCCTAGGATCGGCCTGGGCTGGATCGGTGTAGGTGTATAGTTGGTGCCCTCCGAACGGCGCCGCGCAGGCGCCCACGTAAGCACGGGGCCTGCGCCAGGCCCGCGCTCACACGCATGTCCCCGAAGAGCGGGCCCCGCAGGGCGGGGACGGTGCCCAGCAGCGGCACAAGGGGGGCCGACCACGAGGGGGCGCAGCGCGAGCTGGGCGTTGCCGGAGTGCCGCACACCCAGCGCCGTCACCACTGAGCTGGCCCGCAGCAGCACCAGCAAGTCAATGTGGCTCACGACGACGGCGCTCGAGCCGCACCGTGGCGAAACGAGGTTAGCCCAACCAACGCACTGAGTACCCAAGGGCCAGCAACATGCATCACCAATGGCCCAGGAAGGTCGCAGCCACCTCGGCGACGTGAAACTGCCCAAAGATGGATTTGAAAGCTGAACGAGTTCAGTAGAAAGTCTGTGCCAGCGGGGATCCAAACAAAAGCACGAACCACTGGCAGGAGACAGGACGCTCATACCATATCCAAGTTATCTCCACCATCGCTGCCATCATCTCGAGGAGCCCCCAACTCCAAGCACCCGGGGTAAGTTAGGCCATGGTCCGCCAGGATGCACGCTGTGTCGGGATGGGTATCTCTGCGGTTGGGCTATGATATTCCCTTTGGGGCGACTGATGAACACGTCATCTCTCATCGAGTCCTGCCAACCCTTGGATGTACACCGATTCCTTCTCACAGCTTCAGCTGGCCTGCGCGCGTGATGAAGCCGAACCTGCTTGTGCAGGCTCTGCGGGTGCCTTAAGTTCTGGAAGTGACTCGTGTCCTCGTGCGCTCTGCCGCAGCCTCCCAGACGGCCACAGCATCGGAAATCAAGACCACGATGCTGGAGGCGACCCGTGCCCGAGCACTCGCAACAACTGGTGCAGAAAACGAGCGAGCGTGTCTGACCGCCAACTTGATCTGCCAGCAGCTCATGACGCTGAACCAACCATGGCCAAGGAAGGAATCCCTTCCTGTCCGCTGCATCCTGCACAGGAGACACCACTGCATCCTCCTCAGCTTCAGGAAAGGTGTAATCACGAAACTCTTCCTCCTGCCCATACAACCACACCTCGAACTGGGCGACGCACCTGAGCAGCTTCGCGTGTAGGCGGCAAACTCCTCGGACAAACCTTTCCTGGCCGTCGCTGGCAGCATGGAATCCCGCGCGGCTGAAGGCAGCGTGGCAGGAGCCACCATTCTCCACGCGTGGGCCCGAAAGTTGCCTGGGCCACATGCCGCTCGGAGCCCGCGGGGACAGCCCGCAGAGCCCTTACAACCAGACTTGGCATGATGCGAGCCGAGCACCGCGTAGGCCCCCATCATCCCGGGCAACCTGACTGGACCCTTCAGCACGAGGGACAGCGCCATGATACCGAGCGACACGCTGCCTCTCCGAGTCGTAGACCGACACCGCCCAGCCCGCCGCCCGCAACTCTGGCACCTGGACCGCGAAAGCGCTGCCGTCCACAGGAACGTACCCATCTCGCACTGAGACCACGCCACGGCGGTCTACATCGATGATGTCATGGCCCCGACTCCTGGCTCCACCGCGAAACGCTTGGCCCGCATGGGATAGCAGCCCTCGGGCGAGACTGTCTCGGCGGCCCCCGGGCTCCCCCATCATCCGAAAAGCCGCCCCCCGGAACACGTCGGGGATCAGCAACTGCTTCTGGGCCGCAAAAGCGCCGCAGACGAAGAAGCGATGAAACGGCGAACCAGGGGCCGCCTGGCATCGCGCA
The DNA here is from genome assembly GCA_963575745.1 of Prorocentrum cordatum. Lineage (NCBI taxonomy): Eukaryota > Dinophyceae > Prorocentrales > Prorocentraceae > Prorocentrum > Prorocentrum cordatum. The sequence goes on from CAUYUJ010000598.1 coordinate 101,145, forward strand.
CAGAGGCACGGCTCTCCTGCGAAGGCTCGGGCCACGCGGATCCGCGTCCAAAAAGCGCCCGCGGTAACCCCTCGCAACGACCTCTTCTCATGAGGCGTCAGCTTCTTGCCGTGCAAACATTCGAGAACAGGGCGCCAAGACAGCGGGCCCGTCCTGGTCGCACCTGCGCCTTGAAGCAGCACAGGGGCATCTCGGTCGATCTGCCTCCTCACGCCGAGCTTGGCAATGCAACTGAGATCCTAGGACGCGCCCTCATCGTCCACTATGGTGACGGGACCCAGCAACTTCCAGCAGATCCGATGCTGACTTAGCATAAGCGCCGCAATCGGAATCTTACACTTGAGCCACGCCTGGGGGTCATCGAGCAGCGACGCCGCTCCACCCATCAACGCGGCGACCATCGCTGCGCTGATCGCCCCAGACGCCAAGGCGACAAGATAGGCGTTGGCTGCACCGGCAGCGGCGATGACCAGCGGCTCGTTCTGCCACCCGCTTTCAGCACACACGAGGGAATGGCCCACCGAGGACCCAGGCTTGAACCGAGACCCCGCGCTGAGAAAGGACACCCTTAGCTGCTGCATCCTGCTGCTAGGAACGCCCGCGATGGAACAGCCCCGCAGGGCCTTTGTAAACACGCCAGCGCGATGTACAGCTGAACGCTTTTCCCAAGGCCCTGCGAGGCCAGCAACCTGCCCCCCTTGGCCATCGTGCCCCTGGTCCGAGCGAGTTGCGCACCCATCCTCCTGCGACGCCCGCCACAAGCATCTCCCCCTGGATCTCGATGGAACTGACCTCGCCCAAGGAATGGGGTGCCCGCGGGCCATGAATCGGCCACCTCGTCCTCGATCGCACTGAAAGTCTCCGCGCCATCGCAGAGAAAGCCCATCTTGCCCCAAGCGAGCGGCAAACCTCGGGCCTGCAGCAAGCCCGCGACCTCCAATAACACCCCAGAGAGTCCCCTCGAGACCACACTGGGGCCCCCGACGCACGTGCAGACTCACATCGTCGATCAAGTTGCTGGCGCGGAGCGAGCGGCAGCTTGCCCCGACATGCCGAAGGACCGTCTGCGTCGTTAGCTTCGCGAGCCCCGTGGCACAGGAACACCCTGCGACGATCGCCCCGCCAGCGGAAACCACGTCCGAGGTGGAGTTATGATACGAGGCCCTCCAGGGCCCCCTTATACAGAGCGCGTGGAGGCCCCGGGAGCTTCCGGGGGGAACCTGTGTCTCTGGCAGCACATCGAACTCTCGATGCGACACCATATCATAAAACTTACGTAGATCTATAAACGCGCAAGCACTGACAGAGTGAAAGTCGGGAGCGACGCAAGATACGACATCATGGACCCGCGCCGACTTATCACGCGCAGTCTCAGACGAGGCCACCCAAAAGAAGCGGTCTGGCAGGGTCGCTTCCCAGCCAGAAACTACCCTGTGCCTGAGACGGGACCAGGCGCGCGCGAAGAGCGCGAGCAAGCCTATACGACGGACTCCGCCTGTGACCTCAGGAAGGAACGCGATCAAGGTCGCCCAGACGTCGGCGAGCTCGGGTCTATCCCCCCACGACAGCTGGAGAAGCGCGAGGGTAGACGCGGGGACCGAGGGAACCTTCTCCATCCACCGGAGACGGAAACAACCTCATCCGGGTGCGGCCTTGCCTTCGAAATGAGCCGAGCCCCGCCTTCACGTCATTGACCGTGAACCGAGGCAGCGGCTCAGCTGGGCCGACATCCCATCCGAGCAGATGCCCCTCAGAGGCTCGGGCTGGAAAGATCCAGAGCTCCGCCCAGTCCGTCGGCATCGACCGCGGAGCTCCGCGCCCGACAACGGGTGGGCCCTGGGAGAGGTCAGCGACCGCGGCCCCTTTAGGGCCCTCCGAAAAGCGGCGGGCCAAGCTGGCCCCGTTGGCGAAAGCCAGCTCCGAATACCCCTTCCAGCTCTGCTCGGCGGAGGCCGCATCAGCGCCCGCGCGCGACAGCGCCTGGTCTTACAAACGCTTACAAACCTGAGGCCACCTGACTGGGCCCCCGAGGCCTTCTGAAAAGTCCGAGAGCAAGTTGACAGAAACTCCATCCTCGCCCACCAAGATGGGGCCCTCCCAGATCCCCGCATAGTCAGTGAGCACTCGCACTACGCTGGACTGTTGGGCAAGCTGAGGTTCGGAATCTCTGCCCTCAGCTCGCGGCCGCTGCGTGGCCAGGCGGCGCGCAGAGAGCCACTTCTGGGTGGAGAGGCTAGCCTTCCTCCTGAGACTCTCGCCCCACTCGCAGGCCAGAGGGACTTTCCAAGTCTGCATCCAGCAGCGCGCCCAAAGCATCTGGGCCGCTCGCCGCTCGGCGACCGGAACTGCCAGATAAAGACCCAGGTGGAGCTCAGCCGAGGAAAACCACCGACGCGAAAAACTATCGAGCGATTCGTTTTCTGCCAAATCAAAACCTGGCCACAGCGAAACGTCACCGGGCACAGACGCTTCGAGGGCGACAGCAACTTTTCACGCTGGATTCGGCGGCGGATGCAGTTCGCACCCCCAAGCCCGCTCAGTCGCACAACTATGGCCCTATGGAGACCCACGTGGGCATCCTCTAACGTGCCCACAGACCTCAAGCATGGGATCAGGACGTCACTGAAAATCAAGTAGTCGCGATGCGAGTCGTTACAAGTTGGCACGCTGCAGCGTGCAATTTCATCATGCAGAAAACTCAAAAACCCTGCTCTGAGTTACGCGTCACGACCGAAGCATTATGATTGAATGCCCCAGTCTCCTGCCACGGCAATGGGAGGCAGGGCCCACGCAGCACCTGGATCAGCGAGACCGAGAGGTCGACGTTGCCCGACTGACCGACGCTGGTGGTGCCGTAGAAGGAAGCGAACAAGATCTGCATGCTGCCGATCATAGTCCGCTGAAAGAAAATCCTGGACTTCGCGCGCTCTCCCTTGGGCTCGAAGGGGACGCCGGCTAGATGACTGGGGCTGGCAATGCCAACCCCGCAGGATGTCGAGGTGGCCGTCGCCCCTGTGACCGCGCAGCTGTGAGCTAGAACGCGAAAGCCCCTCGCATTAACCCAACCCTGGGCACTCTTCAGCTGCGCCCCTACACAAAGACGATGCTCTCGAAGAAAAAGAACGCCAGACTGGAGGCCTTTGCCAAGCACGAGCCACTCCATGAAAGACTGCGAAGTAGACCACGCATTCCCGTTGTAGGTGGCCAGGATCAGCTCTGTCTGGCGCGGCAAACTCTCCGACTGCTCGAAGTCCGCTGCCCACCTAGAAGAGGTGGCAGCATCTTTGGCAGATATCGAAGGCGGTTGAGACCACGGCTCTGACGACGAATCCCCAAGAGCGCCAGAAAGCACAATGGCAAAACATGTCGTCGGAACACCGTCGTCGAAAGCTTGTGGCAGGTGGGAGCACGGCTTAAGCTCTGGGTAATCAGAAAAGGCTGCACCGCCAAACAGGAGGCACTTTGAGATGAGCGCGTCGCCGAGCCACGTGCTTAGCCGGGCACTTGCAACACTGGTCGCCGCTGAATCCGCAACGGTGGGGCCATCAATAGTTCGGAGCGTGAAGACGCGGTGGTCTGCAGCCTCCTGCTGCAAAGGCTCTCGCTGCGAGCCTGACGGACTCACCCTCGGCCTGGGCGCCCACGAACACACCCGCGCTCTGCCGCAACGCGCCGATCTCCATGCCGTCGACGTCCCAGGCAGCCGCAGCCTCGCCGACCATGGCACGCTTGGGCTCTGGCTCTTCCTGCCCCGCTGCATGAGCCGCAGGCGCATCAGGCCCTGGCGGCGCAGACATAAGTGCTGAGCGCGCTGGTTGGTGGCTGCGGCGAGGAGTGGGGCCAACATCTGGGCGTCGGCGACGCCCTCCATGCCGTCCTGCCAGGGCGTCCGCCAGCTTCGAGGTGAACACTGTGAACACTGGCTGCAACGGCGGCGGCGGCGCGGAGTTCACCAGCATGGGCTGGCTGGACAGGCTGCGAAGCTCCTCCTCCAGCTTGGCGACGGCCAGCTCTCGCTCCGCCAGCGCCCCCTCAGCTCGCCGAGCTGCTTCCTGAGCCTCCACGAGGGCGAGGTCAGCTGCACGCTTCTCGTCCTGGCCTTTCTGGAGACGGAGACGGGCCTGCTCACCAGCTCGGCGCTGGAAGGGGCTTATTCTCATATAACCTAGTGCGCGACGCCTCAAGCTGAGCTCGAGCCATCGCCAAAGGCTCAGCGGCCAAAGAGAGCTTGACACCTTCAAGATAATGGATGTGCTTGACCAGGCCGTCAATCTCCTCGCGGGGCTGGGTCTCATCGGACTCGGCAGGGACACCCTCGAGCTTGTCGGAGGACGAACTGGGCGGAGCCTTGAGCGTGGCGCTCTCAAACTCCAGCTGCTGCAACCTTCGTTCAAGCTTTGCAATGGTTGAAGCCTCCCCACCTCGTTCTGCCTGACGCGTTCCCGTCGAAGGGCTGTGGGGCTGAACGTTGCTGAGGAAACACGCACTCCTGTGGATCTTGCACTTGTAGCAGCTCTCGTTGATACCCCAATTACGCAGCTGAACGTCAGTGCGACGAATGGTGCAGAACTGGCCATACCAATCGGGCTTGACCGTCTCTCCACGGCACGGGCACCATGGCGTCGTCGAGTCGAGAGTTGATGCTCCAGCAAGAGCTCACAAAGGCAGGGCGCCTGCGAGCCCCTGGTGTGGCAGGCAGGTGCACACGCATGGCGAACTGCTCGGGAAAGATGTCGAGCGCAAGCGCGTTGGCACTGGCCGCGAATTAGCGGTACCTGTGCGTTCCGCGGGGAACTCATAACCTTTAGCCGAAATGGTTACGGAGGGAGGAGGAGGAGGAGGAGGAGGAGGAGGAGGAGGAGGGTGCAGGAGGAGGAGGAGGAGGATGGTGCAGGAGGAGGAGGAGCAGGAGGAGGAGGAGGAGGAGGAGGAAGGGGAGCAGGAGGAGCAGGAGGAGGAGAAGGAACAGTATGACAACGATAGCGACGTCGACGGGGAGGCGGACAGTCAAACATCTCACACGCGTTCCCACCGGCACGCGGGGGTTCGGCGGGTTCGCGTCGCGGCAACGACACGTGCACGACGTTCGGCGCCCGACACGGTTCGAGACACGGGCAGAGAAGAGCCAGAAATCCAGCGCTGGGCTTGTAACAGTCGAGGCAGCATTCCAAAAAAACACGGCGTCCGACCAGCGATCTGTCCCCCAGGGCGACCCCTTGTGGAACAAGTGGCAGGGCCTCGCAGGGTGCAGGTTCGCACCTCCCACAGACTGGTGGTTTTCCTCGCTCGTCGAGTGTGGGGTGACGTTCACATCCAGCAAGCCGGGTGTATACTGGGTGCTAGCCAACTGCCTGCGGCAGACCGCGCTGCTATGTCACATGCGCCAACGACCGTCGCATGCGGCGTCTGTCCTTTCCGTTTCTTTCCGGAGTCTCACGGGGAAACTTTGTTCTGGAGTTGGGTCCTCGTTTTGAATCTGCAGCGCCACGCTCCACCCACTTCTTCTCCTCCCTCCCCCCCTCCTCCTCCTCCTCCTCCTCCTCCTCCTCCTCCTCCTCCTCCTCCTCCTCCTCCTCCTCCTCCTCCTCCTCCTCCCCCTCCTCCCGCTGCTCCCTCCTTTGCTATCCACTTGCCTCTCTTCCCCGCGCGATCATTTCGGCGCGTTCTTCCCACGCTCCGCGGACCCGCCGGGAGCTTCACCGAGGGCCGGCAAAGCGCGGTAACGCAGGAACGCGCCCCCCGCGCTGAGGCGCGCCCATCAAGCAGCGTGGCCCGGCCAAGTTCTTCCCCGGGCGTGTCGGGCCGGGCGAAAGGGGGGATAGCAAAGGGGGGGTTTGAGAATCAGCTCACCTAGCTGATCTTCCTGGCGCCTCCCGGCGCCGGGAGGCGCCCATGTATCGAGGAATGGGCCTGGCGGCGGGGCCGAAACCAGCTGCATGCAGCAGATGTTGTACCCCCCCCTTTCCCTATCCGCCCCTTTCCCTCGGCCAGACTCTCGCAGATGCTCGTCCGATGGCGTCTAACTCGCGCGTGCTTGAATGATGTACACAGCAACTTCATGACAGTGCATAGATGCAGAATGTACTTCATTGATTGCTTATCTTGCCTCCTCCCTTCGAATATTCTCTTTCCTGCCTCTACCTCTTCTCCCTCCCGTCTAACTCTTGGGGGAGTGTCGAGCCGGGGCCAGAACGCCAATTCGACGCGCCAGCGAGCGCGGCGGCTTGAGCAGGGACCGGCCGTCCCGGCATTCCTATGGACCTACCACGAGATCTTCTTAGAACCCGAAAATGTTCGAAGAACAAAAACAATGTTCTTAGAACATAAAGCCGATGTGTTAAAACAAGACAGTCCCAGCCAGAAATGTTCTGAGAACCCTTCGTGCGAGCCACTAACGATTATGAGAACATTCTTTTTTGGTGGGCCTACAGGAAAGCCAGGACGCTTCGCCACTGCTTGAGCGGCAGAGCCTCTCTTGACCCGCGCACCAGCCATGTGTTCGCGAATGGAGTAGGAGTAGGAGTAGGAGTAGGAGTAGGAGTAGGAGGGGGAGAAGGAGGAGGAGGAGGAGGGGGAGGAGGCCTTCTGCGCATGGCCGGGTGTGTCTGCTGCTTGTTGCCTCCCGCGGTCCGTCGGGGTGCCCCACTGCGGCTCCGAACCCGAGATTGCAGACGCTCGACACGGCTGCGATGTGAAAGGGCTCCGTTCTGCAGCGGGCTTCGTCTGTGTCACCGTCGGGGCCTTGACCCAAGGAGCCCAAAATAAGGAACGAGGCCCCTTCTTTCCACAAGTGAAACCTCGATCTCCGATCGACAGCATGAGGAGAACCTGAGGCAAGCTGCGAGACACTCAATGAACGCGGAGCCCCTCCCCAACGAAAAGGGTTCCTTCTCCAGGGCCCCGGCTGCACGGTGTCAAAGGACTCCGTTCTGTAGCAGGCTTCATCTGTGCTAGAAGCGATCCCCGATGTTGTCGGGTTGGCTGGTGACCTCCGAGCTTGTCATATCTGAGGATCCCAGAGATCGTCCCTTTCGGGCAATAGCACCTGATAGGAAACCTGACCAGCCCACAACGTGATCATCCAAAGCATGCCGTTTCACATCGTATCCCCCGGACGTGTCTCGCTTTATAGACGCGCCAGATGATGGTTCCTCGGGGGAGTTCCGAATGGATATATTTGCACCATGTCCGAAAGCAACATATCCATAGTGGCGAACGATTATCTGCGATATTCCAACATTCCTGAGCGCATCGATGGTTACTTGAACTCGTGGCAAGGAGTGGAGGCAACAAACGTCACCGACTCGGCAGCCTAGAAGCTTCTGATAGATTGACGCTTAGGGGCCCCAGGACACACAAATAGATACACACATAAAAATGTGTCCCATATTTGTGCTCCATAGTTTCTGGGTGTTTGTCTTCCCCCCACTTCCCATGTTTTCCCATATTTCCTCGTGAACCGACGATTAATTGTGTCTGTGTGTTCCTTTCCCTCCTGAACCTCGATGTCGGGGGGCGGGGCTGGGCGCCGACTAGATACCTCGATGCCTCGACATCTGGGGGGATCGAGACGTCTCGGCATCACGGGTTGTCGATATCCACAGGGCTGCTGTGGAAAATACACTGAGATGTCGACACAACGAGCCCCGCTATCGGATATCGCCGATGTCATTCGCCGCCCTCCCAAGAGCCGCGCTCGTCGTCGTCGTCCTCCTGACTTCCACAAATTCAGGACTGCCCAAAATTTGCGGCGGGTGCCTTTTCCAGGCGATGGAGGGAGGCGGGAGGAAAGGAGAGGAGAGGGAAGCCTTCTCCTCCCGTCCTCTACCGCGACAACGGCCAGCCCGGCAGGGGATGAGGGGGCGGGGCGCTGTCAAACAGCGACGGAGTGAAGGGCGTGTAAAACAAAACCTCTTTACCCCGATATCCTTCAAAGCACCTCGATACCAATATCTGAATACTTCGGCAGCACGCATACAGAAAGCGACATGGTTGGCATCGCTAGCCACGACATCGATACATGTTTTGCTTCGCGCAATCCCCGCCGCAACTTTCGCGCTTGCCCCCAACTGTGCGCGCGCCTGCTGAAACAACGCTTGCGACAAGTGGCAGAGGACATGGAGGACCCGGTGCCTGAGACAATGGTGGCAGGTGACATCCTAACATATGGCATGGATATCGTGTGCGTAGATTTTGTTCAGTTCAACTCTAGCAGATCATGGTATATTAGCATGCGATGTGTCATGTTACGTTCTGACGTAAACGTTGTTTTCTACGATGTACTCGTATGGAACAGTATGATGTGTGATGTTATCCTCCGGTGTATTCTGCGATAATAATTTGTGCATGACCTGTGCTGTTTTTTTATCATGGAGACGTTTTATCGCTTCTGCAACGTGCTGACCTCTTGCATCGGAGAACACCCTAGTATGACCAAGTATGCTAGTATGTGGTATGCTCCCGTCTGCTCTGTTCTGCTTCCTTCAATCATAACATAATATGCTCTCCCGTCCATTGTGTATATGACATGGTGCGCTATCGTCTGCTATATTCCACTATAGTATATGCCACTATATTATGTTCAGTGTAAGGGGTATTATATATGGTATGTCATGGTATGGTATAATATGGTATGTTCTACTGCAGCCGGGTAAAGAATGATGTGGCTTGTTATGTTGTGTGAAGGCACCGTCTGTACTGTTCTGCTCATTGGTGCTATGATATGATATGCGCTGTTATATGCTATCATGTCCTACTGTGCCCTCCTATCCGCTGCAATGTTCTCGCATGACATGCTGCAATGTGTCATGTTACGTCCGATCCTCCTCTAATGTACAGTGGCCTGCGCAACTCAAGATAATACATGATGTTCCAGTCTCCTCATTCATCTGTTCTGCGACAATATGAATTGTGATGTACTGTTACATTCTCGTCTAGCCTATTCCAATGCACCCTATGGTACCGTCTGGCGATGATGTTGCCAGCCCCGCTCCGACGTCCCAATCGATGTAAAAGGTGTCTTATGCTACGGATGCATTTCCTACATTGAGATACAGATGGCACGCTGTCATGCCATGTTCTTGTATGTGCTCACACATACTGGCATGTTCGTATCGTCCATGCCATGTCATGACGTGTGCTGTCATGTGTTCTGGTTTTGTAATGGGTTGTCTTATGCTATGCTGTGTTGCCGTAGTTAAGTACTATGCTATTCGTTTGTGTTGTATGGCATAAGAAAACGATATAATATGTACGATGATCCTTTAGTTAATTAGATCTGTCATGTAGCCATACCGGCTTGACGTCGTGACGCCTGCACGGCGTGACGCCGCGCATTTCGTTGAAGACGTGAGCGAGCCACTCAGGGATCATCGGGTGTCCTTGGGATCTGGCGGCCGCTGTAAGCGTGCATGTCGTCGAAAACGCGAGACAGGCCACTCAATGATCACTGGGGGTTCTGGGGATCTGGCGGTCGCAGTATGCAGGGTGAAAGGGGTGGGGGTTCTGAATAATTCTAAAAACCCAATCCTGTCGGGTGGGGGGAGAAGCTCAATTCTCCTCCTGCTCGACCTCCTCCTGACCTCCAACAGTTCACGCCAGCCCAAAGCAGTTACCAAACGCATCGATGACTGTTTGGGGGCGGGTGCCTCTTTCAGGCGACAGAAAGAGGCGGGAGAAAAGGGAAGGAAAGGGGAGGACTTCTCCTCATCTCATCTTCCAAGACCACCGCCGGCCAGGCGAGGGATGGGCGATGAGGGGGGTGGAGCGCTGCCAAGGAACGACAGGGGCGAAGGGCGCGTAAAACCAAATTTTTGTGACCTCGATATCCCGCGTTGCTGCCTAGATATTTCGATATCGAGATTCGACATATGCATGCAGAGGGCTACATGGCGAACATCGCTAAGCGTCGATATCGAGAAACAACCTGCCATCCGCAACATCGAGATATCAGTTCCCCGCCCGGCCCCGTCCCCTGAGATCGAGATATTGAAATATCGAGTCCCCGCCCAGCCCCGCCCGCCGATATCGAGATATCGGAGTAACGGGTTCCCGCCCAGCCCCGACCCCGATGTTGACATATTCAAATATCGAGATGTCGAGTCCCCGCCGGGCCCCGCCCACGATATCGAGATATCGAAGTATCGAGTCCCTGCCCAGCCCCGCCACCTATACCAAGATATCGAGACATCGAGTCCCCGCCCGGCCCCGCTCCAGACATCGAGATGTCGAGTCCCCGCCCAGCCCCGCTCCCGATATCGAGATGTCGAGATATCGAGTCCCCGCCCGGCCCTGGCCCTGATGTCGACATATCGAGATATCGAGATGTTGACATGTCACGACAAGCCCCTCCGGGACGCCTTGCGAGTCCAATGTGGGAGACACGGCCAGGGGAGGCAATGAGAGACAGTGGGGGACCGTGTCGCCCCACCGACCATGGATCCGGCAGTCGACCCGCTCGCCCTGTAGAGCACATGTGGAGAACCCTTACAGGCAATGTGTTTATGGAACTGCACCTGTGAGCTTGGCTTGGTCTCTGCCTATTGATGACCTCAGTGGG
>CAUYUJ010000599.1:0-12500 GCA_963575745.1 Prorocentrum cordatum
TCATCGCCGCCGCCGGTTGTCCTCAGTGAGGGTTCAGCGCTGTACGCGGCATTCTGCCAGGGCGACGGAGGCGCATGCAAGCTGCCGCTTCCGTGGTGCTGGACTCCGGCGTCGCTTGCCAGTGGGCGGAGTGCACGGAGGGGGTCCCCAGTGCGGTGACTCTGCGGGGTGCCGTCTACGACTTCGTCAAGCCGCCGTGTGTCAACCTCTACTTCGAGGACGGCGCGGACATCGAGATCGATCCCGACGGACAGGTCCGGGGGCAGGTCGGGGGCCAGACCAAGTTCAAGGTATTCTGGGAGGGGGGCGAGAGGCCCCACGGATGCCCCAGCAGTTGCGCCTCGTCGGGCTCCTCTTGCGTCTGCAGGGCGGCCGTCACCACGAGCCCAGTCTTCGAGGCCGTGCCCGGCGCCGAGGAGCTGAAGACGAGGTTGAGGGTCGGAGCGTTCACCGCTCTGGGGCCGTGCGTCATGGGCTGCGCGGGCGGGGAGGCGAAAATGTACTCCGCGGGTCTTGGCCTGGACGTCAGCGCAGTTTTCGAGCATCGGGGGAGGCTGTGCAGGAACGTTGAGCACCGCGTGACCGTCGGCGGCTACACGTTCCGCAACCCACCGAATTACATGCCGAATGAGGGTTCTCTGAAGAGCTCCGCAAAGGCGGCTGCTGACGAGATCGAGGGCCGTCACAGATCAGCTTTTCCGCCATCAGAACACACCCGCTTTCATCGGCAGACATCTGATCCAGCGTCTCGTCACCTCGAACCCCTCCCCGGGCTACGTCCAGGCCGTCGGCGAGGCATTCAAGCTCGGCTCGTACGCCAGGAAGACGTACTCGGGGCAATATGGGGGCCCTGCGGCCACCGTGGCAGCTGTCTTGTTGCATCCTGAGGCAAGGGCAGGCAGCGCCAGCAAGCTGCGGGAGCCGCTTCTGAAGATCGTCCATTTCATGCGTTCGATGGAGTTCACAGGCTTGCCGGGCCGCATGGTCATCATGAAGGACCTCTCGAAGATCATGGGCGAGTTCCCCTACCAGCAGCCGACCGTCTTCAATTTCTACCTGCCCCAGTATGCGCCCGACGGTCTCCCCGATGGCATGGTGGCGCCTGAGTTCCAGATCTTTGACGCGCCCCTCGTCGTCAGCTTCGCCGAGGCGATGATATCAATGATTAAGAACCAGGGTCTGAGTGACTACGACGGGGGCTACGGCATCCCTTCCTGGAATTGCAAGGGCTCGTTCCGGCTGCTCAAAAACTTCGACACCATGGAGGAGCTCTGGTCGCAAATGGACCTCCTCCTGACGGGTGGCCGGCTGGGCCCCATGAAGGAAGACATCGTGAGTTTCGCCGGCACAAGAGTGGGTGACTCTGTATGCGAAGGGCAACGACGGCTGGGCGATTTCGGACGAGGCGACGTTCAACAGGAAGTTCTGGGACGCCAAGTCTGGGATCCTCAAGCGCGAGTGCAGCGGCTGCGCGGCTTCGCACAGGGTGATCTACATAAAGGTGCGCGAGCCCAGTTCCTGGAACGCCTACCGGGAGCTTCTCAAGACATGGGCGGCCCATAACTTCCAGGGTGACTTCAACCTCTACTCGAGCCTTGCCGACGCCAAGGCCGGAACAAACCCGTGGACCTCCTGCAATGGAAACCTCGTTGGCGTCGGTTTCCCGCGAGATTGCGGTCCAACTGCCTTTCAAGGAGGCCAGTGGAACAGCTTCACGAAGGGGGGCCAGAACTCGTGCAGGTTCTCGGCGCTCGTGGGTCCGCCACCCAGGCCGCAAGCCGGTCCCGTGCTGGTCGCGAGTGGCAAACGTTGCAATTCCAATGCATGGCTGGGGATGTGCAATCCTGATCCTCGCCCTTGCATGGAGATGATTATTGCGAGGTACGATTGCAGTCATGAGTATTTCAACCATGCTGGGGGCGGCGACGGTAACTGTGGATGCGTCACCACGCTTGACACGCACTGCGCCGAGGCCGGCGCGCAGTCCAGCGCTGGAACTGTTCGCATCTACGCGGTGCAGGCGGACACCATGAACGCGTCTACGACAGCGGAGCCCGAGCTTCACCACCTACCAAACCACCCCAACCCAACCCGAAGGCCTCAATTTGCCCTCCATTTCCAGTGGGGGGGGGTCGGGGAACGCTGATAAAACACATGGAACCCGTGCCCCCCCAAACCCGAAATTCGGGTCAAATTCGGGTCTTCGGGTTGGGTTGGGGTGGTCTGGTAGGTAGCCCGAGCTGGAGCCGGAGCCAGAGCCCGTCTCGCTGTCGCAGATCCAGAGCGCGCAGTACGCAGTGGTCCTGAGCCCTCATTTCCACACCCTTGGTGGGGTGCTGCCAGAGGGTCCTAGGTCGCCGCTCGGAGACCATGGCAGCGCCACTTCCAGCAGCGCGGGCTATAAGGCAATGGTTGTCCTCTACCTCTTCGGAGGCGTCGGCTCCTTCAATATGCCCGTGCCGCTGGAATGCGCCCTTTACGACCAGTACGTGTCGATCCGCAAGACTGTGGCCTTGCAGCCGTCCCAGCTGTTGGAGATCAACTCTGATGGGCAGGCTTGCACCGCAATTGGTATCCATGGCCAGCTCACCATCGTCAAGGAGCTTTACGACGACGGCGATGCAGCCTTCGTGACCAACGTGGGTAACTTGAACGAGCCGCGACTTGGCCATCCGAGCGCCCGGACGTGCCCCGGAGGGTTCTCGCACAATGACATGCAGCACGCGTCGCAGACGCTCTATTGCCAGATAGGCATGAACTTCAAGAATGGAGGGGGAGGCAGGATGGCCGATGCTCTGGCAGCAAGTCAGGTTACCTATAGTGTAAAATCGTTCTCCCTGTCGGGGCAGGCCGCGTGGTCCGAAGGCCAGGTCACCAAGCGTAGCGTCATCTCAGGAACGCAGACCGAAGGCGGTTTTCATCCAGACCCGCGGGCCCAGCGCATCATCAACAATTTGACCACGGTCGAGTTGTCCAGCATCTACGCGAAGGAGTATATCAACGCTTTCGGCGAGAGTGTGAACTCCTTTAACGGAATTCAAGAGGCGCTCGAGAGTGGAGATAGCTTGTTGCAGATCCCCGCTAACAATTATGGGTGGATGGAGCAGTTGAAGCAAGTGGCCCGCCTCGTCGCGGCTCGGACCAGCCGCTTCGCCGAGCGGGACTTCTTCTTCTTCGTCGGTTTCGGTGGCTTCGACATGCACTCCAACCTGGAGGGCCGGCTGTTCTCGATGTTTGGGACGATGGACATGGGCATCAGAGCGTTCGTGAACGAGATGAAAGCCCAGGGAATTTGGGAGAACGTATTGCTTGCAACCCAATCCGATTTTGCGCGAACTTTGGATCCTAATGCAGACATGGGTACTGACCACGCTTGGGCTGGCAATCATTTCATCCTGTCGGGTGCAGTGAATGGTGGCAGGATCTACAATCAGTTCCCGGAGCCGCTCGCTGCTGGCAACCCCGCAGATCTTGGTCGCGGCCGGCTCATTCCGAAGTACCCCTATGAGAGCTATATGGTACCTATTGCCAAGTGGCTTGGTGTTGAGTACGGGCGCCTTGGAACCGTCTTCCCAAACTTCCCAAACTTCAACAGCTCGTTCATCATCCCTCAGCTGAATCTCATTAGCAGTTGAGGGTGACGTGCAAGCGTGCAGGTGGTGACCCTGGGCAGAAGCAGATGAGCGGATGACCGTTGGATAAGTTTTGTGCATATGTGTTCGATCCACTTCGCAACTTCGCGCGCCTCCCATTAATTAGTACCAGGAGCTGTTTTTACAATTAGACTCCGGAGCCTTTCTGGGCAAGGTCCGCGGCCCGGGGCATACCTCCCAAGGCGCTTGTCGCCATTGCAGCATTCTTCACTGCAGAGATGCCGCGTCGGCGCAGGGCACGAGACCCTGCGCCTCAGCGACGGAGAGGGGCCGAGGCTCCACGCAGGGCACGAGTCCCTCTGCCATAGTCCGCATGCTTTTCATGTTTAGTTTTGCGCCCCAGCTGGGCCCACTGGTGGGATCAGTTCGGTCTGCCCGGCGCTCTTGCCTGCCTGAGTTTGTACAGCACGCAGGGTCCGCGCTCTGATTTTCTCTGCGCTGCTTTTGGATAACCAGCGATGGGCAACGGCCTGCGCTTTTGGCGCTTGGCTTCGTGAGCTCATCAACGCAATAACGAGCGTGCAAATATATAATGTAATCAAATACGCCGGGCCCCCTCCCGGGGCTTTCCCCACCTCGGTCACATCTCGTGTACGCTCCCGGCACCTCCATCCCGCCTCCCGTCTTCCCTTTCCTGCGTCCCTCCTTTTGCCTTAAGACGGCACGCGAGACTCCTAATAATCCTTACGTGTGGAGTCGCTCTTTCCATGGTCCGAACTAAGTGTCAGACCGTCGGTTCTTTCTGCGTGCCCCGTGCATCTCTGGACGCTGCTGCGACTCAGGGCGGGCAGCGCGACACGTGCATCGTGGAGCGAGATGCCTTACTGGTTCAGTCGGGTCTTTTCTGTCCAGCGCGCGATATGCAGCCGCAATCCCAAACCTGGGCAACAACAGCACCGATCCGGGATGTAGTTGCAGCCGCACCCGACCTATGTAGCTGTACGGCCGACATTCGGGTGATAAAAAAATAATTTTATCGCGAACCCTGGCGAAACTCACAGTCTTCCAACCGATCCGAGAGGCCGTGAGGAACGCAACCTCAGCAGACGACGAGGCCACCCTCCAGGAGCAGCGACGCTTGGCCAGTTTCCCGATCGCCGCGTCCGTCGTGGCCCCCAGGACCACAGCGGTTGGAACGCACTCCCAGGCAGCCACCGCAATCTGACCGGGCACGTGCCCGTAGTGCTGCTGACTAGCGGGTCCGTGAGACTGCCGAGCCCAAACAAGTGAAACCTGATCCCCAGGGAAGAGCCCCAAGGAAGGCGACCGATGCCGCGCGCAGCCGACAGCCTTAGCCCATAGAGGGCCGACGGGAGCACACCTGTAACACTGCGACCCCGCATAGCTGCTGTTGCTGCTGCTGCTGCGCACGTGCGCTGTATCAGTCCTGTTCCAGCTCCAACATGTCTCAGGATAGGACGAGGAAGAGGACGAGGAGGAGGAGGAGGAGGAGGAGGAGGAGGAGGAGGAGGAGGAGGAGAAGGAAGAGGGGAAGGAGGAGGCGGAGGAGGAGGAGGAGGAGGAGGAGGAGGAGGAGGAGGAGGAGGAGGAGGACGAGGAGGAGGAGGAGGAGGAGGAGGAGATTGGGGAGGGAGGAGGCGGGGACGGAGGAGGAGGAGGAGGAGGAGGAGGAGGAGGAGGAGGAGGAGCAGAGAGGAGGAGGAGGAGGACGAGGACGAGGACGAGGCCGAGGGCGGGGGCGAGGACGAGGAGGAGGATGAAGGCGAGGACGAAAACGAGGACGTGGACGAGGAGGAGGAGGAGGAGGAGGAGAAGGATCTCTGCCCGCTCCCTACCGCGGCGTGCCCTCGTGCCCCCGCAGGCCCCGCGCTGTACCGCGCGGTCGCAGCCACGCCCACCGTGACCGCGCGGCACACGTTCTCCGCCGCGCTGCCGGCGCGCCTCGCCGCGCCGCGCCGCCTCGCCTGAGTTTAACTCGACCCGAGGCCGCTGGAGGGGCAGGATACGCTGTGCGCCTCCCCCGGCGGGCGTCTGAGCGTGGCGGGGTCGCGCCTGTGGCGCTAGGCAGGACAGCGAGGCGGATGAGGATGAGGGTGGTGGCGGTGGTGGCGGTGATGATGGTGGTGATGATGGTGGGGATGATGATGATGATGCTGATGCAGCTGGTGATGCTGGTGATGATGGTGATGATGGTGATGATGGTGATGCTGGTGATGATGGTGATGATGAAGATGATGATGGTGATGGTGATGATGGTGAGGATGATGGCGAGCATAAGGCTGAATCTAAGGCTGAGGCTGAGACTAAGGCTGAGGATGCTGATGCGGCTGCTCATGATGGTGGTGGTGAAGATGATGACGCTGATGATGGTGATGGTGATTGTGATGGTGATATTGATCACGATGTGGATGATGATGACGATGACGACAATGAAGATAATGATGATGATGATGATGATGATGATGATGATGATGATGATGATGGTGATGTTAATGTTGCTGATGATGAAGATGCATATGATGATGCTGCTGATGATTCTGATTCTGGTGATGATGCTGATGATGACGATGAAGACGATGGCAACGTGGATGACAAGGAAGGTGATGATGACGATGACGATGACGATGACGATGATGATGATGATGATGATGATGATGATGCTTCTGATGCTGATGACGATGATGACGACGATTATGATGACCATGGCGATGATGATGATGATGATGATGCTGCTGCTGATCATGATGATGCTGGTGATGATGATGCTTGACGATGGTTATGACGAGGAGGAGGATGATGATGGTGATGATTACGATGATGATGGCGATGATGATGCTGATGACGATGATGATGATGATGATGATGCTGTTGGCGATGATGCTGATGCTGATGCTGATGCTGCTGCTGTTGATGATGATGATGATGCTAATGCTGATGCTGCTGCTGATGATGCAGATGATGATGATGATGATGATGATGATGATGATGATGATGATGATGATGATAGTGGTGACGGTGACGATGGTTGTTGTGGTGCTGCTTCTGCTGCTGATGATGGTTCTGAGGATGGTAATTGTGGTGATGATTGTGGTGGTGATGATCAGGATGTGGATGACGATGGTGATAATGATGACGATGATTGTGGTTATTGATGGTGATGATGCTGCTGCTGGTGATGATGCTGCTGCTGATGATGATGACTACGGCGACGATGATGGCGAGGAAAATGCTCCTCATGATGATGAGGATGCTGCTGCTGCTGATGACGATGATTCGGATGACTATGATTTCATGTTGCTGCTGATGGTGATCATGATTATGACGAGGATGATGCCGATGATGATGATGATGATGATGATGATGATGATGATGATGATGATGATGCTGATGCTGCTGCTGCTGATGAGGATGATGATTTGATGATGATGATGATGATGATGATGATGATGATGATGATGATGACGATGACGATGACGATGACGGTGACGATGGATGTTGTGGTGTTGCTTCTGCTGCTGATGATGGTTCTGATGGTGGTAATGGTGGTGATGCTGGCGATAGTGATGATGGTGGTGATGATGATGGTGATGGTGGTGGTGATAATGGTGGTGATGGTGGTGATGATGATCAGGAGGTGGGCGAGGCGACCCGCCCGTTTGGGGGTTTGCCCGCCCAGCCCGCTTGTCAGGGTACGCTCGCCCGTTCCCGACCTGGCCGCTTTTAGGTCCCGCCCGCCCAGATGGGTCCGCCAGCTCGAATTTCCTGCCCGCCCGTCCCGCCCGGTCCCTGTCTTGGAAGCCCGCCCACCCGCTCTGATGTCCCGCGCGCCCGTCTCGTGCGCCAGGGTCCAACTGCCCGACCCGCCTGTCAGGGTTCGCCTGCTCGCCCCGCCCGTTAGGGTCCGCCCGCCCGACCCAGTTGTGCTACGTTGTCGGGCTTTTGCCCTGGAGCTGGCATGAAAAATGACTCCTCCCTAAAGTTGTTGATTGAATCGCTTCGCTCATTCCGTCGGCTCGTATTGCCCTGCCGCTTGGGGGCCGTGTTGAGGCCTCTTGGGGCCTCTGGTAGGCAGTTTTTAGTCCTCTTGGGGGCCTTGTTGGGGCTTCTTGGGGCCTCTTGGGGGCCTCTTGAGGCTTCTTGGGGTGCCTCTTGGGGTCTTTTGGGGTCTCTTGGGGGCCTCTCGGGATCTCCTGGGGGCATTATGGGGCTGAAGGCTGGACTTTTTGGTTCCTGGTCCCCGTCTTGGGCCTCTCTCGGGGCCGTTTTGGGGCCTTCTTGGGCCATCTTGGGCGCCTCTTGGGCTGTCTTGGGGCCATCTTGGGCCGTCTTGGGGCTCTCTTGGAGGCTTCTTGAGCCATCTTGGGGCGGTCTTGGGGGCCTCTTGGGCCGTTTTGGAGCGTTGGAAAGCCGAAAAGACGAGAAACGTTGCACATGCGAAAATTTATGTTTTCCGAAGGGAATGGGACAATTTTTGCTTGTTGGGGCCGCACTCTTGAGGCCTCTGGAAGCGTCTTGGCGGCCTCTTGGGCAGTCGTGGGACCATCTTGGGCATCGTCGGCCGATCTTTCGAGGACTCCAGGGGCTCTTGGACCGTCTGGGCGCTCTCTTGAGGCCGTCTTGGGCGCCTCTTGGGCCGTCTGGGGGGCCTCCGGCATCTCTGGCAGGCACTTGCCGGGGACTTGCCGGGACCCTGGCGGGGTACTTGTCGCGTCGGGGCCCCAAGGGGCCGCCTCGCGCGCGCGAACTTGTTATATTGTTAATTTGTTACTGGAGATCTTAGCACGCCTCTGGCCCGTTGGGCCAGCGAATTTTGTTGTTCGCTTCGCTCACTCTGCCGGCCCACTTCGTATCACCGTTGGTGTGCCCAGACATTCCAGGATATCACAACAATTTCCCAACAGGCCGCCAGGCAACGCCTCCTAACAGGGTTGCGGACGGCTCCCAGGAGGCCTGAGAGAGCGCAGCACTGGCCCATGAGGGCTCGGCGGTCCAGGCGGGGTACCAGCGCGAAGGATTTGTCCAAGAGCGCCTGAGAGTGTTTTCAGTTGTCGCAGGCCTCACTGCACCTACGGTTGACACAGCCCGAGAGTGGGCACAGCTACGTGTGCTGAGTTCCGAACGCTAATGCACGCAGTTGTTCGTGGGCCAGGGTCACCGCGCCGCGAGTTTCGCACATAGTCTGGGAGCGGGCCAAAGAATTGCGATGAGGTCCGCGCGCTAGTGCACTCAGCTGTCCGTGGCCCAGAGTCAGGGCGCTGCGAGTTTCCCACATCGTCCGGGGGCGGGCCAACGAATCGTGCCAAGGTCCGCGCGCTTATGCACGCAGCTGCTCGTGGGCCAGAGTCAGAGCGCCGTGGGTTTCGCACGTAGCCCGGAAGCGGCGCTAATGCACGCAGCCGTTTGTGGGCCAGAGTCACCGATGCTGGTGGTCGTGCCGTCTGCGTGATGCCATGCTCTGCTGTGTCGGGTGTTCGGTTTTGCGTCGGGCGCGGGTGTCGAACTAAAGACCTCTGGAAGGCCTTGTAGGAGAACTGTTTTGTAGTTTCGGTTGCATTTACCTGCGCTCGCGGGGGCATTCTTGTACCCCCCTCTGCTGCCCTCCTCCCCTCCCGTGGCGGTAATGCGGGAGCGCCCGCCAGGAACGCTGATAATGCAGTTCAGCTCCTGCTGCTGCTCCCCCAGCTGCTTTGGCGCTCCTCCTGCTGCTCTGGTGCTCTTCCTGCTCGACGAGGGCGCTCTTGCTCCGGAGCTCTTCCTGCTGGTGCTCCTGCTGCTCCTCCTTCCTGCTGCTGCTCCCCCAGCTGCTTTGGCGCTCCTCCTGCTGCTCCGGTGCTCCTCCTGCTCGACGAGGGCGCTCTTGCTCCGGAGCTCTTCCTGCTGGTGCTCCTGCTGCTCCGCCCAGTGCTGCTTCTGTCAGGAGGGGAAAAAACACACAGACACAATGAATCGTCGATTCCTCAGAGAATACTGGAAAACATGGGAAGTGGGGGGAAGACAAAAGCACCGAAAATATGGGAGAATGTGGGGAATGTTTTCACTTGTGTGTATTTGTTTGTGTGTTCCAGGGCCCCTTCATTCTGCTGCTCCACCTGTAGCTGTGCCTGCTGCTCCTCGGGGGCCGCGTTGGCGCTCGGGTGCGCGAGGCACGCCAGGTGAGATCCCACGGGCGGACAAGAGGAGGAGGAGGAGGAGGAGGAGGAGGAGGAGGAGGAGAGGAGGAGGAGGAGGAGGAGGAGGAGGGAGGAGGAGGAGGAGGAGGGGAGAGGAGGAGGAGGAGGAGGAGGAGGAGGAGGCGGAGGAGGAGGAGGAGGAGGAGGAGGAGGAGGAGAGAGGAGGTGGAGGAGAGGAGAGGGGAGGAGGAGGAGGAGGGAGGGGAGGAGGAGAGGAGGAGGAGGAGGAGGAGGGAGGAGGAGGAGGAGGAGGAGGAGGAGGAGGAGGAGGAGGAGGAGGAGGAGGAGGGGAAGGAGGAGGAGGAGGAGGAGGAGGAGGAGGAGGAGGAGGAGGAGGAGGAGGAGGAGGGGAGGGAGGAGGAGGAGTAGGAGGAGGAGGAGGAGGAGGAGGAGGAGAGGAGGAGGAGGAGGAGGGAGGAGGAAGGAGGAGGTGGAGGAGGAGGAGGAGGAGAGGAGGTGAGGAGGAGGAGGAGGAGGAGACTGAGGGCCCAGGCAGCCCAGGGAGGCCACGCGCGGAGAGGGGTCGGGGGAGGGGGGGGGAGGGCTTCTTAGAGGCAGCCTCCGGAGGGGCCTTCCCCTGTCCCCCTACCCCTCTGCGCGCACCGCCCAGCCAGGGAGGCCAATCCTTCTCCTCCTTCTCCTCCTCCTCCTCCTCCTCCTCCTCGTCCTCCTCCTTCTCCTCCTCCTCCTCGTCCTCGTCCTCCTTCTAAGAAGCCCCCCCCCCCCCTCCTTCTAAGAAGAAGCAGAAGCCTCCTTCTAAGAAGCCCCCCCGCCCCTCCTTCCACCTCCCTGCGCGCGCGCCACAGAGCAGCGGCCGAAAGGACAACACGGCGACAGCTTTGAAGTCACCCGCAGACTCCCTCCCGCCAAGCAAAGTTGGATCATCTCGACAGTTTTCGAGTTCCGATACCGGATTCCAAAGGGCCGGCCACGCTTCGTTTTTTTTTTTTTTTTTTTTTTGTTTTTTTTTTTTTTGTAGAAAACGTTGGTCGTGGATACTTCTATTCCAGATCTTCCTCAACAGGGCTCTACCTTCTTGGGGATTCCTGTTGTTTTCGTTTTCTTCTTTCCGTTTTAAGCACGTTCGGGAGCACGTTTCGCGAGAAGTCTGAACGCCAGTCGCGTGCTCGTCCGTTTTCGCAATTTGGCTGTTATTTTGCTGGGCGTTTCGTTCTTGCGCGGGCATGAGCGGCGCGTTTGTTTCGCATTTTGCTTTAGTGCGCGAGCAAAGTACTCATGCTTTGTTAGGCACCTGTTTTGTTATCGCGCCTTCGTCGCAGTTCGTGCGGCGCCCTTCGCTTTCGTTCTCCAACGCATTATCGAGTTGTACAGATTCCAGATCTTCCTCCAGATCCTCTTTCAGACCTCCCCCAGATCTTCCTCAACATCTTCCCTTAGATTTCCATCAAAATCTTTCTGATCTCCAGGTCTCGGGGCAGGCGCCTCCTGGGCAGCCTCTGGCCCCTTCCGAGAGCTCCCCCCCTGCCTTCTTGCAAGGGCCGCCCCCCCGCTCCCCCGCCCGGCGCGCCCTCCCGCTCCCCAGTCTTCGGGAGGGGAACACACACAGAGGCACAAGTCCTCGGCGATGCCCAGGATAATTTATGGAACATCTGGGAAGTGCAGGGGGAGACGAGCCTCCAGACAACGTGGGAGGCATGGGGAACCCTGGGATGTGCGTCCATCCGTTTGCGTGCCCCTGGGCCCCGTCAAGAACCTGCCCCTGGGCCCCGTGTTCATCCGTTTGCGTGCCCCTGGGCCCAGGAGAATATGGAACACCTGGGAAGTGCAGGGGGAGACGAGCCTCCAGACAACGCGGGAGGCATGGGGAACCCTGGGGTGTGTGTCTATCCGTTGGCGTGCCCCTGGGCCCCGTCAAGAACCTGCCCCCCTGCCGTCTTGGACGGCAGAGCGGCGGCCTCGCGCTCCCCCCCTGCAGGCCCCGGGGAGTGACGAGGCAAGAATCTCTCCTCCCTCCCGCCTCCTCATCCTCCTCCTCCTCCTCCTCCCTCCTCCTCCTCATCCTCCTCCTCCTCCTCCTCCTCCTCCTCCTCCTCCTACTCTCCTCCTCCTCCTCCTCCTCCTCCTCCTCCTCCTCCTCCTCCTCCCCCCCCCTTGCGGGGCCGTTTTTTTGCGGCATCGGGGCTGGGACGAGGACGAGTCCGTCCCAGAGCGCTCCAGAACGCTCTCGGAGCATTCCGGAACGCTCTGAGAAGGCCACGGCGCCGGAGGCGTCCTCCGGAGCCGCTGGAGCTCAGAGTTTCTCGATCTGTCCTCGTCCGATTTTGTCCCCGTCCTGGCTTCTTTTACCTCTGAGGCCCACTCGCCTCCCGAGGCCCGCGAGGCGGGGCAGCGTGCGGGGCGACTTGGGGTCCTGGCGGCCCAAGCAACGGCCTCCCTACCCTGAGGTCCGACGTCACCAGGAAGTGCAACATCGTGAAAAATCAAGGCCAGAGCCCCAGACCCATACTTTCGAGCTAGATCGATCTGAGATGTCGGGCCCGAAGCCGTGTGAAAAAGTCGCTACGCCCAGGCCGTGGATGGGTGACCCAAGGCCGTGGATGTGCTCCTCTCGGCGGCGCGCCCGGGGAGAATTGAGAGGGGGCGGGCCGTCGCAGAAGGCTCGAAAGTCCTCTGGCCTTCTGAGAAGTTTTCAAAGCCTTTCCTTAGGCGAATCGCCCAGCCCGCCCCTTGGGGTGCGACAGTGAGGAATTATTTG
>CAUYUJ010000599.1:15000-42500 GCA_963575745.1 Prorocentrum cordatum
CCCTCTGCATAGGCCCCATACAAGGGTTCATTTCCACTGAGGGAAGTGGCCCGTTGGGGGACAATTGTGTAGAAATCCCGAAGCGTGCCACAATCATTCTCAGGACTTCAACGCCACGGGTCAACCTGACTCTTGCGTCTTGGTGGTTCAGAATCGTGCCAGTACGCTCTTCCTGTGACTTCAACGCAGCGAATCAACGGAAGTGCTTCGCCCTGACAGCCCTGAAACGTTCCAAAGCACCGTTTCTGGTACGTTGACCATGAATCAGTGGCACTCTTGCAGTTTTTAATACCGACTGTGCGCGGCGCTCAGGCGAGAATCACATTTTGATTAGGAACCGCCCTCAATCCGTAAAGTTCTGGCATGTTTCTATAGCGAATGCGCGCGGCGCTAAGGCGAGAGCCAAATTTTGGAAAGGAGCCGGTTTCAATCCGTGAAGCTCTTGCGCAGTTTTAGGACGAAGGTGCGGTGCTAAGGCGAGAGCAACAACGCTTTTCCTCAATATGTGAAGCGCTTCCAAATGTTTGAGACCAATGTGCCCGGCGCTATGGCGAAAGCCAATTGTTGGCCGCCCTCCATCTGTGAAGCAGTTGCCAGTTTTTAAGCTTGAGGTTCATCCATGGCCTTCGGACTGGCCTCGGGGCGCGACAGGGAGGAGTTATTCACAAGGAGACGGAGTGGAGGAGGACGAGGAGGAGGCCGAGGAGGGAGACTAGTGTAAACCCCAAGACGCATCAACGATTCTGCAATTTATTATTTCAAGTTCCCTTCTTAGGTCCGTGCAAGGATTTCGCTTCACTGCGGGAAGTGCTCCGTTGGAACAAGCATCTGCAAGTCATCAGCCGTGCTAGAACACCACTCCGGGGATTTCAACGCCGTAAATCAACGTTCCGGTTGCGTCCTGACGATCCTGAACCGCGCCAGCAAGCCATCCTTGGGACGTCAACACCGTGAACCAATGTGACTGCTTCGCCCTGACAATCCCAACTCCCGCCAAAACACCACTTCTGGGACGTCAGCCAACGAATACATGAAACTGGTAGAGGAGCCTCTGCTAGAGCAGGCCAGATCTCCTCCACTCCTCCTCCTCCCCTGCCTCGAGTCTTCGTCCCGTCGTCCCCGCTTGACCTCCTCTCTTCCTCCCTGGATGACGCGATTTACCGACTGATCCAGGGGTCACAGCGCGGATCCAGAAACTGTTGCCCGGCGGATCGCCGCCCTGGGACCCCTTATTTTTTTTGTTATGTTTTTCAGGTTGCCTCGCCGTCTTTTGAAATCCGGATTTTGTCTTCCGCCTGATGTCCAGAGTCAGTGGCCGCCCGATTTTGTCGAGGGCTGTGCGGCCGGGCCACAGGGATATCAGTTCTGGATTAGCTGCTGGCACACCTGAGCCCCCCCCGTGCGATTGCACCAGTAACAGTAGCGCGCTCTAGGCCCTTGAGCTGGTTTGGGTTTACTCCCGAGTGCCCCGCGGCAGACTCGTGTACCTGCAGAGCTCCGCCGACGCCGCCCTCCTCCCTCCTCCCTCCTCCCTCCTCCTCCCCCTCCTCCTCCTTCCTCCCCCTGCTCCTCCTCCTCCTCCTCCTCCTCCTCCTCCCTCCTGACTCCTCCCTCGTCCCTCCTTCCTCCTCCCTCCTCCCTCCTTTCTCCTCCCGCCTCCCTCCTCCCTCATCCCACCTCCCACCTCCCTACTTCCCTACCTCCCTCCCTCCTCCCTCCTCCGTCCTCCATCGTCATTATTCCTCCTCCTCCTCCTCCTCCTCCTCCTCCTCCTCCTCCTCTTCACTTTTCTTTCCTCCTCCTCCTCCTCCTCCACCACCTTCTCCTCCTCATCCTCCTCCTGCTCCTCCTCGTCCTCCTCCTTCTCCTCCTCCCCCCGCCCTCGGCTCGACGCGCAAAGAACGGTGCGGCGCTCTACTCCCCAGCCCGCGAAGATGGCACGTCGGACCGCGGCTCTGGCCGTCCTGGCGGCATGGCTGGCGCTGCTGCCAGGGGCCGCCGCGGTGGACCGCTCGAAGTTCAGGACGGAGAGGGTCCCCCCTTCCGCCTTGATGGGACGGAGGAGGAGGAGGAGGAGGAGGAGGAGGAGGAGGAGGAGGAGGAGGAGGAGGGAGAGAGGAGGTAGGAGGAGGAGGAGGAGGAGGAGGGAGGAGGAGGAGGAGAGGAGGAGGAGGAGGAGGAGGAGGAGGAGGAGGAGGAGGAGGAGGAGGAGGAGGAGGAGGAGGAGAGGAGGAGGAGAGGGAGGAGGAGGAGGAGGAGGCGGAGGAGGAGGAGGGGAAGGAGGAGGAGGAGGAGGAGGAGGAGGAGGAGGAGGAGGAGGAGGAGGGAGGAGGAGGAGGAGGAGGAGGTAGGAGGAGGAGGAGGAGGAGGAGGAGGAGGAGGAGGAGGAGGAGGAGGAGGAGGATGGAGGAGGAGGAGGAGGAGGAGGAGGAAGGAGGAGGTAGGAGGAGAGGAGGAGGGAGAGGAGGAGGAGGAGGAGGAGGAGGAGGAGGGAGGAGGTGGAGGAGGAGGAGGAGGAGAGGAGGTGAGGAGGAGGAGGGGAGGAGGAGGAGGAGGAGGAGGAGGAGGAGGAGGAGTGAGGAGGAGGAGGAGAGGAGGAGGAGGAGGAGGAGGAGGAGGAGGAGGAGGAGGAGGAGGAGGAGGAGGAGGAGGAGGTGGAGAGGAGGAGGAGGAGGTGGAGGAGGAGGAGGAGGAGGAGGAGGAGAAGGGCAGGGTGTGAGGAGGAGGGGAGGTGGAGGAGGAGGGAGGCGGAGGAGGAGGAGGAGGAGGGAAAGGGACCACAGCCTGGCGGAAGGCCTCACTGTCTGAGGGCCATCACCATCGGAGGAGGAGGAGGAGAGGAGGAGGAGCGGAAAAGGCGGAGGAAGAGAAGAGGAGGAAGAGGAGGAAGAGGAGGAGGAGGTGGAGGAGGAGCAGGAGAGGAGGAGGAGGAGGAGGGAGGAGGAGGAGGAGGAGGAGGAGGAGGAGGAGGAGGAGGACGAGGTTGAGGAGAGGAGAAGGAGGGGGAGGAAAACGAGGAGGAGGAGGAGGAGAAGGAGGAGGAGGAGGAGGAGGAGCAGGTGGAGGAGGAGGAGGAGGATGAGGAGGAGGAGGGGGATGTGGAGGCGGGGAGGTGGAGGAGGAGGATGAGGATGAGGAGGAGCCTCAGCAGGATATTGATATTGATGGTGATGATGATGTTGTTGTTGCTGCTGATGATGATGGTGATGATTTTGATGATTATGATTTTGATGCTGATGCTGATGATGGTGATGATGGTGGTGGTGGTGGTGATGACGATGCGGATGTTGTAGATGATGCTGTTGATGGTGATGCTGTTGATGGTGATGCTGTTGAATACCCATTTCTAGAGAATAGTTATTGTTGATCTCCGGAAGCGGTTCCAGGCGCTCTCGCCTTGACGCCGGCTACATTTTCTCTGAAAACGAGGCTCCCGCTCGAGCGTTGGCTTGACCCTGACACTGCGCCCTTGGAGGCCCAGCTACGACAACAACGGCTCCCGCTCGATACTTCTTCACACTTTACTTCGAGACACCCTGGCCAGAGAGGCTTCCGAACTCAGGAACGGCGCTCTCGCTCGAGACTTCCTCGCAATTCAATCAAGTTGGCGGGGGCCCAGCCACGACGACAAAGGCTCCTGCTCGATACCTCCTCACGATTTACTCCGAGAGCCCCTGGCCAGGAAGGCCTCCGAACTCAGGAACGGCACTCTCGCTCGAGACTTCCTCATGATTCCGGCAAACTGGTGGAGGCCCACATGCGACGACAAGGACTCCCGTTCGATACTTCCTCAAGACGTATTCGCAAAGGCCCTTGCCCACCGAGGTCCTGGCGCGCTGCCCACTGAGGCCCCCAACACACAACCCACTGAGGCCTAGAGTAAGCCCACAGGGACCTTAGCATGCTGCCCGCAGGCCCTCCGGCACAGCCCAACCAGGCGCCAAGCGCGCCCACAGAGGCTCCCCCGCGCTGCCCACAGAGGCCCCAAGCGCGCCCACAGAGGGCCCAGCGCACTGCCCACTGAGGCCCCCGACACAGCCCACAGAGGCTCCAGCCCACAGAGGCCCCAATCCATGATTTGTTTTACAATTTTACAACACTCATCCTCGCGAAGCGGATAGGGCGTCCGCGAGGGCGCTGTGCAGCCAATTGCAAGTAGCTCAACATCGGGAAGCCCGTGTTTGCCTTGGACGTGGGACACGCATTCCTCCGCGTTCGCATCCAGGGTTCGAGTGTCGCCGCGCATCGAAAAGGTTTCGTTGTGGCAAACCCGTGCCCTTACTTTTTCTTCCTTGGGCCCAAGCGCGCCCACAGAGGCCCCAGCGCGCTATCCAATGAGGCCCTCCGGCACAGCCCATAGAGGCCCAAACCCCCGACCCAAGCGTGTCCACGGAGGCCCCAACGCCGTGCCCTCGGAGGCCCCCCGTTCCGCAGAGGCCTCGACACAGCCCACAGAGGCCCCAGCTCACAGAGGCCCCGAGCGCGCCCACAGAGGCCCCCGCGCGCTGCCCACTCAGGCCATCCGGCACAGCCCACAGATGCCCAAGCGCGCCCGCAGAGGCCCCAGTCCGCAGGGGCCCCAAGCGCGCCCACAGAGGCTCCCGCGCGCTGCCCACTGAGGCCCTCGACGCAGCCCACAGAGGCCCCGAGCGTGCCCACGGAGGCCCCAGCGCGCTGCCCACTGAGGCCCGGACTTCCTACAGATGCCCCACACGCGCCCGCAGAGGCTCCTGCATACAGAGGCGCCAAGCGCACCGAGGCCCCCGCACGCTGCCCACTGAAGCCCTCCGGCACAGCCCGCAGAGGTCCCAACGCGCCCACGGAGGCCCCAGCCCACAGAGGCCCCGAAGGCGACAACAGAGGCCCCCGAGCGCTGCCCATTGAGGCCATCCGGCGCAGCCCACAGAGGCCCCAAGCGCGCCCACAGAGGCCCCAGCCCGCAGAGGCCCCAAGCGCGCCCACAGAGGCCCCAGCGCGCTGCCCACGCAGGCCCCAGCCCACAGGCCCTAAGCGCGCCCACGGAATCTCCAGCGCGTTGCCTGCTGAGGCCCCCCGACAACGCCCACAGAGGCCCCGCGCGCGCCCACAGAGGCCCCAGCCCACAGCGACCCCGAGCGCGCCCACGTAGGCCCCCGCGCGCTGCCAACCGAGGCTTCCGACACAGCCCACAGAGGCCGCAAGCGCCCGCAGAGACCTTAGCCCGCAGAGGCCCCAAGCGCGCTGCCCACTGAGGCCCCAGCGCGCTGCCCACTGAGGCTCCCGACGCAGCCCACAGAGGCCCCAGCCCACAGAGGCCTCAAGCGCGCCCACTGAGGCCCCAGCGCGCTGCCCACTGAGGCCCCCCGACACAGCCCACAGAGGCCCCAACCGCGCCCACAGAGGCCTCAGCCCGCAGAGGCCGCAGCGCGCCCACAGAAGCCCCCGCGCGCTGCCCACTGAGGCCAGAGGCTGAAAGTAGAGAAAGGTTGTCCGTCGTGTGATTTCTTCATGGCACAAGGAGGTCTGGGGTCTGGATTTACCCTCTTCCGAATTTGTCCGCACCTTGCCGTCGTCCGAAAAAGGAGCAGTGGAGTGGCAAGAAGGCCGCTCCGCTACCCTCGTCCGTCTCTCGCCCATCAGAGGGGAGAAAGGGAGTCTGTAAGGCCGAGGGGAGGGCACGAGGAGGAGGAGGAGGAGGAGGAGGAGGAGGAGGAGGAGGAGGAGGAGGAGGACAGCACAGCAATCAATCCCATCAAGCCGTCTGAGGGTCACCATCACCATCGGATGATGATGAGGAGGAGCGGGGGGAAGAGGAGAAGGAGGAAGAGGAGGAGGAGGAGGTGGAGGAGGTGGAGGGTGAGGGGGGGAGGTGGGAGGAGGAGGCGGCGGAAGAGACGAGGAGGAGAAGATGGAGGAGGAGGACGAGGTGGAGGCAGTTGATGGCGATGGTGACGATGAGGACAATGGCGGTTGTGACGATGCTGCTGATGATGATGATGATGATGGTGGTGATGGTGATGATGATGCTGATGGTGATGCTGATGATGATGCTGATGCTGATACGAATGATGATGTGGATGATGATGATAATCACGATGATGATGCTCATGCTGATGCTGCTGATGATGATACTGATGATGATGATGATGATGATGATGATGATGATGATGATGATGATGATGATGATGATGATGATGATGCTGATCATGGTCATGATGATGATGGCGACGATGATGACGATGCTGCTGATGAAGATGATGGGGAGGAGGAGGAGGAGGAGCAGGAGGAGGAACATGAGGATTAGGACGACGATACTGATGCTGATGCTGACGATGATGATGATGATGATGCTGCTGATGATGATGATGATGTTGTTGTTGTTGTTGTTGCCGCTGCTGATGCTGATGACGCTGATGATGATGCTGCTGATGATGATGACGTGATTGTGATGATGATGATGATGATGATGATGATGATGGTGGTGGTGGTGGTGATGCTGCTGCTGATGATGCTGATGATGTTTATCATGCTGCTGCTGATGATGAACGTGGTGATTATGCTGCTGCTGATGATGGTGATAGTAATGATGATGATGATGATGATGATGATGATGATGATGATGATGATGATGATGATGATGATGATGATGATGATGAGGATGAGGATGGTGATGATGACGATGGTGGTGTGGGTGATGATGATGATGATGATGATGATGATGATGATGATGATGATGATGATGATGATGATGATGATGATGATGATGATGAGCATGATGATATTAACGATGACGATGATGCTGATGCTGACTTCACGGACCATGGTGGTGATGCCGATGCTGATGTTGCTGCTGATGTTGATGATAATGCTGATGCTGACGCTGATGTTGAGGCTGATGCTGCTACTGCTGATTTTGGTGGTGGTGATGATGCTGATGGTGATGTTGTTGATGATGGTGGTGATGATGCTGATGCTGATGCTGATGCTGATGATGACGACGATGATGCTGATGTTGTTGTCGTTGATGCGGTTTTTGATGGTGCTGATGATGGTGGTGATGATGGTGGTGGTGCTGCTGCTGCTGATGATGATGATGACGATGATGATGATGTGACCATGATGATGATGGCGATAGTGACGATGCTGATGCTGCTGCTGATGATGATGACGACGAGGATGATAAGGAAGGTAAAGAGAATGAGGTCACGGATTTTTGTCTGACGGGGGAAGGGAACGAGGGGGTGGAGGAGGATGAGGATGAGGAGGAGGAGCAAGCGCAGGCAAAGAATTAGGAGGCGGTTCCTGATGATGATGCTGACGACGAAGATGCTGCTGCTGCTGCTGATGATGATGATGATGATGATGATGATGATGATGATGATGATGATGATGATGATGCCAATGAGGCTGCTAACGATGAGGATGATGATGGTGATGGTAACGACCATGATGATGCTGATGATGCTGCTGCTGATGATAATGATGCTGCTGAGGATGATGCCGACGCTGATACTGGTACTGTTTCTAAGTATGATGGCACTGGCGACGACGGCGATGATGATGATGGTGATGCTGAGGATGATGCTGCTGCTGATGATGATGATGATAGTGATGATGGTCAGGCGGCGATCGTGTATGCGATGAGGATGATGACGATGACAATGGTAATGATGACGATGATGATGATGCTGATGATGATGATCGTGATAAGGGTAATGAGGATGCTGATGATGTGGATGATGCTGCTGATGCATATGATGATGATGACGACGATGAGGATGACGTTCATGCTGCTGATTTTGGTGCGGAGTTTGGTTGTTGTTGGTGGTGATGCTGGTAATGTTGATGTTGATGTTGATGATGATGATGATGATGATGATGATGATGATGGTGATGCCGATGATGATGATGATGCTGCTGATGCTGATGATGATGATGATGATGATGTTGAGGATGATGATGATGATGATGATGATGATTATGATGATGATGATGATGATGATGATGATGATGATGATGATGATGATGATGATGATTCTGATGCTGATGGCGACGAGGAGGATGCGAAGGAGACGGGCGAGGGTGATTAGGAGGACGGACGCTTAACAGGAGGAATGGGGGAAGCAGAGGTGGAGGGAGGATGAGGAGGAGGAGGGGCAGGCGGAGGAGAGAGAGGAGGGGGGGGGATGGGAGGGTGGAGGCGGTTGACGACGAGGGCGACGACGCTGACCATGACGATGGTAATGACTATGATGATGCTGCTGATGTAGATGATGATTGTGATGCTGATGCTGATGCTGATGATGACGATGAAGTTGATGATGATGATGAAGGTGATG
Source organism: Prorocentrum cordatum (assembly GCA_963575745.1). NCBI lineage: Eukaryota > Dinophyceae > Prorocentrales > Prorocentraceae > Prorocentrum > Prorocentrum cordatum. The sequence goes on from CAUYUJ010000599.1 coordinate 23,319, forward strand.
ATGATGATGATGATGATGATGATGATTATGATGGTGATGATGATGATGATAATGATGATGGCGATCATGCTGATGATGCTGATGATGATGGTTATGATGATGTTGATGATGATGATGATGATCATTCTGGTGATGATAGTGATGATGCTGGTGGTGGTAGTGATGCTGCCGATGACGATGTTGATGACAGTCATAATTTCGGTGATGATGCTGCCCCTGATGCTGTTAATGATGATGACGATGCTGCTGATGATGATGATCATGATGATGATGCCGATGATGATGATGATGATGATGATGATGATGATGATGATGATGATGATGATGATGATGATGATGATTCTGATTATGTTGATGATGATGGTGATGATGATGGCACGGATGATTAGGAGGATGAGGAAGAGGATGATGTGGACGGAAAGGACGATAATGATTGAGCGGGAGAAGGGGGAGGATGAAGATGAGGAGGAGCAGGCGGAGAAGGAAGGTGAGGGGGAGCAGAATGATGGGAACGATGATGTTGATGGTGATAACGATGATGATGATGATGATGATGATGACGATGATGATGATGATGATGATGATGATGATGATGATGATGATGATGATGATGATGACGATGATGATGATGATGATGATGATGATGATGATGATGCTGACGATGATCACGATGATGATGCTGGTCATGATGATGATGATGATGCTGCTGCTGCTGATGATGATGGTGATCATGCTGATGCTGATGATGATGGTTCCGGTGATGGTTGTGATGATGATGCTGGTGGTAGTGATGCTGCCGATTACGATGCTGACGACGATCATGATGGTGGTGATGATGCTGCTCCAGGTATTGTCAATGATGATGACGATGCTGCTGATGACAACGGTGATCATGATGATGATGCTGATGATGATTATGGTGATCATGATGATGCTGATGATGATGATGGTCTGGATGTTGATCATCCTGATGATGATTTTGATGCTGACGGTGATGCTGATTCATGTGATGATGGTGAGGCGGAGGAGGATGTCGAGGATGACGACGATGATGATGCTGACGCAGATGATGATGCTGATGCTGATGCTGATGATGATGCTGACGATGCTGATGGCGATAATTATGATGATGCTGATGATGATGATGATGATGACGATGCTGATTGTGATGATGATGCTGATGATGATGCTGCTGATGATGATGCTTATGCTGATGCTGATGCTGATGCTGATGCTGATGATGATGATGATGAGGATGAGGAGGATCTGGAGGAAGATGACAAGGATGAGGAGGAGGAGGAGGAGTAGGAGGAGGAAGATGAAAGGAGGAGGTGATGATGATGATGATGATGATGATGATGATGATGATGATGATGATGATGATGATGATGATGATGATGATGATGATGATGATGATGATGATGATGATGATGATGATGATGATGATGATGATGATTATGATGATGATGATGATGATGATGATGATGATGATGATGATGATGATGATGATGATGATGATGATGATGATGATGATGATGATGATGGTGATGATGATGATGAGGAGGAGGAGGAGGAGGAGGAGGGATAGGAAGAACCATAAGAAGAAGAAGGGTAGGATGAGGAGGAGGAGGAGGAGGAGGAGGAGGAGGAGGAGGAGGAGGGTGAGGCGGAGGAGGAAGAGGAAGAGGAGGAGGAGGAGGAGGCGGAATAAAAGCAAGTGTGATGCTGCTGGCGAGGCTGCTGCTGCTGATGCATGGTGTGTATGTTGTTTGCGTTGTGTTGCTGGTGATGTTGATGACGACCAGGCTGAGAAAGATGAGGAGGCGGAGGAGGAGTTGGAGGAGGAGGAGGAGGGAGGATGATTAGCAGGAAGAAGGGGGAAGCGGAAGCGGAGTGGAGGAGAAGGAGGAGGAGGCGGAGGGGGAGGAGGAAGAGGAGGGGGGGAGGAGGAGGGAGAGCAGGAGGAGGAGAAGCAGAAGAATGAGGAGGGGAGGAGAAGGTAGAGACGGTTGATGACGATGAGGACCACGACGATGGTGGCGTCGGCGACGACGACGATGATGATGCTGATGATGCTGATGTGGATGATGATGATGATGATGATGATGATGATGATGATGATGATGATGAGGATGGTGACCATGATGCTGACGAAGACGATGATGCTGAGGATGCTGGTGACGACGATGATGGTGATGAATGCGAGCGATGCTGGTGATGATGGTGATGCTGGTGCCTATGCTGCCGTCGTTGATAATGGTGGTGATGATGGTGAGGAGGATGCTGCTGGCGCTGATGATGATGATGATGATGCTGCTGATGCTGATGCTGCTGATGATGATGATGCTGACGATGCCGGTGGTTATGATGATGCTGATGATGATGCTGCAGATGATGATGCTGATTCGATGATGATCAGATGATGACGATGCTGCTGATGCTGATGATGACGATGATGATGGTGTTAGTGGTGGTAGTGGTGGTAGTGGTGGTGGTGGTGGGGAGATGATGAGGATGATGCTGCTGCTGATGGTGGTGGTGTTTGTGACGATGATGATGATGATGATGATGATGATGATGATGATGATGATGATGATGATGATGATGATGATGATGTTGATGATGATGATGCTGATGATGGTGGTGATGATGATGATGATGAGGTTGATGATTTTGCTGATGATGATGGTGATGATGATGATGATGATGATATGATAAGGAGGAGGAGGATGAGGAGGAAGATGAGTAGGAGGAGGAGAACACGGAATATGACGATGTGGGAGGAGAACGAGGAGGAGGAGTTCGAGGCTGCGTAGGAGAAGGAGAAGGAAGAGAGGGAACAGCAGCATGAGGCGGATGATGATGAGGATGGGGGAGGAGGATGAGGATGAACATGATGACGATGCTTCTGATGATGATGCTAATGCGGTTGATGACGTTGATGCTGATGTTGGTGTTGATAGTAATGTTGTTCGTCGTTGTTTTTGCTGTTACGGCTGCTGTTGTTGTTGTTGTTGTGGTTGTTGTTGTTGTTGTGGTTGTTGTTAATGTTGTTGTTGTAGTCAAGGTAGTTGTTGTTTGCTTTTGGTTTTCGTTGTTGTTGCTGCTGTCGTTGTCGTTGTCGTTGTCGTTGTCGTGATTGTTGTTGTCGTTGTTGTTGTTGTTGTTGTTTTCACTTGTGATGCTGTTGATGGTGATTACTATCATAAGGATGCTGATGCCGATGCTGATGATGCTGATGATGCGGCTGATGATGATGATGATGATGATGATGATGATGATGATGATGATGATGATGATGATGATGATGATGATGATGATGATGATGATGATGATGATGATGATGATGATGATGATGATGACTAGGAGTACGAGGAGAAGGAGGTGGAGGAGGAGGAGGAGGAGGAGGACTCCGCAGGACATGCGAGCAGGGCTCCTTTTGCCGCCGCTTCAAGAAGTGGATCGCGCGCCCAGGCACCAGTGAGCAGGCCCCCCCCCCCCATTTTCGTCTACCTCCTCCTCCTCCTCCTCCTCTTCCTCCTCCTCCTCCCTCTTCTCCTCCTCCTCCTCCTCCTCCTCCTCCTCCTCCTCCTCCTCCTCCTACCTCCTCCTCCTCCTCCTCGCCCCTCCACCCCCGTGCCGCGAGCCGCCTTCTCAGGGGAGAGGCCAAGAGGGTGGGACCCAGAACTCCGACGTCGCGCTTTTTTAAGCACTGGGGCCGCCCTGAGGTCGGAACCCATTCCCTGGGACCCGCTCTTCACCCCGAGCCGTTTTTTCACGGTCCGGGAGCTCTGCGAGGGCTCGCGGAGGCCGAACATCGCAGAAAGCCTGTGGCGTTTTATTTGCACCGCGCGAGGAGGTGGGGGGTCCTCCTCTGGCTTTCGGGTCACAGCTCGGCTCTCCGGCGGCCGCACGGGACGTTTCGGGCTCGCTCGGAACCCTCTCGGCGAAGCGCAGCAGATGGAATGGTACCCCGAGGCTGGAAAGCCGTCGAGAACCAGCGAAAACCGTTGAAAACTTCGAAAACGTTCTCTCCCCGAGCCTTTCCCCCCTGGCGCTGTCCTTCCCCCTCCCGTCGGCACGGGGGGAGGGGCCGTTCCCGTCGGCACCGGCCCGCTCACCAGAGGCGCTCTGGTCGGTGCTGCCGGCCTCTAAGCACACGTTGCCCGACGGCGGCTTCGGCTGGGCGGTGAAGCACAGTGCGGAGGCCTGGCGCCTCCCCCTCCGCCTTGCTTTCTGCTCCCCTCCTCTCTCTCTCTCTCCCTCTCTCTCCTTCTCTCTCTCTCTCTCTCCCTCGGAGGAGGAGGAGGGGGAGGAGGAGGACGAGGGGGATGATGATGATCATGATGCTGATGATGATGATAATGATGATGATGATGATGATGATGAGGAGGAGGAGGAGGAGGAGGAGGAGGAGGAGGAGGGAGGCGGGACGAGGGAGGAGGGCCCGTCGAGACAACAGCGGCCATCCCTGGCGTTTTTCCGTCTCTCTGGGGGAGCCTGGAGTCCTTGGCACCGCTCTGACGTGTGCATCATCCAGGCGCACTTTGGACATCTTGCGAGCAAATACACGCGCGAAACTTGAGATGCACGAGGAATGGACGTCCGAGCGGCTGCGCGGGAGTGTCCTCGTCGCCATGACTGGATCCGCCTCGGAGAGCGGGTCAGGATGGGCTCCAGAAAGGGTCCAGGGACAGAGTTGAAGAGGATTTGAGCGGATCTGGCCTGGGCGAGGAGGCAGGAACCTGAGATCCGGACGTTGCGATTTTTCAACACCCGGCGTTTTGGCCTGGTCTCGCGCCCCAGGGCCACCACGTATCGATCAGGCTCGAAATAATGCCGCAGAAAGAATGAGTCTAGGGCTCCAGTAGTGATTTTTCGCGACGTCGTACTTTTACGCAACGTCAGATGTCGGGGTCTATCATCTCTCTCTCTCTCTCAATCTCTCTCTCTCTCTCTCTCTCTCCTCCTCCCCTTATCCCCCTCCTCTCCTGGCATCTCCCCTCGGCTTCTTCTCCTTCCCTCTTCCGCTCCTTGCTCTCCTCCTCCTCCTCCTACTTTTCCTCCTCTTTTTGTGTTCCTTCAGCGCCCATCCGCTCCTCCTCCGAACCTTCTCTTCTCCGCTCCTTGCTCTACTCCTCCCCCTCCCCCCCCCTCCTCCTGCTCCTCCTCATCTGCTCCTGCAGCGTTCATCCAGCGCTCCTTCTCGACCCCTTCCAGGAGGGCGCGCTCCCGGCGCCCCTCCCCCCCTCGCCCCCTTTCAGGCCGAGCCCCACCTGCTCCTGAAGCTGAACCTCTACGAGTCGGGCATGGCGCCCGGGAGATTCTCAAGCGCTGGGCGTCGCCAGAAGACCACATGCGCGCGCCGCCCTTTTGTTCGCCCCGCTCTTGGCCCCGGGGGGCCCTCTTTTCGGGCTCGGCCCGTGCTGGAGAATCTGCTTTTAGAGACGGCGCCCAGGGCCCCAGTCATCTTTGCTTGCTGTCACGTCGTCGTGGTGCTGGCACGACGCCATGCCAGCAGTGGGAAAGCTCGGCCTTGAGCCTCTGCGTGGCGTGCCGCGCCGCCAGGCCCGCACTCTCCGGCCGCCTGAGGCCCCGCCCGCCCGCGCCCTGTCTCCCCAATGAGTGCTTCGCGCGCCCCGCCTAGCTCCTCCTCCTCCTCCTCCTCCTCCTCCCTCCTCCTCCTCCTCCTCCTCCTCCTCCTCCTCCTCCTCCTCCTCCTCCTCCTCCTCCTCCTCCTCCTCCTCCTCCTCCTTCGCTCTCCTCCTCGCTCCTTCTCCTCCTCCTCCTCCTCTCTCCTCCTCCTTCTTCTCTCCTCTCTAGTCCCGCCTCTCCTCCTACCTCCTCCTCTCTCCTCCTCCTCCTCCTCCGTCCTCCCTCCTCCTCCTCCTCCTCCTCCTTCCTCCCGACCCGCCGACCAAAAAAGTCGCGCCGCCAGCTCCGGCCCGCCACGCCTCGGCGCGCCGCGCCCACCACGTCTCTCGGCTCCCGAGCGTCCGCGCCCCCCAAAAGCCCCTCTTCGCCCCGCGAGGCGGCGCGACGCGCCGCCAGCTCGCAGGGCGCGGCGTGTCGCCCGGGCCGCCGCCGCGACGCGCCGAGCAGCGCCCGTGCCACACTGCCGCGGTTGGCGACCCCGGCGCGGGCGCTCCAGCCCGAGCGCCGCCGCGCGATCTGCGCGGCCGGAGAGCCGCGATCGTTCCAGAGGTCGAAGGGTCCACGTGTCGTCGGCAGCCAACGCCCGCGACGTCGCGCCGCGAGCCAGTCGTACTCACCCGGCACGGCTGGCCCCTCCGCTGGCCCCCTTCTGGCCCTCTGGGGTCCCCGGCCTCGGATGGCATCGGCCTCTGGGGCTCCCGGGAGGCAGGCTCGGGCCCCATGGATGTGCCTGCGGAGGCTCTGCGGTGGGTGTGCGATGTGGATGTCTGTAGTTCAATATGTATGTATATGTGTCTATACACCGATGGAGGTACAATTAGGTATGTATGTATGTGTGTGTATGTATGTATGTATGTATGTATGTATGTATGTATGTATGTATGTATGTATGTATGTATGTATGTATGTACGTATGTATGTATGTATGCATGCATGCATGCATGCATGCATGCATGCATGCCCTGCATGCATGTATTGTATGTATGTATGTTATGTATGTATGTATGCATGCATGCATGCATGCTGAATGCATGACATGTATGCATGCATGGCATGCATGCAATCATGCATGAATGTATGTATGTATGTATGTATGTCTGGTATTGTGTATGTATGTATGTATGTATGTATGTATGTATGTATGTATTTGTATTGTATGTGTGTGTGTAGTATGTATGTTGTATGTCTGTATGTATGTATGTGTGTATGTATGTGTGTGTACGTATGTATGTATGTATGTATGTATAGTATGTATGTATGTATGTATGCATGTATGTATGTATGTATGTATGTATGTATGTATGTATGTATGTGTGTGTGTATGTATGTATGTATGTTTGTAATATATGTATGTATGTATGTATGTATGTATGTATGTATGTATGTATGTGTGTATGTATGTATGTATGTATGTATGTATGTATGTATGTATGTATGTATGTATGTATGTATGTATGTATGTATGTATATATATATATATATATATATATCCCTGGGGGCGAGGCCGGGGGCCCAAGGACAGGTGCCCCGACCCCCCTATGGGGGGACTGGGGCTCATTTTCCCTGTGTTTTTACAGGGTTTCCGCGTCCTGGGCCTCGGAGGCCGCCGCCTCCGACCTCCCATGGGAGGACGGGGCGGCCAGGGAGGCTCAAAATAGTCCAGGAGGGCCTCCAGAGGCCCCCAAGACGGCCCAAGCGGGCCCCGAGTCGCCGAAAGACCGCTCCAGGACGCCCAAGATAGGCCCAAGACGGCCCGAGAGGCCCCCAAGGCACTCCACGACGCGTCAAGACGCCTCTCCAGAGCGCTTCCAGAGGCCGAAATCGTCAATTGACGAAGGTCTTCGACCCATTTTGGCCTTCCAGCCTTTTCGGCTGTCCGACGTTCCAAGACGGCTCAATAGGCCCCAAGAGCGCCCCAAGACGGCCCAAGAGGGCCCAAGACGGCCCCAGAGTCGCCCAAGACAGCCCAACAGAGCCCCAAGACGGCCCCAAGATGCGCCCAAGAGGGGGACCACGACTCCAAAATTCGACCCTCCCGCTTGAAGAGTGCCCCAGGAGGCCCCAAGGAGCCCCCAAGAGGCCCCAGGAGGCCCCCAAGAGGCACCCAGGAGGCCCAAACGAGGCCTAAAGAGGCCACAAAACAGCCCCGAGGAGGCCCCACAACGGTCCCAAAACGGCTACCGAGAAGCTGCGAAACTGCCTTCACGACGTCCCCGACAGGCCAACCACGAGATCCAAACCAACACCCATGAGGCCTCTGACCCACCACCAGGGCACGGTGGCGGGAGCAGTGACAGCACTTGTGCACAGCATGTTCCGGCGGGAGCCTTCCGGAACACGCTGCAGGAGGAGGAGGAGGAAGATCAGGAGGAGAGAGAGTTGGAGTGGGAGGAGGAGGAGGGGGACGAGGAGGAGGAAGAGGCCTCCCAGACAGCTCCAAGATAGCCGAAGAGGCTTCCAAGAGGGCCCTGGGCGGCCCACGAGGGTCCCAAGGCGGTGCCTGAGGCGCCCAAGACGGCCCGAGAGGGCCCCAAGACGGCCCCAAGAGAGGCCCAAGAAGGGAAACACGAACCGAGAATCCGAGCTTTCTACCCCGAGAGGTTCTCGGGAAGTCCCAAGAGGCCCCCAATCGGACCCAAGAGGCCCCCAAGAAGCTCCCAAGAGGGCCGACGAGGTTCCAAGAGATCTCCCAAGGTGGCCCCAAGAGGCACAACTCATAGTTTTACGATTGGGCTTTGACGGGTTTTAATTCTTTCGGCCTTTTGGCATCCCGATGCTCCAAGACGGCCCAAGAGGCTTCCAATACAGCTCCCATATAGAGGAAGAGGACTCCAAGAGGGCCCCAAGACGGCCCGCGAGGGCCCCAAGACGGTGCTTGAGGCGCCCAAGACGGCTCGAGAGGGCCCCAAGAGCCCCAAGAGAGGCCCAAGAAGGGGAACGCGACCCAACAGCAGAGCGGTCCCCCCAAAAGGCCCACAGGAGGCCGCAAGAGGCCCCCAAGTGGTCCGACGAGGACCCCAAAAGCTTCCCGAGAGCCTAGAAGGCCCTTAGGAGACGTCCAAGAGGCTTAAAATAGCCCAAGAGTGCCCTCGATGCGTCAAAACTGCTTCCAGGAGGCCCCCGGGAGGCTTCCGGATTGCCTCAATCTGGCCGCAGGTGGCCTCAAGTCGGGCTTCCACGCAGCCAAGACGGCCAATGAAAGCTTCAGATTGCAGAACCGATGCCCCCAAGGGACCCTCAGACGCCCCCCCAAGAAGCACCCAAGAGGTGCCTCCATCAGCTGGTTGACGAAGCATGCGGAACACCCCAGAAGCTCCTCAGATGCCGTCGCGCGCCTGTGCTTGATATCGTTGTCCAAGATCGTCCAGCGCCCCCCTGGCCTGGGCTAGAACCTGAGCGCGCGCGAAGCGCGCGCGATGGTTCTAGCCCAGGGGCCCGAAAACAGCTGCCCGACCCTCCAGTACCGGGGCTCATTTTCGCTGTGCTTTTACGCGGTTTCGGCGTCCCGGGCCTCGAAGGCCGCCGCGATGCTCCCGGACATTTTCCAGATCCTCGGCGCGGGCTCCAAGACCATTCCGCAGAGGCCTCCAACAGGCTCCAGGGCAGCCCAAGAGGGCTCCAAGACGGCTCCAGGAACGACTGCAGGGTCTCAGTTTTTCTGTGTTTTCTGCAAGACGGCTCCAGGAAGACTGCATGTCTTATGAGGATGGCTTCCGCCTCTTGCCCCGAGCATCCCAAACTGCCTGAACGGTCTCCACTCGCCTTCCCCAAACCCAGCGCTTGCCCAAGCGCGTTCCGGACGGTCTTCGCTGGAACGCGCTGGAATGATCACGCGCTGCGGTTTCCCATGCCAACGTCCTCGGACGTGGGCGCCCTGCCACGAGCGCGTTCCGGGAAGATGCTCCCGGAACGCGCTGAAAAGATATGGCCACATCTCGGGGACGCTCCCGGCACCGCTGCCCCAGCCTTTCCGGCAGCCTCCACAGCGCTCCAGGAGGGCCCAAGACGCCCCCCAGGAGCCCCCAGAATGCGAAAGGATGGCCCAAGACGCTCCCGAGCAGCCCAAGTCAGCCTTCCGACGGCTCTCGAGGCTTCCAGGTGGCCTCCAAGAGACCCCAAGAAGTCTGATAGGTATCACGGTACGGCCCGAAGAGGCCAAAGTCGTATATGTTCAATGGTCTTTTCAATGTTTTTGGCTTCTCGCGTTTTCGAGCTTCCAACGGTCCAAGAGCGCCGAAGAGCCGCCATGGGGGTACCGGGGCTCATTTTCCGTGTGTTTTACAGGGTTTCCGCGTCCTGGGCCTCTGAGGCCGCCGCCTCCGACCCCCCATGGGAGGACGGGGCGGCCGGGGAGGTCCAAAATAGTCCAGGAGGGCCTCCAGAGGCTCCCAAGATGGCCCAAGCGGGCCCCGAGTCGCCGAAAGACCGCTCCAGGACGCCCAAGATAGGCCCAAGACGGCCCGAGAGGCCCCCCAAGGCACTCCACGACGCTTCAAGACGCCTCTCCAGAGCGCTTCCAGAGGCCGAAATCGTCAATTGTACGAAGGTTTTCGAACGATTTTGGCCTGCCAGCCTTTTCGGCTGTCCGACGTTCCAAGACGGCTCAATAGGCCCCCAAGGGCGCCCCAAGACGGCCCAAGAGGGCCCCAAGACGGCCCCAGAGTCGCCCAAGACAGCCCAACAGAGCCCCAAGACGGCCCCAAGATGCGCCCAAGAGGGGGACCACGACTCCAAAATTCGACCCTCCCGCTTGAAGAGTGCCCCAGGAGGCCCCAAGGAGCCCCCAAGAGGCCCCAGGAGGCCCCCAAGAGGCACCCAGGAGGCCCAAACGAGGCCTAAAGAGGCTACAAAACAGCCCCGAGGAGGCCCCACAACGGTCCCAAAACGGCTACCGAGAAGCTGCGAAACTGCCTTCACGACGTCCCCGACAGGCCAACCACGAGATCCACACCAACACCCATGAGGCCTCTGACCCACCACCCAGGGCACGGTGGCGGGAGCAGTGACAGCACTTGTGCACAGCATGTTCCGGCGGGAGCCTTCCGGAACACGCTGCAGGAGGAGGAGGAGGAGGAGGAGGAGGAGAAGGAAGATCAGGAGGAAAGAGAGTTGGAGTGGGAGGAGGAGGAGGAGGAGGAGGGGGACGAGGAGGAGGAAGAGGCCTCCCAGACAGCTCCAAGATAGCTGAAGAGGCTTCCAAGAGGGCCCTGCGCGGCCCACGAGGGTCCCAAGGCGGTGCCTGAGGCGCCCAAGACGGCCCGAGAGGGCCCCAAGACGGCCCCAAGAGAGGCCCAAGAAGGGAAACACGAACCGAGAATCCGAGCTTTCTACCCCGAGAGGTTCTCGGGAAGTCCCAAGAGGCCCCCAATCGGATCCAAGAGGCCCCCAAGAAGCTCCCAAGAGGGCCGACGAGGTTCCAAGAGATCTCCCAAGGTGGCCCCAAGAGGCACAACTCATTGTTTTACGATTGGGCTTTGACGGGTTTTAATTTTTTTCGGCCTTTTGGCATCCCGATGCTCCAAGACGGCCCAAGAGGCTTCCAATACCGCTCCCATATAGAGGAAGAGGCCTCCAAGAGGGCCCCAAGACGGCCCGCGAGGGCCCCAAGACGGTGCTTGAGGCGCCCAAGACGGCCCGAGAGGGCCCCAAGAGCCCCAAGAGAGGCCCAAGAAGGGGAACGCGACCCAACAGCAGATCGGTCCCCCCACAAGGCCCACAGGAGGCCGCAAGAGGCCCCCAAGTGGTCCGACGAGGACCCCAAAAGCTTCCCGAGGGCCTAAGAGGCCCCTAGGAGACGTCCAAGAGGCTTTAAGATAGCCCAAGAGTGCCCTCGATGCGTCAAAACTGCTTCCAGGAGGCCCCCGGGAGGCTTCCGGATTGCCTCAATCTGGCCGCAGGTGGCCTCAAGTCGGGCTTCCACGCAGCCAAGACGGCCAATGACGGCTTCAGATTGCAGAACCGATGCCCCCAAGGGACCCTCAGACGCCCCCCCAAGAAGCACCCAAGAGGTGCCTCCAACAGCCAGTTGACGAAGCATGCGGAACACCCCAGAAGCTCCTCAGATGCCGTCGCGCGCCTGTGCTTGATATCGTTGTCCAAGATCGTCCAGCGCCCCCCAGGCCTGGGCTAGAACCTGAGCGCGCGCGAAGCTCGCGCGATGGTTCTAGTGTATATATATATGTATGTATGTATGCATGTATGGTGTATGTTTGTGTGTATATATGTGTATATATATGCCTGCCTGCCTGTCTGCATGCATGCATGCATGTCTAATTGTTGGCGTATGGGCGTATGCACGTCTGTATAAATGTGCGCATGTAGGTATATGTCTGTATGTTTGTGTGTGTATAGCTTTTGTGGATGACGATGTACGCATGTATGCTTATTGATGTATGTGTGCATGTATGCATATGTATGTATGACGACAAGTAAGTATGTCTGTATATATGTGTGTATGCCTGTATGCATGTAGGTCGGTATATACATACATGTATGTGTACTTGTATGCGCGCATGCATGCATGTATGTACGTTTGTATGTCTGTCTGTCTCTATGTATGCATGCATGCATGTCTGTATGCATGCATATGTATGTACGTCTGTACTTCTGTATGCTGTACGTGTATGTGTATGCATGTCTGTATGTGCGTGTGTGTGTGTGTGTGTGTGTGTGTGTGTCTGCCTGTCTGCCTGTATGTATGTGTGTGCATGCATGTATACGTATGCATGTATGTATGCATGTATGTGTTCGTGTCGGTATATAGGTATGTGCGTATGCAGGGTTGTCTGTCTGCATGCATGTACGTACGTGTAGATGTCTGTATATAGGTATGTGTGTATGTATGCACGTGTGTGTATGTATGCATGCATGTATGTAGGTGTGTAAGCATGCATGCATGCATGCATGAGTGCATGCATCCATCTATATATGCATGCATGCATGTATGTTCGTACGTACGTGTGTGTGTGTGTACGTACGTACGTATACATGCATGAATGCATGCATGCATGTATGCATGCATGTATGTATGTATGCACATGTATGTATGTGTGTATGTATGTATGTAGGTATGGATGTTTGTATGCATGCATTTATGTATGTAGGTAGGTGTGTAGACATACATGAATGTATGTGTGCATGCATGCACGCGTGCATGGGTACATTTATGTGTTTCTCTATAATGCATATAGCGATGTATACGAATGAATGCACACATGCACATGTACAATGCACATCCGTACACACATACATACATACTTACATGCAGGCAGACATCCATCCATCCATCCATATATACATACATGCATGCATACATCCATACATGCACACCTGTATATATACATACATATATATATATATGTGTATATATATAAGTATAATCCTGTGCTGACCCACACACTTATACATATCTGCTTTTTGCATACATGTAGCTTGTCACGTAGGAGGTATGTGTGCACTCTTGTTCCTCAGGTACGCATGCGCCTGGACGAGATCGACCCCGTGTTCCCTCGCCACGTCATCCCGGCGGGCGACTGCGTCGCGGATCCGCCGCCTGCCGCGGCGGCCAAGGCGGGGCTTTCCTGCCCCTCTTTTCGACGCTGCTTTTGCTCGCCCCTTTCCTTTCTCCCCCCTCCTTTTCGCCCTGCCTCTGCCTTCTTCTTCTTCTTCTCCTTCTCGGCATTGTTCCCCGCGTCCGCGCGTCCTCGTCCTCATTCTCGTCTTCGGCCAGCGGCTTCTCCTCGTTCTCGTCCTCTGCTCGTTCTCATCCTCTGCATCGCCATCATCCCCGCTCCAATCCTCATCCTCAGCATTCTGACCCTCACCGTCTGATCCTCAGCCTCATCCTCTGCCTCCTGACCGGTGCTCGGCTGGGGGGGGGGGTTACGTCGTGTTCTTTGTTTTTCGTGCACGTTCTTGTGCCACCTGGACATGGGTACCCTCGCATGTTCTTCAGTTTGGCAGCTTTGCTCGCCCATTCCCGTAAAGCTGGGGTTCCAGGCCATGCCTTTCCGTGCTCATCATAGATTGCTCGATCGGCCAGGCAGTCAAGGTCGGGTGAGTCCTCGGAAGGGACCCCCGGTGACCTTATCCGTAAGGGCTTCGCCTCCATGCCGCCGGCCCCCCTCTCTTAGAATAGGACTTGCCAGAGCTGTGTCGGGATGTGTGGACGCTGACGCGAAGCAATGTGGGGACTTCACGCGAGGGCCAATATTGATTTACGAAGTTTTAGTTTCGGTGGCGCGAATATAAAATAACTTGCGATGGTTTAAGGCTTCGGGGACGCGAACATTGCGTAATTTACGAGGGTTTGTGGCTTCGGGGACGCAACTATTGTGTAATCTACGAGGTTTATGGCCTCGGGGCGCAAATGTCGCATAATTTGTTAACAGTAAGGAAGCAGAAAGCAGGACTGTAACAGTGGAAACTGGAAACTGCAACTGGAACAGGGAGCTGCAATCCTCACCCTCGCAGCCTGGTGTCCCCGCAAGGGGGCCGGCGGATTTTTATTGGGTCTTTTCGCTGGAGGAGTGGCTCATGTTCTTGTAGCATTGCCGTCCTCTGTCTTCGCCCCATGTTGTGCTCGGTTTGACGCCAGCCCCCTGTCCATGCTCTGTTCTGGTTTTCGCTCCTGGCTCCCTGGCAAGTGCTTCTTCACTGCAGTTCGTGTTTCTTGTTGCTTGCAGCCATCTCCAGCAGGTCCCACACTGCTAGTAAAATACCTCGCTGTGGTGTTGCCGATAAGGCCAAAACATATGTTCTTGCAGTCTGTTCTTCTACCTCTGTTCCAGCAAGGGAGGTACTGCGCTGCATAGTACAGCATCGGCGTTCACTCCTCTGGGCCTGTATTGCGGAGTTGCGGAACTGCTTCGCGATTTATTTTCACTTGGCTCGTAATGCGAGCGCCATGCGCGCGAGCAAAGATTATGTTGCTGGTGCGATGAGAAAAGATGTTATTCTGCCCCTGTTCCGGCTGTGTACGCTCAGTCCACCAGCGGCAACCCCGCCGCCGGCGTTCAACGTTGAACGCCGCCAGCGACTCAGAATCGGTCGATGTTGAACGTTCTGACGTTTCAGAAAAGGCCGATCTTTCAAAATCGAACGACCCCCGTGGTGTCAGAAACCGACGCCAGTGTCGTCACGACCCGAACGCGCCGTGGTATGCTCTTCTGCCCCTCTTCCAGCTGTGTCCACGAGGCCGACGCCGACGCCGACGCCGACGCCGACGCCGACGCCGACGCCGACGCCGACGACGACGACGACGACGGCAGCGACGACGGCAGCGACGACAACAACGCCGACGACGACGACGACGACGACGACGGACGACGACGACGACGACGACGACGGACGACGACGACGACGACGGACGACGACGACGACGACGACGACGACGACGGACGACGATAACGACGACTACGACGACGACGACGACGACGACGACGACGACGACGACGACGACGACGACGACGACGACGACGACGACGACGACGACGACGACGACGACGACGACGACGACGACGACCGAGCGTGCCGAGACGTAGGGTGCCGCGGGGCGCTTCCTTCGAGAGGGCCCGCCCCCGCGCTCGAGAGGGGCGGCCTCTGGCACGGCCGCCGCGCAGGAGTGCCCTGCGGGGGAGGCGGCCCCCCCGGCGAGGCCCGCAGGGCGGACGTGAAGGGCAAGGCCGTCTTCGTGTTCACGACGACGGGCGGCGCGGAGGTGTCGATGGGGGCACAAAAAGTGGCAGAAACATAAAAACTCGGAGGCCCGCGCGGATTTCTCGGATCCGCGCTGGACCCCCCTCCCTGGCGCGCGGAGCGCGCCAGGGGCGGCGCCGGAGGCGCCGCCAGGGGGGGTCCAGCGCGGATCCGAGAAGTCCGCGCGGGCCTCCGAGTTTTTGTATTTATGCCCTTTTTTGTTCCCCTAGTCGAGCACGAACAAAGAGTCACGACGGGCGTTTTTTATTTTTTTGTTGTTTGCCTCTTTCGGCCTCTGGGGGCGCTGGCTCGGCCCAAGGACCGCGAAAGAGCGGCCCGGGGTGAAAACGCGGCCCCGGGGGAGAGGGTCTGGACTGCCAGCGACCGCGTGTTCGCCTCGAGGTTCCGGCGAGGACGCACCCCTGGGAGAGGTCTCGGTATCGGTGTCGGCAAGAGTCGACCCGCTGCCGGAACTCGGGGGCCCCAAGCGGGTCACCGAGAAGACTGGTGGGCGAACGGGTCCCACCCTCTGTGGGGTGGGACCCGTTCGAGGAGAGAGAGCCTGGCCTGGGGTCCAGTCCGAGGGCGGCGCGCTGTCGCGCGGGAGAGGCCCAGGGAGTGCGGTAGGTTCGCGTCGTGCCGATCAGCGGTGGCCCCGCCGCCAGCGTTCCACGTGGAACGCCATCCGAGTCAGAGTCGGTCGACGCCGAAGGATCGAGCGTTTCGGAAGCGGCCGATTGTTCAAGCTGGAACGATCCCCGCGGTGTCAGGAAACAACGCCGGGGTCGACACGACGCGAACCTGGAGTAAATAGGAGCATGTGGATGTCCGCGCGCATTTCCTGGGTCGGCGCTTGGTCCCCCTCCCTGGCGCGCTGAGCGCGCCAGGAGTCGCGCCGATCCAAGAAATAAGCGCGGAGCTCCAAACATTAATGTTTCTACCGTTTTTGATTTGGTGGCGCTGCTGCGCGATTCCGCCACCGAGCTTGCGCGGGAGGGGGGGGGGTCGGGGGCCGGGGGCCGGGGAGGGGGGTGCCGGGGGGGGGTAGTTGTAATGGGCACCGGGTACCGCACATTGTATTTGGGCACATCTTTTGTGTGGAGAGTAAGCAGCGCAGGGACTTGTTCACAAAAATGAGCGTTTCTTATTCCTTTAAGGTGAAGGCCGAGCTTCAGTTCAGCCCCCTTGCGCTTGACGTGTACGCCGACGGCGTTCTGCTGCAGAGGCTCAACGCGCGGGGCTACCTTAACTTCGAGCGGTACAGGAAGCCTAAGGAGGTTCTCGGAGGACGACAAGGTACCGATGCTGCTGCTCGTCCTGGAGAGCCCTCGTCGGCAAAGCTGGATCCTCCTCACACTTTTGGTCGGAATGCATCCCCGGAGAGGTCCGGGGAGTACCAGTATCGGTACCTTTCTCCCTCCCCAGGTTCTGCCTCCCGACACCGCCAGCCCCGCCGCGCCGAAGGAGGCTCGCGTGTGGGTGGGGCGGGGGGCATTGGGCCTGGCGAAGACGAACAGAGGAGGTTAGGGGGACGAATTGGGCGAGGAGGAGCAGGAGGAGCGAGATGGAGGACGGAGCAGGAAGAGCGAGATGGAGGAGAAGAGAGGAGGATCGAGACGGAGGAGGAGGAGAGGAGGAGGAGGAGGAGGAGGAGGAGGAGGAGGAGGAGGAGGAGGAGGAGGAGGAGGAGGAGGACGAGGAGGACGGAAGCCCCTCCACTCCCCCGCTCCCTTTGGAGAGCCACCCGCAACAACGAAGGCCGCCGAAGACCTCCCCCTCCCCCGCTCCACCCGCCACCTCCTCCACACCGCTCCCTCCCGCCTCCTCGCTCCTCCTTCCTCTTTTCTCGTCGCTCCTCCTCCCTCTCTTCCTCCCCCTCCCTTCTCGGTCCCTCCTCCCTTCTCCCCCTCCTCCACTCCTCCTCCGTCCTCCCCCCTCCCCTCCTTCCTCCTCCCCCCCCCCTCCTCCCCGTCCCGCCCACAGCCTCCCGAAGGTGGTGCTCGACTCCGCGGCCTGGCCAGACGTCGACACCAAGGGCCTCTGGGAGGAGGACTTCGGGGGCCACACGGACCGGAAGCCCCGGGGCCCCGCTTCCATAGGCTGCCCCGTCGTCGTCGTCGTCGTCGTCGTCGTCGTCGTCGTCGTCGTCGTCGTCGTCGTCGTCGTCGTCGTCGTCGTCGTCGTCATCGGCGGCGGCGGCGGTGGCGTCGGCGTCGTCGGCGTCGGCGTCGTCGGCGTCGGCGTCGGCGTCGGCGTCGGCGTCGGCTTCATTGTCGTTGTTGTTGTTGTTGTTGTTGTTGTTGTTGTTGTTGTTGTTGTTGTTGTTGTTGTTGTTGTTGTTGTTGTTGTTGTTGTTGTTGTTGTCGTTGTCGTTGTCGTTGTCGTTGTCGTTGTCGTTGTCGTTTTCGACGACGACGTCGACGACGACGACGTCGTCTTGGTCATGGTCGTGGTCATTGTGGTGGTCACAGGCGTGGTCGTGGTGATTGTCATCGTCGTGGTCGTGGGCGTCGTATGACGAGGGGGAGGAGCAAAAGGCGGGGAGACGGAAGAGGGAGGAGGGAGGAGGAAAGGAACGAGGAGGAAAGGTGGGGGGCGTTGGGGGGGCCGGCAGAAGGAGGGAGCAGGCACGGAGGAGGAGCAGAGAGTCCCTGGACGGAAGGGCGAGGGAGAGGGGGAGGGGGAGGGGGAGGGGGAAGGCGGAGGATAGGGAGGAGCGGGGTTCTGCCTGAGCCATACGCGTTGCGAAGCCGACGGTTGGGAGGGGATGCGCACGACGAAAGCACTCCAAGGCCAGGAGGAGGGGCACATCCACTCTCCTCTCCTCTCCCGTCTCTCTGACCTTGGCGCTCTCGACCTGATGCCGAACCTGGCGGCACGCTGTCGATCGCTGTTCGTCCCTGCTGCTGGTGCTCCTTTTCGTCTCCTCCCCCTCCCTCCTCCCCCTCTCCTCCTCCTCCTCCTCTCCTCCTCCTCACTCCTCCTCCTCCTCTCCTCCTCCCCTCCTCCTCCTCTCTCCTCGTCCTCCTCTTCCTATCCTCCTCCTCCTCCTCCTCCTCTCCTCCTCCTCCTCCTCCTCCTCCTCCTCCTCCTCCTCCCCCTCCTTCACCTCCTCCTCCTTCTCCTCCTCCTCCTCCGCCTCCTCCCCCCCTCGCATCGGCGCGCCCTGCCCTGCCTCGGAGGCCCCCGCATTTATCGGCCCTCCCTGGTGGCCGGCGCGCACAGGACCCGCTCGGAGCCGCCCACGAGCTGCTTTGATGCGACTCGATTCGCCGGCTAGGGCCGCCGTTCCGACTCGATGCGGTTCCCAGAGATCCAGCGCATTGGCAACAGATCAAGGCGGAGGTTTTTCTCCCTCTTCGGCCTCTAGAGGTCCTCGCCCGGCCCCAGGACCGGCCAAAAACGACTCGGGATGACAAGCGGCCTTGGGGAAAGGGTCGGGACCTCGGGGGAATTCAGACTGAGACACAATCAGGACATCGGATCTCTGGGTTCGGCTCGATTCACCGACATCGGCCAGGACCAGCCGGAGTTGGGCGCGGCGATCCAGCTTCGATCCGATTCGGGACGATTCGCTGGCGATCCGATCGGTTCTATTTAGCGATTCCATCCAGCTCAGGCCAGCCCGCTTGTCCCCGACCTCTCTACCCTCTCACACGTCGTCGTCGTCGTCGTCGTCGTCGTCGTCGTCGTCGTCGTCGTCGTCGTCGTCTTCGTCTTCGTCGTCGTCGTCGTACGGCGGCGTTGGGCCCGACCCCCTCTGCCAACGCCAGCGCGCGCCCCCGGCAGCCGAATCGGCACGCGCGCTTAGTGGCAGGCGGGGAGTGCGCC
>CAUYUJ010000599.1:45372-47872 GCA_963575745.1 Prorocentrum cordatum
CTCCTCCTCCTCCTCCTCCTCCTCCTCCTCCTCTTTCTCCTCCTCTTTCTCCTCCTCCTCCTCCTCCTCCTCCTCCTCCTTCTCCTCCTCCTCGTCGACACTCCACGCTGAGGGCTTCAGAACTACGACGGTCGCAGCCTGGCTCCCCCCCTTCCCGGCGGCGCTCTGTCACAAGGGAGGACGCAAAATTAGAACATTCTTGGGTGGATGGGGGGGTACTCCGAGGAGGAAGGCGTCGAGAAGAGGAGGAGGAGAAGGAGGAAGAGGAGGAGGAGGAGGAGGAGGAGGAGGAGGAGGAGAAGGAGGACGAGGAGGAGGAGGAGAGGGGGAGGAGGAACCTCTTGAGTGAGTTTCCGAGTGCGGGGGAGGAAAAGGGATCCCCTAGCCGCTGAAGTCCAACTGCTAATGCTGCTCCTCCGCCTCCTCCTCCATCTATCTCATCATCCTTCTCCTCCTCCTCCTCCTCCTCCTCCTCCTCCTCCTCGAAGCTCGAAGCTAGAAGATGCGGACTGGCTCCTCCAGTCGAAGCGAATCCTTCGAAGCCCACCCGCCCAGCGGCCGCTGGGGAGGCCCGCGCGGGCCGCCGCTGCCGCGCCGCGCGCGGCGAGATCGGCTCTCGCCCAGGGCCGCCTCCCGCGCGCAGGCCGCTCGAGCTGGGCCTGCCGCGCGGGTGCTCGCCGGCCGCGACCCCCCCACGGCTGCTGCGGCCCACTGGGCCGCGGGGCCCCAGCGAGGCAGGCGGGGCCCGCCGCTCCACGGCCTCGGCGGGGCTCGGCCCGCCGCTGCGCGGCCTGCGCGGGGCCCCGCGAGCGGCCCTGTCGCAGCGGGCCAGCAGCGCCCCGCCCGCCTGCGTGACCCAAGCGTGCCTCCTCCTCCTGCCTCCTCCTCCTCCCCTTCCGCTCCTCCTCCTCCTCCTCCTCCTCCTCCTCCTCTCTCCCCCTTTCTCCTCCTCCTCCTCCTCCTCCTCCTCCTCCTCTCCTCCTCCTCCTCCTCCTCCTCCTCCTCCTGTTGCGCTCCCTTTTTCCACTTCCTCCTGCCCCTGCTCCTCCTCCTCCTCGCCAGCTCCCGAGGGAGCACCGGTCATACTGACGCCGGCGTTCTGCTCCAGAAGCCCGCGCCCTCGCACGATCCCGCTCTGGCCCTTGCCGGGGAGGTGACGGGGGACACATTGTGGCATTGCCCCACAAGCAACAGGCAGGCGACGATGAGTGAACTATCCGCGAGCCGTGTGTGCCGCCACACATCGGGGAGCAACAGTTTGCATAAACATGAACTTTTGGAGGGATCGGAGCCGGAGCCCCTTGGCGGCGCCTCCAGCCCCGCCCCTGGCGCGCTCCGCGCGGATCCAGCACCGCTCCACGAGCTCCGCGGCCGCCCTCCTCTTCTCCCCACTTGCCCAGTGCGCCCCCGTCCCGACGCGGCCCGCCGGTTTTCCAAACGCGTTTCACGAGGGGAAAAAACACAGACACAATGAATCGGTGACCCCCCAGAAAAGATGAGAAAATATAGGAAAGGGGGGGAAGACAGAAACCCAGAAAACATGGGAAAAGGTGGGGAACCCTGTTATTTGTGTGTGTGTGTGTGTGTGTGTGTGTGTGTGTGTGTGTGTGTGTGTGTGTGTGTGTGTGTGTGTGTGTGTGTGTGTGTGTGTGTGTGTTTGTTTGTGTGCCCCAGGGCCCCTTCAGCGTTGGCGACCGCCCGCGCTGCTGAAGTCGGGGCGCGACTCCGACCTGCACGGCCTCCCTGCACACGCGCCGCGCGCTCGGTGCGCCCGCGCGTGGCGGGCTCTGCCGGCGTCCGCCGCGCCCGTCGCTCCTCGCGCGAGGGCGGCGCGCAGAGACGACGGCAAGCGCGCGCACCGCGCGGCGAGCGGGCTCCGTGCAGCCGGCTTCGGGTCGGACGGCACCTGCTGGCGGCCTCACGCAGATGGTGCTGGTAGGGGGAGGGGGTGGGGGGAGGCTTCTGGGAAGGAGGCCGCTGCTTGGACGGCGCGGGCCCTGTCCATAGATGTGAGGTCCGCGCCTTCCTCAGAAGCAGCCTCCCTCTAAGAAGCCTCTCCCCCCCCTCCTCCCCCTGCCACTCCCATGTGCGCGCCGCCACTGGGAAATCTGCCGCGTGCCGCCGTTCGCGGCCCCGCCGCCGGGCGCTCTCCTCGATGCGGTGGGACTCTCCAGCGCCCGGGGGGCGCGCCAGGGAGAGCAGCTGCGTCGGCCGACTCGC
The DNA here is from genome assembly GCA_963575745.1 of Prorocentrum cordatum. Taxonomy (NCBI): domain Eukaryota; class Dinophyceae; order Prorocentrales; family Prorocentraceae; genus Prorocentrum; species Prorocentrum cordatum. The sequence goes on from CAUYUJ010000599.1 coordinate 47,593, forward strand.
CACCGATCCGACACCGGCGTGAGGGGTGCCTGCGCCGTGGGGCCCTGCGCATTCTGCAGGAGGCCCAGTGGCTTTTGCGGTCTCTGCGATCGTCAGCCACGCCAGTCGCCCAGATTTCTCGGGGGGCTCTTCGCGGGGCCCCAGGTCCGTCGGGCTCCCAGGTCCGTCGGGCTCCTTGGGTTCCTTAGGTGCTCCGGGATCCTCTGTCTCCTCGGGTTGCCCAGCCTCCGTGAATTCCAGGTTCTTGTGATCACCATGCTACTAATGTAGTTATGCTCTG
>CAUYUJ010000599.1:50372-62872 GCA_963575745.1 Prorocentrum cordatum
CATAGCAGAAGTATTTCAATTTAAACATACATGTGGGTAATGGAGGGGAGGGATCAACAATAAGTGTTCTTTAGAATTGAGAATTCAACAACAGCAACAACACTACGTCTCACAACAACAACAACAACAATCACACCACCACCACCACAACCGCCAATAACAACAACAACAAAGCAACATCAAGACCAACAAGCACAACAACGATCATTTCAAGATTGTTTGCACTTAATTGTTCGCGTGCCATTCAACACGTATATCCCAAACCCTCGATGCCCGCCGTCTTCGTCTTCGATCGTACCCACTTCGGGGCATATCATTCTGTAACCTGCAAAGTGTATTTCGTGCAGCCCCTAAGGCAGGGGAAGAGAGGATGGATGCAAGGGGCAGGCGGGTTGCGCGGACGTCTCAAGCGATAGCGCGATGCCCAAATGCATCGTGGGGAAATCCACAGCGAGAGTGTGATTCCTGAGTGTCGAGGGCGCGGCGTCTGAATACATTGCGGGGAAGTCCCACGCGAGAGTGCGATTACTGTAGACATTGCGAGGAAGTCCCGCGCGAGAGCGCGTTTTGGGAATGACTTGCGAAGGAATATCAGGCGGGAGCCGTTGTTGTATTAATTCGGGGGACAGGGGCATAGCTTGGTGAAGCTTTATATTCCCTTGTAAAAGCCAGGGTGCGAGCCTCTAGAACGGAATATTCAATACCAGCAGCAATACCAATATCACCTGCAATAACAACAAAAACAAACACAACACCAACACCAATCATTTTCAGACTGTTCGCTCTTACTGGCACGCGTGTCTCATATTCTGTATACCCCAACCCTCGATACCCGCCCACTTCGTCTTCGATTGCACCCCCTTTCGGGGGGAATCTCTTCCTTGTCGTCCACTGACTGAAGTGGGAGGTACTTTCGAGCGAGAGCGCCGTTCTGGAAGTCGGGGGCCTTTCTGGCCAGGGGCTCTCGGAATACTCATGGCAAACATATTAAATGAGAACCCTTGTCGCCGTGTCTGGGCCTCCACCAACTTGCCTGAATTACGAGAGAGTCTCGAGCGAGAGTGCCGTTCCTGAGTGCGGGGGCCTTCCTGGCCAGGGGCTCTCGGAGTGAATCGTGAGGAGGTATCGAGCAGGAGCCCTTGTCGTCGTGGCTGTGCCTCCGCCAACTTGATTGAATTGCGAGGAAGTCTCGAGCGAGAGCGCCGTTCCTGAGTTCGGGGGCCTCTCTGGCCAGGGTGTCTCGGAGTAGATTGTGAGGAAGTGTCGAGCGGGAGCCGTTGTTGTCGTAGCTGGGCCTCCAACGGCCTACATTTAAGCTCAAGCCAACGCTCGCGCGGGAGCCTCGTTTACAGAGAACATGTAGCCCGCGTTGAGGCGAGAGCGCGCGGAACCGTTTCAGGAGATCAACAATAATTCTTCTCTAGAACGGCAGGAGGGGGGCTAGGAACAGAAATCACGTGGCAGAGCCAGGCGGGCAGATCGGGCGGGCAGACTTAAATGGCGGGCGGGGAAGGCGAGTCTAGACGGCCAGGTCGAGCAGGCGGGTCGCTAAAGCGTGTGTCCTCAATGAGTCGCGAGGAACTCTCGAGCGATAGCGAGCGCGATTCCCAAATCAATCTTGAAGAAATCCACAGCGAGAGCGTGATTCCTGAGTGTCGAGGGCGTGGCGTCTGACTAAACTGCAAGGACGTCCCACGCGAAAACGTGAGTCCTGCAAGAAAATGTTGAGGAAGTCCTTCGCGAGAGCGCGATTTGGGAATACATTGTGGGGAGGTATCAGGCGGGAGCCGCTGTTGTTTTAAACCGGGGGCCAGGGGCACACTTTGAGCAGGAACATTTTCCGCCCCGGGAGGGGCATTTCAATTGAAAGGCGCGCGCGTATGTTTCGCGAATGCGTGAGTCCTGCGTAATTCACCAAGAAGTCTCGGACGAGAGCGCGATTCTTAAGTAAATGTTGAGGAAATCCCAGGCGAGAGCGCGATTCCTGATTGGCGAGGGCGTGGCGCCTGAATCAATTGCGAGGAATCCACAGGCGAGAGCGCCATTCTTGGATAAATTGCAAAGAAGTCCCTAGCGAGAGCGCGATTCCACAGTAGATTGCGAGGAAGTATCAGGCGGGAACCGCTGTTGTTGTAAACCTGGGGCCAGGGGCGCAGTTTGAGGAGGAAGGTTTTCCCTGATAACTGGGTGCGAACCCAGGGAGGGTAATTTCATTTCAAAAACACATATGTTACCGGAGGCGGGGATCAACAATAATTATTCTTCAGTCGTGAAAATACAGCATCAGCAACAACAGCAACAATTTTTAGTTTAATACTGTTTGCTTTTACTTGTTCGCGTGCCATTCGACACGTGTATCCCAAACCTTCGATGCCCGCCGTTTTCGTCTTCGATCGTACCCCCTTCGGGGCATATCCTTGTTACCTGCAAGGTGTAGTTCGTGCAGCCCTTCAGGCAGGGGAAGAGGGGACGGATGGAAGGAAGAGAGAGGGGGGAGGGATGATAATGGAACGCGAGAGAGAGAGAGAGAGAGAGAGAGAAAAAGAGTAGCAGGACAGGGGCTAGGAGCAGAGAACACGTGGCAAAATCCTAACGGGCGGGTCGGAAAGGCGGGCCCAGGCGGCCAGGTCAAGCAGGCGGGTTGCTGAAGCGTGGGTCCTGCATGGATCGCGAGGAACTCTCGAGCGATAGCGCGATTCCCAAATACATCGCGATGATATCCATAGCGAGAGCGTGATTCCTGAGTGTCGAGGGCGCGGCGTTTGAACAAATTCCGAGGAAGTCCCACGCGAGAGCGCGGTCCCTGCACACATTGTGAGGAAATCTCGCGCGAGAGCGCGAGTTGGACATACGTTGTGAGGGAATATTCGGCGGGAGTAGCTGTTGTTGTAAACCGGGGGCCAGGGGCATAGTTTGGTGACACATCATCTTCCCTTGAAGCAAACAGTGTGTGAACCTCCGCAGAAGCATTTCAGTTGAAACATGCAATGGCTACCATGGGTGGGGGATCAACAGCCCTTATCTTTCAGAAGTGAAATTTCAACAACAACAACAACAGCAGCAGCAGCATCAGCATCTGCACCGCGGAAGCCGACGTCAGCCACGCACTGAGGGAAAGTGAACGACCGTTCGGCCCCCTCATTCTGGTACATAGATATTGAGGTTGTAGACTGATGTTGATGCTGGCATGAAAGTGAAGCCGACAGATCGCTAGATCGATGCATAAGGATATGGATAGTGGGGCCGTTACATCGGGAAATCGGTAGATCTATATTGACATCGTCTCATAGATCGCGATTCCGATCCGACGCCGATCGCAAAACGCAAGCCGCACCCATTTCCCAATCCACCTTATCACCCGAATTGTGGTCCGAGAGGTATGGTGTATCTGTATATATGTATTGCTTTGTTATGCCATGCGATGCTATGCCATGACATGCTGCAGTTGAACAAGTGCGTTTCGAGTTTTTGTTTCAATGCAAGTGGGACGTCTACGGGAATGTTCTTTGGCACCTTGCTGAGGTGTATGATGGACTACGATGTGCTATGCTATGCGGCGTGAGGCGAAGCGATTAAGACATCATTCGATTGGTTCTCTATGTCGAGTTCAGAGGGTGCTGCGAAAGTAGCAAGTCATGAAAGCAATCCATGCGCAGATCAATTTGGAGGTAATAGCGATGGGGGCTTGGCGGGTAAATGTGGCCCCGTCCTCTCTCTTTCTTATTCCCCCTCTTCCCCCTCTTCTTGAGACGTTTCCTATCAAGGCCTTTCTGGCCTGAGGCAAGACCAGGCCTTCTCTCCATTGTATGACACACTTTCTTTACCATACGTGAACCGATGCCAGTGCCATCGTCGTTGCGCGTTCTTCTCCCGGCAGCGGCGCTGCAGCTGTGTTCCGCCCTCTCAGGGGTCTTGCGAAGCAGGGGGGGTCTGCTCCAGGACACCCGCCTCGGCCCAGCAGCCTCCGCCCAGCCTGTCGTCGACTCGGAGGACCATTGCGAGGACGCGGCGGAGGGAAGCAACTGCTTTAACGGGATCATGTGGCTCAAGCAGACTGGTTTCAGCAGGCACCCCGACTGGTACCCAGGGTACAGCTCCGAGTCCCTCTTCCAGGACGTGCAGGCCATGCTCAGCGCAAAGGGCACGGGGCAGTGCCCGAAGCCTTGCAAGGCGACGTCTGCTGAGCGGAGGGAGTGGGCCGAGATGGGCGTCGTGCCAAATGCGGAGCCGATCGGGTACAGATGTCAGGACGCGGTGGAGGGCGACCGTTGCTTCCGCGCTGTCAGGTGGATGATGACAAAGGGTATCGCGTTGCGCCCCGAGTGGTACCCTACCCTCAATGCCAGCTCCACGAGTATTGAGGTGCAGGGGGAGCTCAACCGCCAGGGCAAGGCCGACTGCCCCAGGCCTTGCACGGGCCAGCCTGTCGCCGAGAAGAAGCCGAAGAAGAACGCTACCAGCGTTGCGTACAAGCGCGTGCGTGACATGACCGCCAGCGAGGTCGACAGGTACATCAGGGGCGAGTGGGACGGCGCGGTGAACACTTCGACGGAGGAAGCGGAGGAGGCGCAGGCGGCAGAGGAGGTCAAGAAGGAGGAGGAGGAGGAGAAGGAGGAGGAAGAGGCGATGGAGGCGGAGATGGAGGATACTTTGAGATCCGAGACGCCTGCGTCGGCACAGACGGACGACCTCTTGGGATCTGAGACGCCTGCGACGGCGCAGCAGGCGGAGGAGGCGACGGGCGCGACGGCGGAGACGGCGGCGGCGGCGGCGGACACCTCGGCGCGGGAGCAGGCGGCGGCGAGTGCGTCGAAGCAGGCGCCAGCGGCGGCGGCGGCGGCGGCGGACACCTCGGCGGAGGGGCAGGCTCCGGCGAACCCGTCGGAGGAGGAGCAGGCGGCGGCGGACGTCTCGGCGCGGGAGCAGGCGGCGGCGGAGGAGGCGCCAGCGGCGGCGGCGGACACCTCGGCGGAGGGGCAGGCTCCGGCGAACGCGTCGGAGGAGGAGCAGGCGGCGGCGGCGGCGGACACCTCGGCGCGGGAGCAGGCGGCGGCGAGCGCGTCGGAGGAGGCGCCAGCGGTGGCGGCGGACACCCTTGCGGAGGGGCAGGCTCCAGCAGACGCGTCGGTGGAGGAGCAGGCGGCGGCGGCGGCGGCGGCGGACACCTCAGCGCGGGAGCAGGCGGCGGCGAGCGCGTCGGAGGAGGCGCCAGCGGCGGCGGCGGACACCTCGGCGGAGGAGCAGGCGACAGTGAACGCGTCGGAGGAGCTTGCCTTTCTTCTGCCCCCTGGCGATAGAGGCGTTACCGAGGGAGGAATGGGGGGGCTGGAAGCGTCACGTTGTGCCCGCGCTGGGATTGTCCAAGCGCGGCTGATTGGGTGTCGTGATGGGCCAGGGGGGAGGGAGGGACTCAGAGAGGAGGAGGGAGGGAAGAGAGGAGGAGGAGGGGGGGAGGAGGGAGGAGGGAGGGAGGGGGAGGAGGAGGAGGGAGGAGGAGGCGGAGGAGGAGGGAGGAGGGAGGAGGGAGGAGGGAGGAGGAGGAGGAGGGAGGGAGGAGGAGGAGGGAGGAGGGGGAGGGAGGAGGGAGGAGGGAGGAGGGAGGAGGGAGGAGGGAGGAGGAGGAGGAGGGAGGAGGGAGGAGGGAGGGAGGAGGAGGAGGAGGAGGAGGGAGGGAGGAGGAGGAGGGAGGAGGGAGGAGAGGAGGGAGGGGGGAGGAGGGAGGAGGGAGGAGGGAGGAGGGAGGAGGGAGGAGGAGGGGGGGGGGAGGAGGAGGAGGAGGAGGAGGAGGGGAGGAGGAGGAGGAGGAGGAGGAGGAGGAGGAGGAGGAGGAGGGAGGAGGAGGAGGAGGAGGAGGAGGAGGAGGAGGAGGAGGAGGAGGAGGAGGAGGAGGAGGAGGAGGAGGGGGGGGGGGGGGGGAGGTGGTGAAGGAGGGAGGGAGCCCCCTTGCTCTCCTCTCAGAGAACCCACAGGGATTCCGGGGGGATCCGCTCGGGACCCAGAAGACCCTCAGGGTCCCAGTTCGGATCCCCAGCTGGCCCAGCCTCAGATCCCTGGCCTAGCGGGCCTCGGGGCAGATCCCCGTGTGGATCCGCACACGAAAGACGCGGATCCCCGTTGGAGACCCCCCCCTCCCCTTCCCCAGTATCAGACGTTGCAAGATAACAGCAGCATTGCGACAAAACACGACCTGCGCCTCAGATCCCACCTTGCCGCTGCATTCCTCGAGCTGGATCGATCTGTGATGATCCCCATGTGATGATCCCCATGGCCTGGAGTCGTGCGAGAACGCCGCTCAGATCTCCCTCCCAGAACTCCAACGTTGTTGGTTTGTTTGCTTGATGTGTTGTTTGCTTGTTTGTTTATGTTTTGTTGATTGGTTAATTTATTTGTTTGGTTGGTTGGTTGGTTGGTGTGTTTGTTTGATGTTGTTTGTTTGTTTACTGCTTGTTTACTTTTTGTTTGTTTGTTTGCTTGGTTGGTTGCTTGGTTGGTTGCTTGGTTGGTTGTTTGTTGGTTTGTTTGTTTGTTGGCTTGCTTGTGTGCTTGTGTGCTTGTGTGCTTGTTTGCTGGTTTGTCTGCCTGCTTGCTTGCTTGCTTGCTTGCTTGCTTGCTTGCTTGCTTGCTTGCTTGCTTGCTTGCTCTCTTGCTGTGTGTGCGTGCTGTTTGTTTCGCAGCCTGGGCCCTCGGAGGTCCGGACCCCCTCCCCCCAGGGCCAGCTCTTCAGCTCCGCGCCTCTCTGCCGGCGCTCCCGGGGCCCTGGAGGGGGTGCCCCAGAGGCCGAAACAGCTGCCAAGACCACCTTCGCCGCGAGTCCTTCACGGCGCGGCGGGGGGGGGGACCCCCCGCCCCCTCCAGAGGGGGGGGCCTCTCGGGGCCCCTCGGGGGCCTCCTTGCCCGGCCTCTCTTGGCCCGCCCCGGCGCCTGCCGAGGCCGTCTCAGGGGGGCCTCTCTCTGGGCCGCCCTGGTGCCTCCTCTCGGGAGGCCCTCGGGCGACCCTGGAGCCCCCGAGAGGCCCCCGAGAGGCCCCCGAGGGGCCGGCCAACGAGGCCCCCGAGAGGCCGGTCAACGAGGCCCCCGAGGGGCCCCGAGGGGCCCCCTCCAGCGAGGGGAGGCTCTCGGGCGGCCCCGGGGCCTTCTTGGGCCGACCTTCCGGGGGGGGGGGGCCCCCTTTGGGCCCCTGGGGGCCTTGTGCCCGAGGAGCCCGCGCTCGGCGCGGCCGAGCGGGCCGCCGCGGCCGAGCGGGCCGCCGAGGCGCTGGGCATCCCCGAGCTCGCGCGCCTGGCCGCGGAGCTGGGCTGCGCGCAGGACGGCGCGGGAAGCAGCACATGGGGGCCGTGGCCAAAGATTCGAGCAGGGTTACGTCGGGCCCGCCCCTCTACAGGAGGAATGTTCAAAAAGAGTCCAGAAATAGTCGGGGGACTCTTTCGTGCGCATTTTTTTGTCCATTTTGGAGTATGCTTGTCCCCTGTAGGGGGCCGTGGCCAAATATTCGAGCAGGGGTGCCAAAGATGCGAGTGCAGTGGGGGCGCACAGCAAGACACCGAAAGTGCTGTTCGTCGGAGCGCCCTTGGGCTTCTTCGCTCCGCGTGCGGCGCGCGGGCTTCCCGTGGCCGTTGGAGGAGCTGGTGTGCTCGGGGTGCTCTGGGATCCCCCCCCCACCTGCATCTCGCGCCTGCGGATTTCAGGGCTGGGTTTCTTGCCGCCGCGCCCGCGCTGTAGGGGATCGACGAGATCGGGGACCAGGGCCAAGATCGGCATCGACAAGATCCTGGGACATCTTTCGAAGAGGGGGTCGATTGCATACTTGGTTTACCCTAGCTGGATTTTCTCGTCGAATCCATGAGGCATGCGAAGCAGGTTCGTAGATCTACAGGGTATTCTACGCATTTCTCGCAGAATCGACGGAACATCAAATTTGGCGTGAATCAATATTGTAGTCGATCTCCTACTCGAAATACAAGGGGCATGACCAAGATTTCGCAGGATCTTGTCGATGCCCATCTTGGCCATGGTCTATATCGGCCGTCGCCGATTCGCGGGGATGCTCCACGGCTGGGCTGCACGCAGGACAGCGCACTTCTGGGTTCACATCCGCCGCTGGAAAACCCGATGCTCCTGAACTTCGGGAGGCGGGCGGATGTGGATACACTTGCGCCCCAGGGGGGGCCCAAGCATATCCACAGCCGCCGTCCGCTGGGGTCTCAGGACGTCGGTTCCCAGGCGGCGGATGTGCATACGATTGGCGTTGGCAAGGTCGCGTGCGGCGCGGCGCCGCTCACTACACGCTATCCCCAACTTGGGGACAGCGTGCGCCGAAGCAGCCCTGGCACGGGGACGTCGCCTCGCAGGGATGGCGCGCCCTCCGGAGATCGATGTCGCGCGCGACCTTCCCGTGGCTCAGTGGGGACGACTGGCTCGAGGTGCGAGACCCTGGGGCATCTTCGTCGGCCCTCCGCGGCCTCCCAGCCCCGGGGGGCCCTCCGGCGGCGGCGCCTCGCCGAGCGCCCGACCCGCCCCGACCGGCCCGACCGGCCCCTCGGGGGGTGCCCCCCCGCTCGTCCCGAAGGGCCGCCGGAGTCCCGAGCCAGGGCCCGCAAGCACACCGGGGGGCAGGCGCAGGGGTCCCCGCGGGGATGGGCAGTCCCCCCTTTGAGGAGAACGAAGTTGAGGCCCGAGGCGGAAGCGTCGGCCGCGACGTCACCGATCTCCTCGAGGAATAAAGGAGGGGCCACCTACCAGGCCACCCCAACCTAACGCGAAGGGTACGGGTTCCACATGTGGTTTTTTCCCATGTTCCCGACGCCGCCCCCACTGTGAGCGGAGCGCAAATTTCGGGGATGGGCAGTCCCCCCTCCAGGAGAACGTGGTCTGGTGAAAACGACCTCGGGCCCAAACCTGGCGGGCGCAAGCCTGGAGAATGACGGCCGCGGCGCCCTCTCGAGAGCCGAAAGCGGACGATTCACTAATCGACGCGTCACTGTTGGGGGTTCTTGCGGGCAGTATTTATATCCATATCCAGAGCGTCTTGAATTTTTTGGGAAGAGGTGCCGCAACGCCGAGGCGCACTGGATATGGATAAAATCAAGCCTCTTGGGGCCAGATTTTTGTCCATACCCAGTGCGTCTACGGTTTCTGGGGAGGAGAGCCCGAGACTCCAAGACGCGCTGGATGTGGATATGACTGTTGCCCGCAGTTCTGTCCACCCCCGCAGGGGGGAGTCCGTCGACCCCCAACCGCCCCTTCCTCGCCGGTGGGGGCCCGAGAGCCCGCCCGGCCCAAGAGCGTGCGGTGTCGCGACCGGGGGCGGTGCATCGCCGATGTCAGGTCTCTGCTGCAGCCCCAGGCCGGTCTCAAACGACGCGAAGATCGGGACAACATCGGATGGGGATAACTCGAAATCTCTGAGAATCGGCGGGTTTGGAGGATGTACTGGGCGCCGCGGCCGCTCCAGAGCGTTCCGGAACGCTCTGAGAGCGCTCTGGAACGCTCTGGAGCGATTTGTCCCGATCCTAGCCCTGTTTTATGGTCCCCCCTCGCAGTTCCCCTCGAGGCCGAGATCCTGCGCGCGGCGGACGTCGACGTCGCCGCGGTGCTGAAGCTGCCGGAGGAGGTGCGCCAGAAGGCGTCGTGGGCGAAGCAGCTATCCGCACCTGGAGCCTCGCGGGCCGGGCCCCTGGGCGCTTTTTGGTGGAGCCCTGCGCGGAGCGAATCCGTGCGACCGCGTACCCGCGGGATCGCGCCCGGGAATCTAGGCCGCGGGGGCGCGGATACGGAGATGTTTTGGCGGGGCTAGGGCGAGGACGAATCCGTTCCAGAGCGTTCCAGAGCGCTCCTCTCCAGAGCATTCTGGGACGCTGTGTGAACAGCCCGCGGCGCGCGAGGCATCCTCCAGAGCTGCCGGCTCTCAGAGATTCCCGCTTTATCCTCGCGTCCTGGCGTCGTCTGCCGTGTTCGCCGCCCGTGGAGGCGGTCATGTCCAGTGTCGCCCATGCCGATCTCGAGCGCCTGCGCCGCCACGCGCTGCCGATGGTGGACATGGAGGGCGTGCTGGTGGAGGGCCTCGAGCCGGCCAACGAGACTGTCCCGGACCGCGCGCCCCAGGATCGGGACGATCGAGATGGGTACGGAAAGAGTAGGCACGATGCCCAACAGCAGTTCCTGTTCATTCTGAGCAGGACCCGCTGTCCGCGCCGCCGCGGACGTGGTTCACTGACGACAAAAAGCCGCCTGCCCAACAGCGGCTGCTATCGGTTTTGGACAACATATGTTGTTGGACATTGTACCCATTTTTCCGTACCCATCTCGGGCGTCCAAACAGGAGATCGAGGAGCAAAAGATGTCATGCACACATGCAATTTCGGGGTCCGCGTGGATTTTTTGTCGGATCGGCGCCAGAACACCGTGGCGGCGCTTCCGGCGCCCCATCCCTGGCGCCGATTCAAAAAATCAGCGCGGACCTCCGACAGAATTCACACCACCCACCAAACCACTCCAGCCGAACCCGAGGGCCCCAATTTTCGGGGGTGGACAGACCTCCTACCCTGACACGCCGATTAGTGAATTGTCCGTCTTCGGTTCTCGAGAGGGCGCCGCGGCCGTCATTTTCCAGTGGGGGCGGCGGCGGGAACACTGGAAAAAAGCCACATGTGGAAGCCGTACCCTTCGCGTCAGGTTGGGGTGGCCTGGCAGGTGGCCCCTCCTTTTTATTCCTCGAGGAGGTCGGCGACGTCGCGGCCGACGCTTCCGCCTCGGGCCTCCACTTCACCGAGGCGGAGGCGAAGGACCTCCCGGGCCCCGGCGCGCCCGAGGCCGCGCCGCCGGCGGAGGAGGCGACGAGCGCGACGGAGGAGAGGCCCACACACACCTCTCGGGTGGGGCGCTGCAGAGGGGGGCCCCGCCCTCGAGCACCGAGGGGCTCGTCATCTCTTCTTCGGCGGAAGGCGGCGGACACAGAACGGCGGAGGGCGGCAGAAGCAGAACGGCGGCGGCTCGGCCGGCGGGAGCCGCCTTCGAGAACCGAGGGCCCCGCCTTCGAGAACCGAGGGGTTGGCCATCTCTTCTTCGGCGGAAGGCGGCGGACGCAGAACGGCGGAGGGCGGCGGAAGCAGAACGGCGGCGGCTCGGCCGGCGGGAGCCGGCCCGAGGGCTGGCGGAAGCCGGCGGAAGCAGGAGTCGAGCCCCTAAGAGGTGACAGCATTTTTGGGTTCAGGGTTTCCGGAACCCGCCAGGTGGAGACGGAGGCCGAGATGGAGGGTGGCACCCAGGAGAACGTGGCCAGCGGGGCTGTCGCGGACAGCGAGTCCCAGGAGGTCGCCAATGCCACTGTTCAGGACACCGGGTCCAGGGAGGTGGCCGAAGTCACTGCCTCGGACAGCGCGACGGCGCCGCTGGCGGCGGAGGAGACGAACACGACAGTAGAGATGGCGACACCCGCCACTGCAGTTGGGACGGAGCCTCAGATGGGGGCTGGCACCAAGGCAGATGTGGCCAACGGGATTGTCGCGGACAACGCGTCACAGGAGGTCCTCAACCCGACTGCTCGGAGCACCATGTGGGACACTATGTGGCAGGAGGCGTCCGACTTCACTCCCTCGGACGGCGCGGCTGCGCAGCCGGCGGAGGAGGCGACGAACGCGACAGTTGAGGTGGCGACGCCCACCACTCCTGGTGCGACGGAGGCTGAGATGGAGGCCGAGATAGAGGCCAGCACTACAGTGGCCAAGAGGTCTGTCGCAGATGGCGTGTCCCGTGAGGCCGTCAATCCCGCTGCTCGGGACACCATGTGGGACGTCATGTGGCAGGAGGCGTCCGACTTCGCTCCCTCGGACGGCGCGGCTGCGCAGCCTGCGGAGGAGGCGACGAACGCAACACTTGAGATTGCGTCGCCCACCACCCCTGTTGAGACGGAGGCCGAAGTGGAGGCCGACATGGAGGCGGAGATGGAGGCCGGCACCACCGCCTCGGGCCTCAACTTCACCGAGGCGGAGGCGAAGGATCTCCTTGGCTCTGGAGCGCCCGCAGCCGCGCCGCCGGCGGGGAAGGCGACGAACGCGACGGTCGAGATGGCGACGCCCACCGCTCAGGCCGAGACGGAGGCCGAGATGGAGGCCAAGGACGTTGCCAGGAAGCTGGAGGAGCTGGAAGCGCAGAGTCAGGCCAGGGCCATGGCCAAGAAGAAGAAGCTGGAGGAGATCACCGCGAAGATGGAGGCCAACGACCTGGAGATAGAGTCCCCCGGTGACGCGGGGAGTGCAAGCGGAGACCATAAGAAGAAGTGGCTCAGATGAGGCAGAGGTGACGAATGACCTGGCCGATGCGAAGGCCAAGCCTCAGGGCGTGACCACTGCAAACGGCGAGACGATAGAAAGAGTCTACGTCCACTGCCATGCCTGCACGTCGCATGACGGTGCAGTAGGCTGCGCGCGAGGCGCGTCGGGGCGCGGCGCTGGCCAATGGACTGCTGCCGCTGGGCTCCAGCGGCCATGGCAGCGCCCTCTCGG
>CAUYUJ010000599.1:67872-90372 GCA_963575745.1 Prorocentrum cordatum
AGAGTGGGTGCCTCATCTTTCACATCATCGTGCAATGTTCTTCCAACGCCGCCAGGCCGCAGAATCGCGGCTGGGTACGCGTCCAGTTTCAGCAGACGTCGTCCGTCGCCCTGAGTGGTTTCATCGAGTCAGTTTGCGATACCACGACCTGCTCGACACGGCCCCTTCTCTCTCGGCAGTGGCTCGCCTCCCGCTGCTGAAGCAGGCGGTCCAGGAAGTCAGCTTTGAGATGGTCACCGACGGGCGCGCGGTCTCCGCGCACACGGTCGAGGACAGGCTCGGCTGCACCATGCGTTTCATCCGTGCGGTGGAGATTTCTTCCGTCTCCGCGATCGGCAGGTGCATATCGTCGTACCCCTACCTCGCCGACCTCGTCCCCAACCCGTATTGCACTTCCCTTCGGGAAGGCGGCGCCCTCGCGGCTGTGCGAGAGCACGCCGTCGCTCTGGCGAGGGACCAGGCTGTCCGGGAGCTCACCGCGTTCCGGGACGATCTGCCGAACCTCTCCGATGCGGAAGCGACGGTTCGCCGAGCTCGCAATTCCAGACTGCTGAGTCGCCTCGTTCCTGGGCGAGGGAAGTTCTTGACGGCCACTCGGAGCCTGAGGGGAGACATTCACACATCTCCAGACGCCATGGCAGCCGATCTCCGCGAGCATTGGGCCCAGGTGTTCGAGGCGCGCCCGACGGACTCTGCACTTCGAGCGAGGTGGCTTGCTGAAGACTTGCCTGCAAGATCGAGGTCGCTCCCTCCAGCATCGTCCTCGAGGTGGGCCCCATCGCGTCGGGACGTTCGGGATGTGATTGCCCATTCAGGTTCGTCTACTCCTGGCCCAGACGGGATCCCCGCAGCTGCGTGGAGGGCCCTCGGTCCTCTCGCCGAGCAGGTCCTGCATGGAGCACTCCAGGAGATGTCGCGGACTGGTGGCCTGACCGTCTTGGAGCGGGACTACGGCTCTTTCAACGAGTCGTTGATTTTCTTCATCCCCAAGAAGGTGTCTGGCTTCGACGATCGATGGGGGGAGTTCTACGACCCGGAGCACACCCGGCCGATCACGGTCACCAACTTCGACAATCGCATCCTCGCCAGCGCAGTGCGCCGACGGATCGAGCCGATATTGGCGAAATGGGTTTCTCCACAGCAGCGTGGCTTCATCGGCGGGCGGTCGATGTTGGCAAACGTGATCGACATCGACCTGGAGATGCAGCGAACCGCGCTCGAGCAGGACGATGGTTTTGCCGTCATGTTCGATTTCAAGGCGGCCTTCCCGAGCGTGGACCATAGCTTCATGTTGGACTTATTTGAGCATCTGGGGCTTCCTGACTGCATTTTGGGGTTTGTGCGGGCACTCTATTTTCAGAACCGCTGCCAGGTGGTCGCCGCGGGGGCACGCCACGACGGATTTGCCATTACGGCCGGCATTCGTCAGGGGTGTCCGCTCTCGCCGCTGCTCTTCGCGGTGGCGGCGGACCTCCTCCTCCGACGTTTGCGCCGCCTCCTGCCCACGGCCGCCGTGCGCGCGTATGCGGACGACCTGGCCTTGGTCTCCCGTTCTGGCGTCGGGGACGCGCGGGTCTTGGAGCAGATCTTCGAGGAGTATGCCCTTGTCTCCGGCCTGCACCTCCATCTGGGGAAGACCACGATCATCCCGCTCCACCTGGAACCCCTGGACACCTTCCGGGGCCGGCTGGCGAGGGCAGCACCGTCCTGGGGAGGGGTTCGCGTCGCGACCTCGGCGGAGTACCTCGGCTTCGTTCTAGGGCCTGGCCGCGGCACGACCTCGTGGGACAAACCGCTGGACAAATACCGTCAGCGCGCCGCTGCTTGGGGAAAGGTTGGTTGTGGATTGGAGCTCACTTTGCTGGCGTACCGCGCGTGCATCTTCTCCACCGTCCTCTTCGTTGCCCAGCTGGATGCCCCTCCACCCGAATGGGCCTGCTTCGAACGGACCGCGGCTTCCAAGCTGTTCCCAGGTCCGCGGTGTTGGGCCACGGTCGACGCCTTGCGGGCCCTACCGCACCTCGGCTTCCAGGGCGGCCTGCTTGACCTCGACGCGCACGCGCTCGCAGCCAAGCACCGGGTCGCCACTTTCGAGAACAGGCTCCACGGCGGGCTGGCGATCCGCACTCGCGCAAGGGAGCTCCGGGCAGTTGCATCTCGATCGAACCAGTTGGAGCGACAGCACATCATGGCGTCGTGGTTCGCATCCGCATTCGTTCTTCAATTGGATTCTGCCGTCGACCACTTCACGGAGGCTGGCTTCGGGACCCAGCGAATCCAAGCGCGAATCCTGGGGCATCCTCGTCCTCGTTCCCCGGAGGACCTCCTCACTCTCCGGCGCCAGTGGCAGAAGACATGTCGGGCTTTTGTTGAGCCGTCCACCCGTGCCACCCTCGAACTCTTCATGCGGCGACGGTTGACGCGGTACGATATGAGATTGCTCGAACGGGTCCGCGCTGATCGAGCACTACTGGTGTTGCCGTCTCTGAGTTCTTACCTCCCTGCGCGGGCGCGGGCCGCAGTGTTGCGCGCCTGGTGGAATGGTTGGGTCACGAGCCGACGTTGTCAAGAGCAGGGTCGATGTATCTTCGGGTGCGCCTGCGAGGACAGCATCGAGCACTACGCCCGGTGCCCCGTCGTCCGCGAGTTCGGCTCCCGCTTCCTACACCTCGACGCGCCAGTCGGCCCTGGAGCAATCGAGGATCTCCTGATCTTGGTGCCACGCTACTCCACTGGAGTTCGCGATCTACTGGTGAGGAAGAGCATCCGCATCGCGGCCGTGTACATTTTACATTGTCGGCGCAGGCACTCTCCGGCAGGCGCCGGCCCGCTGGCTTGGCAGGCTCTAGCCCACACGGCCAAGGAGATAGTGCGGGGCCATGGCGCCGCGACGGCTTGCGTCGCTCGCGCTTGGGCTCCAATGCAGTAGTTTCTCTCTCCCTTCTTGCTCTCTCGCTGCCGCCGCTGCTATGCTTCCGCAGTCTACGTACTATGGTTTCAACTTTCGCTCCGCACAAGGTGGGCCAGTTTGCGCTGTGCCTCGCTTGGTGCCGTGGGGGTTCGCTTGTGTGAATATCGGTGGCCGCTTGGGCCTTGGGGGATATGTGCACACAGCGTGCTAAGTTTGCTTTCGCTCCTCCTCCTCGTCCTCCTCTCTCGTCCTCCTCCCTCGTCCTTCCGTTTCTCCTCCTCCTCCGCCTCCCTCCCACTGCCTGCTTGTTGTGTCCAGCGTGGTTCGGCAACCGCAGCCTTGCCCACCCTCTGCGGGGTGGGGCCTCCTGTGCCCTCAGGCCTGCAGTAATTCCATAATCGTGGTTTCATTGGTTTCTCCGCCATGCTAGGCGCGCTCCTAGATGATACGTTTCTGGGGCATTTGCGTATCAGCCTCCTCTTCCTCCTTCGGCTTCCTCCTCCTCCTCCTCCTCCTCCTCCTCCTCCTCCTCCTCCTCCTCCTCCTCCTCCTCCCCCCCCCGAACGTGGTGACGTCAGCCCGGCCAGCCACTTTATGTCATTTACCTGTCCACTTTCGTGCATGCGGGAGGCGGGCAAACCGGAACAACATAAGATTGACATCCACATTTTGGGTGTACCGGCCTATCCGCGGCTTTAGGCGTGTAGACTGTTGGACGTCGTGCTCTCCCCTCACGGCCTGCGGTTTGATCCCATCCCTTGCTCTAGTGCGTTCCATGGAAACAAATGTTCGCAGCAGTGCCAGTTTCGAGGTGGGCGGGCGGCCCCGCTTCAGAATGCGGCTCTCGCTTTTTAGGGCCGCACAGAGTCGCCTGGCAAGTTTGCAGCGGTGTCAACGATTCGCGAGTGTGAAGTCTTGTATCCTGGTTGTCAGGGTTGTCAGGACGCAACAGTAAAGTTGATTCGCGGCGCTGGAACGGTGCTCTGGTACGGTGTAGGATTGCCCGGACGCAGCAGTCTCGTTGATTCGCGGCGTTGAAGTCCCAGGGATGGTGGCGTGATGGAGGATTCTGAAAAGGTGGTCCTCCAATGGGGCACTCCTCGCAATCACAAACACTCTGGTCGGGACCCATGATGAGGGAGCTTGGAGGGAGGGAGGCCACGCGTGCCTCGAGGCCCCCGATCCCGTCCCCCGCGGGAGCCCTCTTTGGGACTTTCTCTTTTGCTGCACGACGTGCGGTTCGGTCGGTCACCCTGGGAGTTCCTGGAGGAGGAGAAGGAGGAGCAGGAGGAGGAGGAGGCGGAGGAGGAGGAGGAGGCGGAGGAGGAGGAGGAGGAGGAGGAGGGGAGAAGGAGGAGGAGGAGGAGGAAAAGGAGGAGGGAGGAGGAGGAGCAGGAGGAGGAGGAGCGGAGGAGGAGGAGGAGGAGGCGGAGGAGGAGGAGGGGGAGGAGGAGGAGGAGGAGGAGGAGGAGGGGGAGGAGGAGGAGGAGGAGGAGGAGGAGGCGTTCCTGGGGTCGCAGTGCTCTCGCGTCGGCTTGCCCGGGCCCTCGGCCTGCCGGCCGAGCGTGGCGCTTGGCTTCCGTTTTGCAGGGCGGGCGCCCCGGGCGCCCCTCCCGTGGTGAGGCGGCGGGTACACCCTGGGCGATGCTGAAGAAAACTTGCGTTTTCGGCCAGGGTCTCGATTATCCTTACTGTTTCAATGTGAATCCTAAGATTTGGATGGAACTTCTGGGTTTTTATTCGACTTCTGAGACTGTGAATTTCTGAACTCATGATTTCTTAAGGCATTTCGCAGGGTGTAGGGCCGGCCACCTCCCTGCCCGATGCCTCTCGGGACCTCATGGCCTCCACGTTCGGCCTTGATGAGGCTCCCCCTCTGGACCCTGCCCCGTGTTCGGTGCCAGGAGTCGCCCTCGTCCGCGGGCTCGCGCTGTTTGGATTCTCCTCCCACGCCTCGGCCGAAGAGCCGGGGAGGCGGGTACTGGATGGGAGGAAGCGCGTGCCCAACGACCCCGACGAATCGGGGGACGCGCTCTGACTGCTTGCCTGTGCATGCGAACGGGGTGGCCCCCTCTCAGCTGGTGCTGCACTCCTCCCTCCTTGGGCAGAAGGGGCCGGGCGGAGGGGGGTGGTGGGCGGGTGGGCGGAGGTGCTCCCCCACGTGGTAGACGGCCCGCCGGGGCTGGCCGCTGAGCCCCCGCCCGAGTCATCATCTCGGCCCCTGGGCCGGCCTCCCGAGCCTCGAGGCCTCCTCCTCCACCTCCGCCCCCTCCGCCCGAACAGCCACCGCTGCGGTCGAGCTCCGCAGGGGCACCCAGGCATCAGACGCCGTGCAAGGGTATGCCCACATCCGCCAGAGCATGTTCACATCCCGGGTATGTCCACCTCCGCCGCTTCGGGGTAGTGCCCTGGGATCTCGAGGAGTGGTGGATATGGATCTTTAACCGCCGGCATGGGCGAGCAGATATCCATATCCACTGTTCCCCGAGTCTCAGCGACACGACCGCGCCGTAGTGGATATGGACATATTCTGGCGGCGCATTTGGGGGCACGCTTCCTTCTTAGTGCGCCGCCCACCCCGCCCCTGCCCCTCGAGCCGCCCGCGAGGGTACCAACGCGGACCTTTATGTCTGGAACGACATGAACGAGCCCTCCGTGTTCAACGGCCCCGAGGCTCAGGGCAGCAAATACCAGAGGGACCATGACGTTCGGCCTAATCCTCTTCCGCTCCTTCTCCCTCCGCCTTTCCCGCTCTCCTTCCCCTCTCTCCTGACGGTTCTTGTCTTCTCGGTGGCTGTGTTCTCCCCTCCTCCTCCTTCTTCATCTCCTCCTCCTCCTCCTCCTCCTCCTCCTCCTCGTCGTCGCACGTCGCGTCCCGCAGTGAAGTCGTCGACCAACCCTACAGCCTGGCAGAGAACATCACCTCCCCACTATCCCGAAAGCATCCGAGACTGCATCCCTTCGTGGATGGCCCAGGCGGCTCGCGATTGGGTAACACACATTATTCCCAGGGGCCAGGGGGGGGGGTCAAACGCTGCGTTGAGCCCCCTGGGAGCTCTTCTTGTCTGAGCTTCCTTCGGTCGCTCGTGTTTTGAGGACGGCCCTGCGGTTGAATAGGTCTGTTAGCCTTTACAATTGCGTGGTGCCCACATTTCATACAGACCAGTGTGGGGACGTCTGTGCCAACTATTGTGGAGCACCATAACTCACGATTCTATCGACTGTCCGTGGTGGCCTCAACCACTTGCTGAAGTCTTGGAGGCAAGATGAAACATTGAGACGTTCTCAGGGTGGTCCCGCCGCGCCGATGGCAGGACAGGCGCCGCAAGACATCATCATCCCATATAGTAGTACGGTGTCGGCAGATCTGCGGGTGCCGTGGGCTCCCAGGCACGCGTTCCAGTTTCCTGAAGATGCCTTCTTCGAGGCTGGCCACGACTCAAGCACATCAAGCATGGCGTTTGCCACACCTTCATATATCATGCAAGGCCCTCGCAGTGAGACAGGAGGTCAGGCTCATGCATGTTATGCGTCTGTGCAGCCCGCCTCGCCGCAGTTGCTGCTTGCTGCATCCGGCGCCGCCGCGGCCGCCTAGTCGCGCGCGTTAGCCGTCGGTAATTTAAGCCGGTCGCGGCCCGACCTACTTCGCCCGCCGCTGGCGCGTTCGCCTGCGGCCGTATAAAAAAAAGTCTGTGCAGCCCGCCTGGCGAGCTCATCGGCCCAGGCGTTGCCCTTTCCGTCGAAGAGTTCCGCAGGGCTGCTGGCTTCAGCCCCATTTGCGGTGGGCTTCCATTCTGTGGGGCACGAGCCCGGGGGCCCAGTGAGCCTCCAGTATCCGGCCTGGGGGCTCCTCCTCCTCCTCCTCCTCCTCCTCCTCCTCCTCCTCCTCCTCCTCCTCCTCCTCCTCCCCCTCCTGGCCTGGCATGAGCTGCGGGGCCTGGCCCGCGCCGTGCGGGCGGAGACGCCCGCGCCCGCGGGCCCCCCAAACCACAGCTTGACAGTCCATGCCCATTTGCGTATCCTCGGGCTGCTCAGGGCACGTGTGTTGCCCTGCAACCATGGACGCATGATGCTCAGCGCTCAGGGCTGATTGGGGCAGGAAGACTCCACAGAGAGGACCCCAAGATATCCAGAGCTCTGTCATTGGCATTCGATCCCAGTTTGCCTTGCAGGACGCCCTGCAAGATCAACTGCCTAAGATCCTGCAGGAAAGCCTCAGTAACAATGAGAGGTGGGATGAGTGTGAAGGGGAAATGGGTTCCATCCCTGGCCACAATCAACCCAGGATTGACCGCCTCACACCCCGCCACATCCATCCACAGATGCATATCCGAGGGGGAACTGGTGGTACGTTTTAGCGAAGATGCGGAACTTGGGTGGTTGTGCACGGCATCCAGGGTAGTATGAGATGCTCCAGACAACTCTCGTACAGAAATGCCGTCGCCATGGTCACTCGTAGCATCAGTCGCCATCCACCATTCAACTGCATAGCGACGAAGGGTCCCAGAAGCATGCTTAGGGGGATCCTTTTTCGGATCGGGTTCCAGCCCACTCGCCGAACAACCTCCGCGAGTCCTTCTCCTCCTCCTTCTCCTCCTCCTCCTCCTCCTCCTCCTCCTCCTCCTCCTCCCTCCACCTCCTCCCTCCAACTTCTGCTCCTCCCCATCCATCTCCCTCCTCCATCATACTCTTCTTCATTTGTGCTCGTCGTCAGCCTCCCTCATCCCCTCGTCGTTCTCATCATCCTCATCGTTGTCCCCGCTACCCCTCCACGGCCCTGTCTTCCTCATCCGGTTTCTTCTCCTCCACCTTCCTCCGCGCTTCCCTTACTGTCCTTGCTACTGCTATTTCGACTGCGACTGTATATGCCACTACATGTTATTATTCCCTCTCTCTCTCTCTCTCTTTACCGCTGCTACTACTACGGCCACGGTTATTGTTATAGAGCGCTTTTTGGTACCGCCGTCGCCGTTACTTCTTCTACTGCTGTTGTTGCCACTTATACATTTTGCTAGCGCCACCACTGCCAAGACAGCAGTACATTGTAGTGGCACTCAGGATGGCATGGCGAATACATGGAACCACGCATGCACGCACCAATACGGGAACATTTACGCGTTAAGTTCGTTGTCCGTTTATTTATACAGTGCGTCTATTCGTGCGAAGATTCTGCACTCACGTATGCCTCTGCTTGTCGGGTATCCCTTGCGTCGGTGAGTGCGAGAGTACGTATGTGTCTGCTACTGACTGTTCTACGCCTACTGCCATGTCCACTTCCGCATCCACCTCCAAGTTCTGCTGGTATGCATTTTGTCGTCCAATGGGGCGCTGCCCTCTGCCACTGGCCCCTCCACGGACTCACGGCTTGAGGGCCATCGTGTGGCAACGCGGGTGCCCTCTCTCTGACCAGATTGGGCCGTCTTCGGGGCGGCTTGGGGGCATGGGTTGTACGGGCGCCCTTCTGGGCTCGCAGGGGCCGCGCGGCTTGCGGATCTGACATGGCCGCCTCGGTGCAGAGGCTCGAGTGCATCCTGCGTCCTTGGCTTGCTGGTATGCGTGGGTCCGCCGAGCTCTCGCCCGGTGCCCGCCCGTGGGCGCCTCGTGGGCGCCGCGCTGCCCCGTGCGCTGGGTGGGCAGCATAGCTCACACTGCACAGCTCACACTGCACAGCTCCCGCCGCATAGCGTGCACACCGCAGCCGGCACCACACAGGGCACACCGCACCGCTGATTCGACAGAGCTCATACACCACAGCCTGCACAACATAGCTATCACTGCACAGCTCGCACACTCACACACAGCTTACGCAGCACAGATGTCGCCACATACCTTAGTCTGCATAGCTAGCACAGCATCGCCAGCGCCACAGAGTTAGCATGCATACCTTTCACCTTCACAGCGTAATACGTTGCTGTGTGGGGTCCACTCTGGCTGATATCCTTTCTAATAATACATGTCGCCCAAGTTGTGTTCGTGACCTTTCCCCGTCCTCTTTCGCACCATCCCGTCTCCCGGTTCGCTCCTCTTCATCTACGTCCCGCTCCTTCCTTCCCTTCCGTTTCTTCCTCACCCTCCCCTCCCCGCTTCCGCCGATCCAGGGAGAGAACAACACTCCGACTTTCGAGTTTGGCGTTTACTGAAGGGCCCTGGTGCGATCACTGAGAGGCTTCGCTTGTCTGGGTGCTTATTCTGAGGATGTCTTGTTCTGTCCTTTATATTTAGTCCTTGCTGCTCCTTCCTTCTCGTCCGCCTTCCTTCTCTTCCTTCCCCCTCCCCTCCTTCGTTCGTTCCTCCTTTCCTCCCCTCCCTTGCTCCTCCTCCCCCCTTCGCCCTGCTCCTTCCCTCCCTCCCTCCCCTCCCTCCCCCTTCCTTTCCCCACTCCGTCCCTCCCCTCCGCTCCCCTCCCCTCCCCTCCCCTCCCCTCCCCTCTCACGGGCTGGGGCCGGGGAGGGGCGACGACCCCCTGGCAGGTGACCTGCCCCCGCGACGCTGTCCACCCTCACGGCGGCACGGGCGTGAAGGCCAGGCGGGGGGGGGGGGGGCTGCGGAGACGCCTGCGCTTGCGGCGGGCCCCCGCCCTGGGTCTTGGGCCTCGGGTGGGGAGGAGAGGAGGAGGAGGAGGAGGAGAGGAGGAGGAGGAGGAGGAGGAGGAGGAGGAGGAGGAGGAGGAGGAGGAGGAGGAGGAGGAGCAGGAGGAGGAGGAGGAGGAGGAGGAGGAGGAGGAGGAGGAGGAGGAGGAGGAGGAGGAGGAGGAGGAGCAGGAGGAGGATGAGGAGGAGCAGGAGGAGGAGGAGGAGGAGGAGGAGAGGTGGAGGAGGAGGATGAAGAGGAGGAGGAGGAGGAGGAGGAGGAGGAGGAGGAGGAGGAGGAGAGGAGGAGAAGGAGGAGGACGCCCGAACGACGGCAGGGCTCCGGGGGGGGGTCCTGCGTGCACGGGGCGGCGGGGGGGGGGGGGGCGCCGCCGCCAGGGCGGCGTGGAGCACCGCGACCTGCACAACATGTACGGCTACTACGTGCACCGCGCGACCTTCGAGGGCCTCGCCAAGCGCGTGGAGGGCGACAGGCGCCCGCCGGCGAGCGCCCCTCTTGTGCCCAGCCGGGCCCCTCCTGCGTCCGCCCGCCCGCCCCGCCGGCCCTGGCCTCCCGCCCGCGCGTTCCGCGCCGTCGGCCTGCTTCTCCCCGCCTCGTCCCCCCCCTCCTCCTCCTCCTCCTCCTCCTCCTCCTCCTCCTCCTCCTCCTCCTCCTCCTCCTCCTCCTCCTCCTCCTCCTCCTCCTCCTCCTCCTCCTCCTCCCCGCCTCGTCCCCCCTTTCCGCCGGGCAGCACGGCCCGCCCGGGGGCCGGCGCGGCGGCGTGTGGGGCTTCGGCCGGCGGCGGACCCACGTGCCCAGGCGTGCTCGCGTCGTGGAGCACCGAGCGCCAGCACGGCGGGAGGCTTGCTGCCGCTCTCGGCTTCTCTGGGGGCCCTCGCCGGGCCCCAGGACCGTCGAACCCGACTTGGGATGAACAGCATCAAGTTCTCATGTGACGTGTAACTACATCCACATACCCTTCGGGTGACAAGGATGCTCGGGGGTGGGGTGGAGAGGCCAACGTCTCACTCAATCGACCTCCCTACCGATCTACTACCGATCTCACTATCGACTTCATTCGATCAATTCCACTATCGATCTCACGATCGATCTCACTTCCGATCTCACGATCATGCCCAACCTTATCCAGCTGCCTGCGGCAAGTCCCGCCACTGTGCCAGCCAAGCACGCTTAGCGGCTCTCCTTCGAGGGGACAATGGAGGAGCGTAGTGAATCTTCGTTGGAATCTCGTGGGAGGCCTCTCGGGGGCCTCGTGGAGGCAGTTCTGAGGCAGTTTATGGGCCGTTTGGGGTGGGGGCCTCTTGGGGGCCTCTTGGGGCCTCTTAGGGGCCTCTTGGGGGCTTCTCGGGGCCTCCTGCGCGCCTCTTGGGGCCTGGGCCCCTTCGGGCGGAAGGCTCGGACTTTTGGTTCGTGTTCCCTCTCTGGGGCCCCTTTGGGGGCCGTCTTGCGGCCCTCCTCGGCCGTCTTGGGCGCCTCTCGCGCCGTCGTGGGCCGTCTTGGGGCCCTCTTGGATGCATCTTGGCCCGTTTGGGGCTGGTCTTCGGGGCCTCTCGGGCCTTGTGGGAGCGTCGGAAGGCCGAAAAGGCGGAGAACGCCAACATCCTTTAAACTTTCAAGGGAGATCAATGGTTCGTGCCTTTGGGGGCCCTCTTGGGAGATCTCTTGGAGGCCTCTTGGGGCGCCTTGGAAGCCTATTGCTCCATCTCGAGGCCATCTTGGGCGTCTTCGAGCGATCCTTCGGCGACTCGGGGCCCTATTGGACCGTCTTGGGGGCCTCCTGGGCCGTCATGGCAGAGGTGGAGAGCCCCAGGGAGGCGCCATGGCCGCCCAGGGACCCCTGGGGAGCATGGGCGATGCACGCGACTCCACGCGGCCCGGAGGGTGGAGGCCCATGAGAAGATTACAGGAAACACCAGGCAGCACTTGGCATTCTAGCACGCCTCAACGTGCCAGGGGGCACGGTGGCGGATCTCACGATCGATCTCACTATCGATATCTCTCTCTCTCTACCAATCCCAACCTCAGACATGTATGTATGTATAAATATATGTATATATTTATATATATATGTATATGCATGTATATATATATATGTATATGTGTGTACATATTTAGAAATGCATGTATTTCTACATATACATATATACATATACATAAACAAATAAATAACAGGTACGAGTGAGATGTGTGTGTATATATACACATATGCACATACATATATATATATATATATATATATATATATGCATGTCCATGTATATTTACAGATCTAGGCCTTGGCGAGGCCCATCCTGGGCCAAGGACCGATGTGTGTGTGTGTGCTTTGCGCATCAAGTAGCAAACCACCACATCGTCGCCACGGGGTCGTCACCCCTCACGCCAACCAAGGGTGTGAGGGGAATACTCGCAGGATTCATCACGCCTCTTGGCACGGCGCTTTGTCGTGTCTGTTGCAAGGCCAGTGGCATCGTCTTGTCGCGCAGCTGCGCGCTTTGCGTCGCCTTCAAACTGGCTGGTCTGGCAGTTTTGCAATTCTTTCGTCGCCTCTCTGGCTAATTCGCACCCGACTGCTGTTTGCGCTTCAACTCCCTGCGTCGAGCTTACCCTCCGCGGGTTCGCTGGCCGCTGCATCCTGATTTTACAGCGCTTCATGCGCTTCATGTTATTCACTATGGCGCGTTTGATTAAGCTCGTTCGCAATTGGCACCTCCACCTGCCGACCGCGCCTGAGGCTCCTCTGCGCCGCCGACTGAAAAAGTTTGTGTGCCTCCACGGCTGCGCCAGGAGGGCGCACACGCCGGTCCCGGGCCCAGGATGGGCTTGGCGCAGGGGTCGGTGTGCCAGTATAACATGGGATCCGGCACTGCGAGGAACAAAACTCGGTCACGCGCAGAGGGGGCAGGGGGGAGCGGGGGAGGCTTCTTGGAGCCACCCCTGCCTTAGAAGGCGCGGGCCCTGCCTGTAGAGATGTAGCGCTTGCGCCTTCTAAGAAGCGGCCTCCTTCTAAGGAGCCTTCCCCTCTCCCCTTGCCCCCTTGTGCGCGTCGCGAGAAAACTGCGTCAGCTTGAAAAGTCGCGACTCGAGCCCTAGACCCGATCGTTCTGCTGCATGTCTCGAGCCGGATGTATCGGTGATGGCCCCGGGGCCCGAACGTGGGCGACAACGCCCAGCGTGAAACAATTGCAGCGCCCGGGTCTCAGGGTAGTGGGCGTCCGCCTGTAGGCCGTTCGTGCTCACCCGGTCCTTTTTCATCGGCTCCCACAAGTACGCGGCCATCTGGACGGGCGACAACTACGCGAAGTGGGAGCACCTGCAGGCGACTCCGTTTGATTTCGTCCGTTTCTCATTTCGTCCATTCGATTGCGAAGGCCTTACGGCCAGTGCCGCCGACCCTGTATAGCGGCGACAACCACGACCACAACGACGAAGCTCTCGGGGGTCTCCTGGGTGTAGTTTGGGGTTGGGGGCCTCTTGGGAAGCTCTTGGGGGCCGCTTGGGAGCCTCGTGGGGGCCTCTTGGGGCTTCCTGGGGGTCTCTTGGGGGTCTCTTGGGGCTCCTTGGGGGGCTTCTGAGGGGCCTCTGGGGGTCTCCTGAGAGCTTCTCAAGCCGAGGGCTCGAAATGTCCGTTCGCGTCCCCCGTCTGCGCTCCCTCTTAACAACCGTCCTGGGAGCCTCTTCGACTGTCTTGGAGGCCTCTTGGACGGTCTTGGGGCCCTTTCGGGTCGTTTTGGGGCTCTCTTGGACCCCTCTTGGGCCATCTTGGGGCAGTTTTGGGGGCCTCTTGGCCTGTCTTGGAGCGTCGGGAAGCTGACAAGGCGATAATGCCGAAATCTTTCAAAAAGCTCAGGATCTATGATTTTTGTTCCCCCCGGCGGGGAATGGATCAAAGGTAAGGGGCTTCCCTTCGACTCCACTACAACGTTGCTCAATTTCGCTGTGGCTTGCGTGCTCGACGACGGCAACGACCACGACGACGACGACGACGACGACGAGTCAAACGGAACAGCCTCTTCCACACGCCGACAGGGTCGGCGGATTTCGTCCGATTTTCATGTCGTCCGCTGCGACTTGTCCGCCTCGATACGTCCAGGCGGAACGGGAGAGGACGCAGCGAAAGGAGAGAGGACATCACGGAAGAGGACGAAACGAAGGAGGACGACCCAGTCGACGAAGGAAGACGAACGAAAAGGACGAGGACAGCACGGAAGAGGACGAAGTGAAACGAGGAGGACGAGACGACTGAGGACGAAACGAAGGAGGACGAGACGAAGGAGGACGACGAACGAGGACGAGGCGAGAGCAGACGAGGCGAGAGCCCACCCCTGCAGGCTTCCATCGCGATGGTCGGCGCGCTGGCCGTGGCGGGCCAGTCCCTGGTCGGGGCGGACGTCGGGGGCTTCTTCAAGCACCCCGAGGCCGGGGGGGGGTAGGAGGAGGAGGAGGAGGAGGAGGAGGAGGAGGAGGAGGAGGAGGAGGAGGAGGAGGAGGAGGAGGAGGAGGAGGAGGAGGAGCTGAGGAGGAGGAGGGAGGAGGAGGAGGAGGAGGAGGAGGAGGAGGAGACAGCCCCAGCCACGCGCAGGGAGGCGGGTACCCGTCGGTCGCTGCTAGGAGGTATTGTTTGGCTTCCCAGACCCCAGTCTGCTTTAGGCGTGGTCCTACTTCGATGACCATGTGTTTTCCTTTTTTTCTTCCTTTTCAGAGGGCGGGCAGACGCCCAATCTACTTTCACCGCCTTCCTACTTCATGCTTCTGCCCACTTCTTCCGACCGATACGTCTGGGTAGTGGGGGAGGCTTGTTAGATGCATTCCCTGCTTCTCAGAAGGCGCGGGCCTTGTCTGTAGAGATGTAGGGTAGGGCTGGTGCCTTCTACGAACCAGCCTCCCTCTAAGAAGCCTTGCCCCCTTTCCCCCTGCCCCCTTGTGCGCGCCGCCAACAGTCAGGAGGGAGAAACACAGCACACATCCGAGGCGGGGATTTATCCATAACCACTGCCTGGGGGATCGATCTTCGCGGACCGCCACAGGCGGTGGATACGAATATATGTAGGCCCCAGGGGCCCACACACATGTGCATATATATACACATATGTATGTATATATATATATGTATATTTACACATGTGTACATATGTGTATATATACATATATATATATATATATATACATATATATACATATGCATATATACAGATGGCACGTGCGTGCCCATGCTCATACAAAAGCAGGCTTCCTTTCCTGGGAGTTGTGTGCGTGTATATGTGATGTGTTGCTTATGTGCTATGTGAGCTGTGCGTGTGTTTGTGTGCGTGTGTGTGTGTGGTATTGTTGTTGTTGTGGTTGTTGTTGTTGTCGTCGTCGTCGTCGTCGTCGTTGTTGTTGTTGTTGTTGTTGTTGTTGTTGTTGTTGTTGTTGTTGTTGTGTGTGTGTGTCGTATGCGCGTGTTGTTTGCTGTGTGTGCTCTGTGCGAGTGATGGGTGGGTAGTGTTTGTGTGTGTGTGTGTTGTGTTGGTTGATTGTGTGTTCCATGTGTGTGTGTGTGCTAAGTGAGCTATGTGGGTTGTGTGCAAGGTGTTATGTGTTGTGTGTGTTGGGTGTGTTTGAGTGTGTTCTGTGTTGGATGTGTTGTGTGTCAAGTGTGTTCGTGTGTGTATTGTGGGTGTCTGCGAGAGAGAGAGAGTACATGTGTTGTGTGCGTGCTTCCCGCATGTTGTAGGCGTTGTGTGTGTGTGTGTGTGTGTTCTGTTTGTGTCGCGTACGATGTGTTCTGTGAGATGTGTGTCTGTGTCCATGTGTCTCTGTGTGTGTATGTGTGTATGTGTTCTGAACTCCCAGGAAGGTCCAGGAGACACCCAGAGCGACGGGAGGCTTTTGGCCGTCTTCGGCCTCAGGGTACCCTCGTCGGGCCTTGGGAGCGTTAAACAACGACTCAGGATGGCAAGTTGGTCCTGGGAAATGGGTCGAGACACCTGGGGATCCGCTTTGTGAGCAAATCACGACGTCGGGGTGCTGGGCATGGTGGGGGCGGTTGCGGTGGCGATGGTGAAGACAATGAGTCCGTAATGTCCCAGGGCAAGCGCTGATATCCGTTCGCAAAGCAGTCCCTGTGTTTCGTCGTGTCGGGGCGGGGGGTGGGATTGGACGCAACATCACACTCCCTGAGGTGCTCTCACACGTTAACTTATACGTCAGGTATTCTTTAGGCCAGCGTCGTTTGTTTTTTTGGTGTGCGCGTGTGTGTTTGTGCCTTCTTTGGGGGTCCTCAGGCCAGTTACACCACTGCACAATGAAGGGCATTTTGAAGGCGGCCCTCCATCGTCTCATCCGCTGCTGCGTGCGCGCGCGCGCGCGCGCGCGCGTGTGTGTGTGTGTGTGTGTGTGTGTGTGTGTGTGTGTGTGTGTGTATGTGTGTGTGTGTGTCCATCGCCGTCGCCGCGGCCACGCGAGTCCAGATATCGTGAATCGTGCTTCCGAGGTCGTCCAGCCCACATTCAGCAACAACATTCGTACAATCAGCCTCTCTGGGTTGTTACAGTAGCGAATGTAGCAGTGCTGATCGACTGTCAGCAGTGGCTGTAGCAGATCAGGGTCCGCAGCGTTCATCCGCAGCGTTCATCCGCAGCATCAGAAGTAGTAGCACCACCAGCGGTCATAGAAGCGGTAACTGCCCCAATAGTGGTGACAGCAGCAGTCGCAACACCAGCAACAGCTGGCTCCAGATACGTGTCCCTGGTATGGGACACGTGTCTGTAGCCTTGTGGGTCTTGCGGCCTTGCGGGCGAGAGTCCTGGGTGTGCGATGCGGAGGGTCACTGTACAGAAAGCACTGAGATCCAGGGTCCCAGCCGCATGGTGGGATGGGCGATGGACGTCGGTGCGGCGCCTGGTAGGATAGCGACACCACATCACGAGTTTGTCGATGAGCGGCGATGGTGTCGACACGCGGTTGTGGCAGTGGCGAGGCGGACGCGGCTGTTGTTGTGGTGGCGGCGGCTGGAAGAGGGGGAGGGGAAGGGCATGGATCAGGAGCAGGCCAGCATGAGGATACGGATAAGGATATTGAAGAGGATGATGAGGAGAAGGAGGGGGAGGAGGAGGATGGAGGAGAAGTAGTAGGAGGAGGACTGGGGGAGGCACCGTTTGTCATCCCCTTGCTCTGGAGGCCGAGATGGTGACCCGCTGGTACCAGCTGGCCGTCCTCGCCTACCCGTTCCTGCGGAGCTGGGGCGGCTAAACCCAGGTAGGTGTTCCCCAACTGTGCTCCTCCAGGCTGAATGGTGCCTAAACCCGCGGTGAGCGTTTCAGGGACGATGGAGGCTGAATGCGTCCATCAACAGCTGGTGGCACCACTCAGCGCCCAATCGTAGACATTGGCGCAGGAGGGCTAGGAGGGGAAATGGGGAAGATGAAGTGGGGAGTGGTGCAGGGCAGGGAGCGGGAGGGGATGGGAGGTGCTGATCGGGCTCCTGGGGTGACGTGGGTCTGCCAGGACAGGCAAGGTCGGAAGCTGTTTGCGCAGCGCGGAGCTGGTTGTCTTTCACAGGCGTGGAGGTGGGCGACGCCGAGGTCAGTGTCATCAGCTACTCTTCGACAAGTGGTGTCATGTATTCCTGGTTTCAGATCGCGCGGGCAGATGGTACGCGAGCCAGAGTCTGGGAGCAGTGGTTCTGTGCGACGTTTCCGAGGAGCTGGTCAGGACGTAAAGCAAGGAGCATTGTCACTGGCGAAAGTGGGCTCGGGCATGTCTGAATGTGCAGAAGGCGGAGAGGTGCGCCACCCGAGGCGCTGGGCTCTTAGACGATGTGGCGGCTCGTGTGGTCGAGGATGTCGACGTCGACGAGCCCAAAACTGCTCAAGGAGGAGGTCGGATCTGGCCGCTCTGGATGAGAGGTTCCCAGGCCTCGTGGCGCATGGTCGACCGGGAAAGCCTCCCCCCCCGAGAATTTCAGCCTGAAGATCGCCAAAGGGGAAACAATGGCTCAGTTCTGTGGTCGTGGTCGTGCGTTTTTGTCCCGTGGTGATGCTGGACGTGTGCAGCTACCATCAATGGCGAAAGCCTTTCTACTGTTGGTGGGGGCTCAGTTACCCGTTGGCATGCTTCGCAGTTGTGCTGGCAGCCTTTTGGAAATCGACAATCGACAGGCCTTGAGAACCATGTATCGAAACGGCCTGTCGGACTACAGCTCAGGACGGCATTATGGTGCGAATGATTCGAAACAAATAACGATAAGGATTTCGTGGGTGACGGGATCGAGGCTCTGATCGCCGATGATCCAGAGTAATCGGAGCAGGCGCCCTGGAGGAGTCCGAAGCAGTCCAAGCGCCTGCGACATGGAAGGAGCAACGTCCGGATACCTCGAGGGAGGAGCTGGCCAGAGGTTTTGGCCATACCATGACAGGCCGGGTGTGAAAGCGCTCGGTCGGCGGACTCGTTGGTTCAATTGTGCTGACGTTGGGCATTTTAGTCGGGACCGCAAGAAACGACGCCGTCCGAAGCCGCTCCTTGCGAGGCCACCGCCGACGAAAGGTCTTGTACGCGTAGGAGGCGGAGGAGTGCGGGGAGGACCAGGCATGTGTAGGGATGGCCCGGGAAGGAGTTGGACGACGCCTGCCGTGGCATTCGCAACCGTTATTTGGAGGTGCTCGATGCCTGGTTCGAGAAGGCGAGCCATGTGTATCACCGTACCGGTCGAGACGTCATGGACGCGGAGGTTGTGGTTTCATCGCATGATGCTTGTCACGGTGTGCTGGGCGCGGGATGCGGAAAAAAGGTTCCATTGGCGAGGGGTCTTTGGATGAACATTGTGAACGATTGGTAAGGCAAATTTGGCAATCGCGGACTTATCTCACACCAAATTTATTTCTTTCAAGCTTGGTGATCAACCGACGGTGAGATCGTACAAGTACCTTCATATTAGGTGCAGGACCAGTGGACGTGAAATCAATAATAGTTTGAATGTGATCGTTGGTGCAATTCCTTTGTTGCTGGTTACCCCAATGTTGGGCAGTTGTTGAGCAATCATCGACGCGGTGCGTGATCCGGTGATTTATGACAAACGTTGGAGTGGCAGTTCCACTGCGGGGGGCAAACAGTGGGCACTATCATTTACCTGTGCGAGGTGATGCATGAATCGAAGAATCCCGTGTCCACCCCGAAGGCCGAGGTGAGCGAGACCTTGGTGGCCCAGGTTGCGGAGGCCACTGCGGGTTTCGCAAGAGCCAAACCGGGGCCCTCAGGTCGGAGGTGAGAACGATGACGACGACCACTTCGAGTGCTGCCAATCTGGGGTTTCTGGAATCCTGCGTCGACGAGATCGGAGGAATCTCAAGAGGTACTACGAGCATCTGATCGAGACCCAGAGCCCGCGGCCAAAGTGTCGTTTGAAATTACTGTCTGCACCGCGACTGTGTCTAGGGTGTGCCAAAATGGGCTTTCAAGAGCTGGGATTTTTGACATCAAGTCTGGATGGACTGCTTCATCTAGCATGGATCAACGGAAGGTTGCCGAATTAATTTCGGAGGATAAGCCTGGGGTCGTGGGTAGTTCACCGCCCTGTGCATTTTTTAAAAGTTCTCCAGGGGCAGACCCTCGCAAATCGTCGTCGTAATCTAGGACAGTAGTTCCACGATCTGCAGAGTACCATGGTCTTCCTGGGGATCGGTCTCCAGATGGTTCTTCAAGTCCAGGCATGTGGTGGGTATTTCTTTCTTGAAGTTGCAGTCTTGACGACATGGAGGGGCGTGCCAGGACTGCGTCGTCAATGCTGGGGCGCAGGAGTCCATCGAGTGCCAGTTGCAGGTTGCCAGGTTGGACTGCGAGACGCGGATGAAGGCTTGCCTCTTCAGGATACGTGAAGTTTTGCCATTAACTGTGACAGTCTGAAGTGGGCCATGCGCGAGGAGAGTTGCGCTCGGAGTCACGTGCGGCAGTCTTGCGTGGGATGCTCTGGCGGCGTGAAGCGGTATGTTTTATCGCGAGAACGCCTAGAACTTTTGGATCGAGATTTGGCAGAAGGCTTTCTGCTGTAGCCGTCTGTGGACGAGGTCCAGGGGCAAGACCGGGTTCTCGCTGCGGAAGGGGGCGGGGAGGAGGGGGGGGTCGCCGAGAGGCGCCGCATGGGCGTTCCGTCAGTTCGGGTGTCGAAACGTGCAATTGCCAGCGACAGGGCCATCCGAACTGCTAGGACATTTCAATGCTCGGTGTGTGATGGCAGTAAGCAGCCTAGGCTCGTCCGCCTGGCTGCGCTGCCAAAGCTGGCGCCCCCGCTGAGACTGCTCGACACGGATGTCACAGAGTTGCACGGACGGGTTCTGACGATCAGGGTTGCGGGCATGGGCGTGCTCTGCGTCTCGGATGCTCTGCGGCGGGCGTCTCCTCCCTTCGAGGTGGGGGCGGGTGAGGTTCGTCGTCGCGGGCCGTGCGAGTCTCGGATCAAACCTTGCTGGGCGCCGCGGGCCATTCGACTTGACGCGAGCAAGGGAAGCCGCGGTCAGAAGCTCACGGAGTGCACGGGCAGCCGCGTCGTTGAGTTTCCTTGCGCTGCAGGTGAGACTCGCGAATGGATCGGCCGAGTGGAACGACGCGCGCAATGCATCGAGGACATCTTTACCAACGGGTGTGATCAGTGTTCCCCTGGCACCAGAGAGCGCTGGATTGCTTGCCTGGGCGCTGCTGCGGTGGCGAAGGGCCTTCTCTGATGAGGGAGAGCGGTTGTTCTGCGCATCGAGTCGCCGTCGGTCATGGCCCGGGGGCGCCTGCTGGTTTGCTGGGGGACGCGCTTGGCTGCGTGGCAGATGGTGCAATATTGGTTGAGGAGCCGCTCGCGCATGCTGAGAGATGTCGCCAGACAGCTCGCTTGGAAGTGCCCGAGCGCATTGGCGATCGAGCTGCCGGGCTGCTGCAGGCCGCGGGGGGCGCGACCTCGCGCGGTTCGGGAGTTTGCTGCGGGCGCCCGCGCGGCAGCGCGGCGCCGAGGGAGAGGCGCCCCCGGAAAGCTCGCGCTCGATGGCGAGGGCCTGGCACCGCTGGGGGCGGCCGAGGGGGGGCGATGACTGGGGGGGGGGGGGGGGCGCGGGCCATGGTATCTCTTCAGATGTCACGGCGCCTCTTTTTAATTCACCGCGCCCCGGGCGCCCTCTCGGGCCGCGCGCGCGCGGCCAGCCGCGATTTTAGCTCGCCCTTTTAGGCGCCGCCTTCTTGGGGCGCTCCCGATGTTATTGTCGGCGTAGTTCGCGGCCGCGGCTGGGCGGCGATGCCCGGGCAAGGCCGCCCCGGAGCAACTGCGACGCGCGACGGCGGAGGGAAGCTGGCCGAGGAGGTGGTCCGACCCGCGCTGCGTCCGCTGGCTGGGGGGGTCACGTCAAGCGCTGGGACTGAATGAGGTTTCTTGGGCATCAGGTGATGGGGCGCTTCCTGGAACAGGCCTGAGCGCGGCCGACGAGGAGGGGCAAAGTCAAGCTCATTCGCGCGATGCATCTGAAGCAGTTTGAGAACCACAACCTGTGGCAAGTCAAGAATAGCAGCCCGGCAAGCACATCGAAGAGTCTGCTTTCGGGGCGACCTTGGGCCCTGGCTCAGCGTCGGAGGGCCGGCGACGAGGTGGTCAGATTTTCGCGCCAAGCCCACCGCCGCCCTTTGCTGCTGCGATGCGCGGGGCAGGAGGAGGTCGGGGGGGCCTTCGAGATCGAGGGTCCGCGTCGCGACCGCATCCAGGGACCGACCCATCAGTTGATTTGGTGGCGACTGCTGATGGGTCAGAGGATGAGGAACTCGGCGCGCGCTACGTGGGCCAGCGCGATAATGCCGACGCGGGCGGCGCGGGCGAGAGGGGATCAAGCCCAAGTATGCGAGGTGGGCGACGCCTGCTGGCAAGGCGATGGTAGAGACCGGCATCGAGAAAGAGTGGGCCAGCGCGCGTGCAAATGAGCCGGCGCCTCTGCCTATCAGCTCAGAGGAGGGGGCGCGGATCCACCGAGGGCTTCCAGGCCGCGCCCTCGGGAGTCGCGCGGTCATGGCGTCCGAGATCGACGACGACAGCCGGGGTGCGGTCAAGGCGCGGCTGCGCGTTGAAGAACAATCCGACCCTGGCCCTCTGTTGCTGGCGCGGGATCGGAAGTCGCCATCACCAGCCTCGTCTCGCAAAGGGAGGGTGGTCGCGCGTCAGCTCTTGGCCCTCTGCAAGTTCAGGATGGGTGAGCATGGCCGACGTCGCCGGTGCTTCTCTCGAGGCTGATGGGCTGAAGGGGCCTGCGGGCAAGATCTACCTCCGCCAGCCGAATTGCAAACTGCCTGGGCTGGCTTTCAGATCTCGGAGGAGGCGAAGCCCATTTGCGCCCCGAGTGACGCCCCCGCCATGCGGTGGCAGAAGTTTCGCGACACTTGGTTGCAGTGGCGCCCGGCGTCGTGCGAGGCTGGTTGGGCCCAGTCCAAGATGGGCCCGCGTGTTTGGGTTTTTGCGCGGTGTCCCCAGACCGCGCGGCTTGATCGCGTCGCGCGTCGATGGTTTTTCTCTTGGGGAGTCGTGCGAAACATCGCAGGGAGCAATTCGTCATCTTCGGTTTACCTTTCCGTTTCGTTAGAGGCGCGCAGGCCCAAGTGCAGGGCCGCAGGGCCCGAACACGTTCGACATGATGATCAATCAGCAGAACTTCGCCCGTAGCCATGAAGCCCGCTGTCGCGCGGCCCCGCTGTTCCCCCGAGTCCCCAGCGCCCGCGCAAGGAGATCTCGTGACGCGCTGGTTGCCTTGAACTAGATGGCGGGGGAGACGCGTCTGGACGTTGTGGTCAAGTTTTCACGCGGTAGCACATTCTTATAAAACAACAAATATTCGGTTGGCCAGTTGCGTCGCGTTAATCACCTAGTGCGTAGAGCGGGGCGGTTCAGGGCAGTCCGATGGCGAGTTCGGCGTCTTTCTCTAGGTGGACTTTGTCTGGTGGCTCATGCAGATGCTTCTAATCAAAGTTCTGCGATCTTGGGCATTTATGTGGCATGTATCTGCCGC
>CAUYUJ010000599.1:95372-102872 GCA_963575745.1 Prorocentrum cordatum
GCGAGCGCGGCGCGGCCAGGCGGCGCAGGAGGAGCACAGGCCTCCGCACCGCCAGGCCGCCCAGGCGCAGGGGGAGCACGAGCCTCCGCGCGAACAGGCCCCGGCGGCGGAGGAACGCGAGCCTCCGCCCCCGCCAGGTGCAGGGCGCAGGCGGCCCACGGGCCTCCGCGCCGAGGCATTCGGCACGGCCGGCAGGAGGAGCACGGGCCTCCGCTGGCCATGCAAACGGGGAGCTCGCGCGTCAGGCCGAGCTCCTGCATGATCGAGTGGCCCTCCTCGCTGCGAAGGGCTCCGACCGCGTGGCCCATCTCCCCCATGACGTGCTCGAGGCTGGTTTCCCCACGCGCCAAGGCCTCCTTCGCCCGCTGGACGCGCACGGCCGACAAGTCCAGGCAGGTCCGCATCCTGTCGAGAGCAGCTCTGGCGCCACCAAGGCTGGAGGAAGAGCGCTCCAGCTCCGACTGCACAATGTGAGACTGCACGTGCTGCTCGAAGATCGCAGCCTCGCAGCTCTCCGAAACTGTCCCTGAGGAAGGAGGATACACCATGATGGGTTTGACGATGCCCTCGGACTCCACACCGTCAAGCGCATTGTGCACCATCGGCTCCCTATTCCCCTCGGCCATCATCGGGACGAGAGCGGTGTTGAGCGTTTTGCCGACGTCCACGGACGTGTACATCGGCTTCACGTCCTGCAGGGTGGTGTGCATGTTGTCGAAGGCCGCAGCCTTCAAGTTGCAGTCGGGCAGGTTCCCGAGGGCGCACGACTTGAGGCTGATGTCGAACGTCTCGCAAGCCTTCATGTGGTCCTTCAGCATGACCCTGAACTCGGTCAGCATCCCGAGGCCTTTCTCCACAGACACGCCACAAAGTGTCCCCACATCATTCTGGAACCACACAGGCTTCTACCTCCATCGAAGGTACGCTCGACTCCATGTCCTTCTTCTCCAAGGTCCCCACAGCATGCACCCCCCCCGGAGGACTCGGTCAATCCAGTCGACTCTGAGCCCGACCCTCTCTGCTCCTCCTCCCCCTGCTTGTCCAAGGGCGGCGGCGGCCGCCACGGCCCCGCTGTTTGGCCTCCCGTGCGGACTTCGATTTGCCCTCAGGCCTGCCTGGGTCCTTTGGATTTTCGGGCTCAGCAGTGCTGCAAGGACAGGGACTAATTTCTACAGCTGTAATCAGGTGGCCCGCGTTGAGGGAATATGCTGAGGAGGAGGAAGAGGAGGAGGAGGAGAAAGAGGAGGAGGAATAGGAGGAGGTGAGGAAGACGCACGTAGCGGGAGGTCACTGGACGCAGCACCGTTTGTTCGAGGTTCGTTCGGTTACGTCGTCGGAGTGTGTTGTATGCAACGCCGCCCCAGAGAACCCTGGCCGTCGATTCTTTTATTGAAACTTATCAATGTCGGTCCGAGACGGACTCGATCTTGATGAGGTCGCGCGTGCAGGCAGCCAACGTGAGGTCAATGGTCCACTGTTATTTCGATGTCTTGCCGACTCCTTGTTGCGGCTACAGTCTCGGCCGTCCCAGCTGGGGGTGATTCATGATGATGGGCCGCTTCAGGGGGGGCTCTCACATGTCTCATCGACATCGACGGCTCATGTTTCGACCCCGAGTTCGCCCATGCCAGCCGGGCAGGGTGGGCTTGTGTCGCTTTGGACGCGCATTGCGACGCAGCATGAGCTATTTTTGGCACTCTCCCGATTGCGTTGCAGGACATAGGCCTGGTCGAAGTCTGGGCATTGTACATGTGCCTGCAGCATTCCCTGTGAGTTCTAGTGCTAGTGACTGATTGCGAGGCCGTGGCCGATGGTTTTGTTTCGGACCCCGAGGCGACCTGCGACGTAACTCGCCCTTATTCCGAAATTAGTGTCCGTGTTTGGAATAGGTTTCAGGACATCGGCCGCGACAATATAAAACATACTTTGGGTTCCATCGCACACGTCTTGGCCCCATGCCCAGGCGAGAGGGGTGGAATGGCATCAGTTCAGGGCTTATAAGTTGGCGGACAAGTTTGCTAAGATATTGGCTCGAGGCCACCCAGTCAATCCTGAAGTTTCTGAGGAGAGGCCACTCTTGTGGTGGGCCGCTAAGCTTATTACTACTCGGGCCGTGTGTTGGCCCACCTGGCGGCCGCTGGCTTCCTGATGTTGATAGTCCTCGGTTTCGTCGCTCGTTCGACCTGCTCGTCCTGGTCTCGGATCCCAGGGGTCATCAGGTGATGCTTCAGAACGACCGCTGGGGTTGTCTGACTCGTGGGTGCAGCTACCTGACTCGGGCCCGCCCAGTCAAATCTAGGTGCCCTGGCGTCCCAGCGAAGCTTGCCCAGGCCCACAGGTCCCATCAGGCTCTGGTGGTCTAGAGGCCCCGACGGAAAAGTGTGGTGCAGCCTATATGGCGCGTGCGCGAGGAGACAGATCCCTGCGCTGGCTGAGCGCTGTGTTGGGCAAACCATAGGGGGGCGTTTCTTGGCCCTCAAGATTCTCAAGAGGGCCAAGGGCTCCACCTCCAAGCAACCCATCCCTCGGTCCAGCCCCGTGGCCCCCCCGCCTCATCTCCGCCGCGTCGGCCGGGTTCAGTCTTGGTCGAGAGAGGAGAGTTCCGCTGGCTGGATTCGAAGTAGCGGAGTGTCAGCGATCAGGGTGAATCCCTGCTCTTGCTCCGTTGGCGATTTTGTGGTGGATCGTGGATTGCGGTTGTTTCTCCTGGGGCCGCCGTCAGAGGAGTGGAAAGAGGAGGAGGAGGAGGAGGAGGAGGAGGCTCCTATCCTGGCCACTCCGGGATGCTCGGCTCGCGAGGAATCACGCCCACCTGGAGACGCCGCGCCGGGAACCCTACGTTTACGACGAGGACACTTCTTCCTTCTCCTCATCCTTCCTCAGCCTTCTCATCCTTCTCCTCATCCTTCTCCTCATCCTTCCTCATCCTTCCTCATCCTTCCTTCTCCTCATCCTTCTCCTCATCCTTTACCCTGTATCCTTCCTCATCCTTCTTCCTTCCTCCTCCTCTTCCCCCTCCTTCCATCCTCCATCATTCCCTCCCTCCTTCCCTCTCTTCCTATCTTCCTCTCTCCCTCTTTCCTTATCTCCCTCCCTCTCTCCCTCTTTCCCTCCTGCCTCCTCCGTCCTCTGTCCTCCCTTCCCTCCCTCCCTCCTTGCCCCCCTCTCTTGTCCTCCTCCTTCCTCGTCTTTAGCCCTGAGAGCTGAGAGAATGAAGGCCACCATGCTGCTTGTCAAGAGCTCCCTGCAGCTCCGGTACAAGATGCTGCCGCTGTGGTGACGGGAGGGCCTCTCATGCTGCACCCACCCATCCAGAGGGGGATCAGGAGTTGGAGGAGGAGGAGGTGGGGGAAGTGGGAGAATGTGGAATCTCATCATGACGATGCTGATGCTGCTGATTGTGATGGCGCCGATGCTGATGATGATGCTGATGCTGATGCTGATGATGATGATGATGATGATGATGATGATGATGATGATGCTGATGCTGATGATGATGCTGATGCCGATGATAATGCTGATGATGATGGTGATAGTGATGGTGATTGTGATGGTGATGGTGGTGATGATGATGGTGATCAAGATGATGGTGATGACGACAATGATGATGCCGATGACTACGATGATGATGATGATGATTATGATGATGACGACCATGATGATCATGGTGGTGGTGGTGGGATGATGACGATGTTGATGATGATGATGATGGTGGTGGTGGTGACGGCGATGATGCTGATGCTGCTGATGATGCTGCTGTTGATGATGATGGTGATGATACTTATGATGATGAGCATGTCTATAATTAGTATGGTTACTCGTAGTATTATCATTGTCTGTACTATTGCCCTTAGTATTGCCTTTATTCGTGTTGATACGAGGATGTTTTTCGTAGTTGTAGTAGTGCTAGTAGTGGTCTGATGTTAGTTCTAGTTTTAGTATGTCCTCTATTTGTTGTTATTGCTTTTCTGAATCATATTGGTATCATTATGATTAGTCATATTATGCTGATTATGATTAGTGTGTTGTTTAGTTTTATTCGTATCTCATGTGTTGTGATCATCATCGTTACTCGTATGAAAAATACCATGTATTACTATCGTTACCCGTATGCTGGCGAGGATTATGAGGAGGAGGAGGAGGAGGAAGAGACGAGAAGGGCTGGAGGAAGAGGAGCAAGGGTCTAGTGCGAGTGTCTGGTTGTAGCGATGATCTGTTGCATATATGCCCGCAGGGAAGGGCGAGGGGTAGGAGCGAAGGGGAGGACGGAGTGGGGATGGGGGGACGGAGAGAAATGCAGAGTTCGCTAAGTCTCAGGAGGTCCAACATAGGTGATCGCAGACATTGTCTTGTTTTGTTTCCCCCATGATTGATGAAGTCGAAGTCTCCCAGGTACACGCTGTTCCAAGAGTACGCCACCCTGGGGAAGCCCGTCGTGCGGCCGCTCTTCTGGGACTTCCTGCCAGATGTTACGACGCACAGCGACGAGGACTCAGGGCGCGGAGGCGGAGGAGGAGGAACAAGGAGAAGGAGGATCAGCAGCAGGGGGGAGGGAGGAAGGATGAGGAGGAGGAGTATGAGGAGGAGGAGGAGGAGGAGCAGGAGCAGGAAAAATGAGGAAGAAGAGAAGACTGAGGGAACGGGGACGACGGAGGAGGGACGGAGGAGGGCCATGAGGAGGGAGAGAAGGAGGAGGAGGAGGAGGAGCAGGAGGAAGAAGAGCAGGGATGATAGGGACCATTGGTTATGCTGATGCTGATGATGCTATTGGTGATGGTGGTGATGATGATGCTGCTGCTGATGATGCTGATTCTGATGATGCTGATGCTGATGCTGATGCTGATGCTGATGACGATTTCTTCTTCTCCTTCTGCTCCTCCTCGTTTCCTCTTCTTCCTGAATTGTCTGGTCTGCGGATGACCGCGACCGCTTAGCTCGCAATCCAGCTTCGCGTAATGGTTCCTCTGGCGGGTGGCCGGCGCAGGGGGGGAGAGGAAATTCGTTACCTTTCCGCCAGGCGGCTTTACGCCCAGCAGGTTCCCCTATAGCCCAGTTGCGCGTCATGGCTTGCCTATTGCAGGTTGGCCTGTACGCTGCTCCTGGTGCTTTGGGTTTCGCATGGCGCCAACATCGCAGAGCGGATTCCGTTCGGAAGACGATAGGATGGGCCTGGAGTGTCCTGGAGAATGTTGTTCCAGATTTCGACGTGAATTTCGTGCGCATTGGCCAGGAATGAAGACTAGAACAATATCCACGCGAAATCCATTTCGTTTTTCACTCGCCGTTTCAGGGTTTTGCATTGACAGAAATCCACGCACAAATCCGCTGCAGCACGTCTGCAAGGTCGGTGCAGTGAGGTTTCTCATCCGCCTCTCCTCTGTCCTCTTCCTTTTCCTCGGCCGCTCGCCCGGGCAATGATTGTCACGGACGGCTCCTTGAGTAAGCCCCTGTCTGCTGAGGGGGGGCAGGATTTGTCCGCCCCGGCTGCTTCCGGTATAGTGTCGTGGCGGGTTCTTTGGAGCTTCGTGGTTGCTCTCCACCACTCCCTCCAGATGAT
Organism: Prorocentrum cordatum; assembly: GCA_963575745.1. NCBI lineage: Eukaryota > Dinophyceae > Prorocentrales > Prorocentraceae > Prorocentrum > Prorocentrum cordatum. The sequence continues at coordinate 100,930 of CAUYUJ010000599.1, forward strand.
GATGATGATGATGATGATGATGATGATGATGATGATGATGATGATGATGATGATGATGATGATGATGATGATGATGATGATGATGATGATGATGATGATGATGATGATGATGATGCTGATGCTGATGCTGATGCTGATGCTGATGCTGATGCTGATGCTGATGCTGATGCTGATGCTGATGCTGATGCTGATGATGCTGATGATGACGATGATGATGATGACGACGATTATGATGCGGCTGATGCTGATGATGCTGATGATGCTGATGATGCTGATGATGATGCTGCTGCTGATGATGATGATGCTGATACTGATGATGCTGTTGATGATGATGCTGATGGTGATACTGCTGCTGATGATGATGCTGCTGATGATGATGATGATGATGAGCATAGTGAAGCCCATGAAAGTGAGTAGCAGGCGCCCGCTGATGATGGTGGAACAGATTGGAGCAAGCGGGAGGTTTCGCTCGGCTCCCCACGAAAACACCAAGCACGTCAGTGTCAGTCGGGGGGAGCGCCATCCTCGACGGAGCTCGACGTTCCAAGAGGAGGGATGGCGTGCAGAGGAGGGGGCCCCGCCGAGGACGCCGTGGAGAATGAGATCATGCTGGGCGACTCGCTGCTGGTCAGGGGCATCTGCAAGCCTATGGAGGGCGAGCAGGCCACGGCGAGGATGAGGACGAGGAGGACGAGGAGGTGGGGGGGGAGGAGGACAAGGAGGTGGACAAGGAGGTGGGGGGGACAATGAGGATGAGGACGAGGAGGACAAGGAGGACGAGGACGAGGAGGATAAGGAGGTGGACAAGGAGGACGAGGACGAGGAGGACAAGGAGGTGGGGGGGAGGAGGAGGAAGGGGGTGGCGGGGGTGGTGGAGGATTGGGAGCTGGAGGAAGGTGATGGCGATGGATGTGTGAGCGGAGGATGGTGTTGATAGTGCTTGCTGAAGATGGCGAGCATGATCACGATGATAGTGCTGATGATGGTAGTTGTGGTGGTGGTGGTGATGATTCTAATGATGATTATGAGGCTGCTGCTGCTGATGATGATGCTGCTGATGATGATGCTGATAGTGATGATGATGCTGCTGAGGATGATGTTCTTGATGATGAATATGGAGATGATGATGCTGCTGCTGATGATGATGATGATGATGATGAATGATGGTGATAATGATGTGATGATGGTGCTGCTGATGATGATGATGACGATGGTGATGGTGATGCTGATGATGATCATGCTGATGCTGATGCTGATGCGGATGATGATGATGATGATGATGATGATGATGATGATGATGATGATGATGATGATGATGATGATGATGATGATGATGATGATGATGATGATGATGATGATGATGATGATGATGATGATGATGATGATGATGATGATGATGTGATGGTGGTGGTGGTGGTGATGATGATGATGTTGATGATGATGATGGTGCTGATGATGCTGACGATGATGATGCTGATGAGGAGGATGAGGAGGAACATGAGGCGTAGGAGGAGGAGTAGGAGTAGGAGGAGGCGGAGCATGGTGATGTGGACGTTGATGGTTTAGCTGCTGTTGATGCCATTAATGGTAATATTGACGAGGAGAATGATGACGATGATGGTGATCGGATGTAAGGTCAAGGTGGAAAAAGGGCCCCCCCAAGGGGAAATCGGCTTCGGTTTCGGGTTCGTGTCGTGAGTGCGGGCGAGGCGAAGCTGCGTGGGTGGGTGAGAGGACTGACTGACCCCGCTGTGGCTAGGACGGGTCAAGAGCCGTTGACCGCCCCTCCTCCCTCCCTGGTGGGCGGGCGGTGGCCGCGTTGTCCCGCCGTGGTGTCCCGTCGCTGCGCGCCTCTCCCCTGCGGTGGGCGGGCGGTGACCAGGTTGTCCCGCCGTGATGTCCCGTCGGTGTCCTGTTCGTGTTTCGTGGCTGTCCCGTTGCTG